>JAHDVE020005377.1:0-327599 GCA_022606495.2 Halesus radiatus | reverse complement strand
AATAGGTACATTCTCATTGGAAAAACTTTAGTTGCGACAAACTCAGTTTGAAACCGATTTTTTAAACACCCGGCACCAAATGCTTATTCGCGTATTCAATGACCACTCGAATTTTTTTTTCCGTTAATGAATTAAATTATTTGCGGTTTCGAATTTTAACTTGTCCTCAAAGGTACAGAATTATTGATGCTTAACTTTGCCTAACTTTAAGAGCTACCACCTTTATTTGTGGAGATGAAACATGTATTTCCACTCAAATCTAAAATAAATTAGATGAATATATTATGAAGCACTCCCTCTCTATACACGAGAATGTTCTCAATTAGGGGAGGGTATTACAAGTAATATTTACACATTATAAGGATTATTCTAAAAACTTTCTTAGTGCTTATGTACTGTTAGTATCGTGTAAAAATAATGTTATTGTATGTAACAAATATTATTTCATAAATAAATATGTACTCGTATATGTAAACTCTTTAATAGATATGTAATTATTTTGTGGCGTGAATAGCCAATTAAATATAATTATTAATGAAAAAAAATTACGGTTATCTCTTAAATCTATTTTCACATTAATAACTATATTTAGAATATTATTAATATACATTTTAATAATAATAACTATTATTATTTTTTATGCCTTGTTATTTTATTCGTTTTATTTATATTAAAAATATAAATAATTTTTTTATTAAAATCTTATGTAATTTTTTTTTTTAAATAAATTTTACATTTATAACTAATTACTTACCTACTTTCATGACTTGTTGATATTTTTTATTTATGTTTGTAATTTGTCTATTCGTACATAATTATTTTCTATGTTTATAATTTGTCTATAAGTATAGATAAGTATCATTATTGTTTTTAGTATATTGAGAATCCTGATAAGGAAAGCTTCGCTTTCGAAACAAGTTAGTTTTTATATATTAAACAGTGGTGTAAACAAAATACTTCACATTGATTTTATTATATACTAGTTGATGTGTACCCGGCCTTGCTAGGTTTTTTTTATATAAAGTTATGAAGATGTTAATTTTTGTTTGTCGTTTAGGAGCCATAATTGATTTGACAGCGAAAATAATGCCTCGTGTCGACTATTACTATTTCTAAAGAGCGAAATATTTATTTGAAAATTTTATTTCACTCCAAACATTTATTTTTTCTAAATATATTTAAATAATAAAGTTCTTAAGTAGGTACCTACCTACCTGTGTTTTCCATTTTGAAAATATTCTACCGAAACAAACCTTCTTCTTTTGAATACGTAATCGTTGTCTAACCAGAGTGAGAGTGGTATATCTATGGGCTATTCTCAATACAACATGTTCACGGACACTAAATTTTCAGCGAAAATGGTCGAGTAATTTTCAACAAAATCGAGGATAGACAAACAAACATTCATTTTTATATATATAGAAGATATAAAGGCTTGTTTATGTAATCATTTAGAAGATCGCGTTAATAAATCTTAATGGAAATAAGAAATAGAATGAAACACATAAAATAAAAGGTAACGATTGCAATCAGGACTCTTAACACTCTCCAATTAATCTATTGAGACCTAGTTATTTTCCGTCATTTTTAACGATCGTGTGAAAAATATTGAAATTCGTAAAGAATGCAAGGCTGATGTAAGCGTAATGAGTAAGATTAAGAAAGGGACGCTTAGATGGTTTGGGCATGTGGAGCGAATGAACGAAGAAAGGAGTGTAAGAAGAATGTATGACGCGAATGTGAATGGAAGAAGAAGCCGAGGACGTCCGAGGAAGACATGGCATGATCAAGTGAATCAAATACTTGAGTCGGGCCATGTCAGAAGTCAGAATAATAGAAGAGAATGTATGAGACGATGTATGAATGTGAATGAAGTAAGAAGTGTATGCCAAAATCGAGTTGTTCGGCGGTCCGTCCTCTCTGCCTACCCCTGCGGGGAAACGGCGTGATGGTTAGTTAGTTAGTTATTTTTAACGATCTCATAGTTCTATTTAAATTGTTTTAATATTAATTTAATTTTTTAATTCGCATATTTTTTACTGATATCTTTTTTGTTCAATTGCAAAGTTTTATCCAAATATATTCTATTACAATCTAGGTAGTTTCTCGAACATACCTATCTCATTTTTAATTCTATGGAACATTTATTTATTTATTCATTAACATTCCAGTGTCATTTATCACAGCATCCAGTCTGGTAGAGCTCATGCATGATTTTATAAAATCTGTGTTTTCTTGAGATCACATGAAAGCATTGGAATTAGTAGCTAGATCTTAAATGATCTGTGATGTATACACAGTAGTATATACTACTTAGGCAATTAGTTCATTCAAAGTCCTGTGAAAGTATGAGAAAAACGTTCCTCAATAGACTATTTTTAAAATGATAAAAAATTATCTCTTTTCCTCTCAATTTTGCCATAATTTTAGAATACCAATCCATCTGCGGGGGGTAAAGATCTTCTTTGGCGTTGATGAGCTCCTCTCACGCCACTTAGTATTCCAGACCCATCATCTCCTGTCGGGAGCAAAGCCGGAGGCTGACGAGAGAAACGTGGTTTGGCTTATGCAACAATACTGGCCAATAATATTTAACATATTATTTATATACGAGTATATCAAAATGTGATGAAGACATTAAAATATTCCTATCCGAGGAATACCCACAGTTTGAAAATACTTTTTAAGCGAGGCCTTTGGGTCCTTCGTTTAACTTTAACCCAAACTACGTTATTTACTATTTATGCATTTCAATCGAATAACATGATAGCAATGCATGCAAATGTTACTGTGTTGTCGCAATATCGTAATAAGTACGGTTAAAAAACTACTTTCATTGAATTTATTTCCATCTTCAACGATACCCAGATTTCAAATATTATTTACGTATTACTTAATATTGACGTGCACGTGCACTAACACGTAAGTACCATGTTTTTTAAATAATTTCAGAGATTTTTTTCCGCTTTTGTAGAAAACAATTTAGTCTTCCCGGGATTCGATGACGTCAACCAGAAATTCACATTACACTAATATCATTTACTTTAAACCCGTGTTTCGGTCATCATTTCCGCTTAATTTTAATAGTAATACTCGTATATCAGAACTTCAATCATAATATTTAGAATAATTTGCTAGATGATCTCACGACCTCTCCGAGTGATAATGGATATACCGAATAATTAATTATGACGGATTGAGCAGAAACGTCTGCTCAAAGTATTTTCGATACATTTCTTTCTGACCTATGACACGCTGACTAACTCTTTCTTCGTCGATACGGATAGCAGATGTCGGTTTTCGTCGTAAACAGTGTCAAATAATATCAAGCAAAAAAACAACGGTCTCCGTGAGTGGTGACGAACCTTGTCTACAAGTACGGAGGTCGCGGGTTCAAATCCCCGCGTTCGCAAATAATTTTTGTTTTCTTTAATTGTGTTATTTCAACGTATATTCATTTTAAATAATATGTAGTATATTTGCGGCACGAGTGGTAGATACTGTCAGCAGTGCCCTGGTGAAAGACCACAATTCAGAATCGAAACGTTGCTTGAAATGGCTTTAGCCGTGTTTGGTGAACAGATCTGAATATTCAGGTACTTCCCAACTTCCTCTTCCCCATCTTCTTCCCCTACTTAATACCTTCAGCTCACAACATACCCAGATTGGGAATGCCATAGTCTCACTGGCTCCAGACAGTTGGGAGAAGCTGGGTATGCCATGTGGTATCACATAAATATGTATTTTTATAATTTATATGTATATTTTCACATGTGACTGACAAATCTAAAACTGGAGGGTTAACACGGGTTGACATTATCTCAAATTGTATGAAAATAATAATATCTCAAAGAAATTCTTAGTTTATTTGTGTAAAAGCCATTTTCACTGAAATATATAGCTTCCCACTCGAATCTCCCCGGAGGAATATTTTTCGTAGATTGAAGATATTTTACAGGAAATTTCTGGTCTACCTGTGTTTTATTTAAATCTGTAGATACCTGCAAAGCAAAAGAACGGGAAATAACAATTCTTTTTAAAGATTTTCGTTATATCTTGTTTTTTGTGTGCGATGTCTACATTACATTAATTCATATATTCAAAACCAAAACATGACTATATTACGTAGGAGCTCTCTGGACGATAATTTAATAAAAAGCCTACCTGTTATGGCTAGTAAATACTTGGTCGGACTGAGAAGTCTGATGTCATCTAATAAGAGGTGTTTTATTAATAACACCAATAAATAACCATTTTTACCAGTGCTTAAAAAAACTATTTTGCTCATTTAAATTATTATTATACTATTATATGAAGATATCACTTTTTGGTTATCCATTATAATTAAATTAAATAATAAAACCCTGTTTCGACCACTTTTTTTTACGCCGACTGGTTTTGGAACAACTGTTCCATCCAATGTCTAAATTGGTAACTTTACATAAGAGCTGAAGTAGTTGCAATAATATGTTTTTTCCAATTAAATAAATAGGGGTTTATGCCAAATATCAAAAACCACACTGTATTTCTTTATCTCAAAAACAGTAAAAATGTAGACGTGAAAATCTAAACACGTACTTTAAACAACTCTAATAAGAAGTTACCATTTGCACATCCGACATTGTTCGTTGGGACCGTCGATATACTAATTTAACAATATTACCAAATCATGGCAGAACATGTATATTAGGTGTCACAGGGCGGGTGTGGGCGTGACTAGGGATTGGTAAAGAGTGGGGGGAAAGATAAAGATCAAGGGAGGGGTTAAAGGAAACATATTTAAAACAGGCTGTAAGATAGGTTTTTTTTATTGTTAATTATAGACTTATTAAGGAATTTCTTAATTTCCAAGGCTTCTAAATTATCTAATCGTTTACCTTTACTATTAATGTGAAGAAAATTGATCCTTGTATATTTATCAAAACTATGATTGTTTCAAATAATATTAAAAAATGAAAAGTGTTTAAAACAAAGCTTTATTCTTTCAATTAATTACAATTATTTTTTCATTTTTTTTTTATTTAATATGATTATTTTTTTTACAGTAAGTATATAAATAAAACATGATTCATATAGTGTAACAAAAACATAATATAGCTGTTCCTCACCATAAAGAAACAAGGTTCTTGTGTTTGGTGAGGGATTTTCTCTTAAATAATTCGATCATAACTTAAACATTGTTGTATAATAGCAGGAAAATATGAATTAATCGTGTAAATTTAGTAACTTACAAACAGTAATGAAAGAAAGAAAAGAAAAGAAATGAAAAGAAACGCAAGGTTTGTGGAAAAAATAAAAAGACAAAAAATCGAATGATAATAACAAATATAAAACTGTTACAGTAGTTTGAGGTAATTTTTTAATTTGTGTTGGAACTAGTGGTGGGCGAAGCGGCTCGGTTTAGTGAGCCGGATCACTAAATCAGCTCTTTGTAGTGTACCGGTTCGGTGATCCAGCTTGATTGAACGACGGTTCGCGTCCCCCCGCACCATGCCCTCTCCCTCACTCCCTTGGTCCTCCTAAAAACGTATTTAAGGCTGCTCTCTGACGGTCCGGTGAGGAATGAACATTTCACTCGTTACTGCAGACACTGCATATAAAAGTCAAGTTTTCTAAAGTAAGGTAACGGTTTGTAACACAGTCCATTGTGGGACTTTTCAGCGCAGTGTCTCCAGTAGCGAGTGAAATGTTCATTCCTCACTGGACAGTCAGAGAGCTGCCTAAGACGCTCTTACACGATACTTTTTTCGTCCAGTTTTCTTATGGATTGTCTTTACAGAGAGCTTATTTAGTGATCCGGCTCACTAAACCGAGCCGCTTCGCCCACCACTAGTTGGAACTCATGGATTTCTTCTATAATTTTAAGATTAGAAGGAAGATTGTTAAAAAAGGTTATTCCTAGATAGAGGTAGTTGTTTTGCGTATGCTTAGTGATGAATTGCTGAATGTTAATGTTATGCTGATACCTTGCGGATATATTAAATTGTAATTTATTTAACGTTTTTTCTTTAAAAAATTGAATTATTGCATATGTTTTGCACATTTTATCTATTTTAAGTACATTGAATATTGTAAAAAGGTTTTCAGTCATGGTTTTTTTTTAAATTACCTTTATTATCAATCTTTGAATTATTTTAAATGGACTTAAAATATTTTCATATGTTCCCCCCAGCCAATTACTTTACTAAAATTGCTCTTCAGCTAAAGGCAATCATTAATGTGCTACTGGCTCAGTTAAATGTTTGTTTGCACTTTAAAGGTCATATTAAAAGATAGTACAATTCCCGAGAATCGCTTTAAACTCTATACCAGTTGAACTCGTGACACCTTTGCTGTTTTGCATTATGTGGCTCATAACAGTTACTTTATTTTATCTTTGACTTGCTGATAACTTTACCCCATTAACTCAATATGATATATTCGTATCTTCATGCGATACATTACAGAATTTGGTACCAAAATACCATTTTTTTCTAACAATAATTACGGTGTTTTGAATTCGTTGTTTATTATGTCTTGAATTTTGATAAGGTGAATGTTTTTAGTAAATTTTATTGGCGTTTAGAAGTCGTCCTCTTATTACGTAAATACATAAATCTGGTCTCTTTGCATAATACTAGTATTTCAAAGTATTAGAAATTGGGACGGAGAAATTGGTCCATGTGTAGTAAATGGGAATAGTAAATCACATTTTTATTTTTTATTCTGTTAAATTTTTGGGTTGTGTGTGGTGCGTATTTCCAGAACTAACGTTTCAAATAGCCTTACAGTATTCATGATCATGGCAGATATCGATGATAGCCATTGTATGGCCGTTCAAATATTTGTCTCAAAAAGAAGAAAACGCAACACGTGTCAAGTAATTTCGCAAAAATCCAACAACATAATACTTGAGAATCTTTAAACATATCTGATTTTTTCGATGTTAAAACTATTCTCACGAAATGATATGCCTACAGCATTTAGAGCTTGGTAATTAAAAAAACAAAAGCAATATCGTATTGGGGTTTTAAATTATTTATTTTTTAATGTATTTACAATATTAAAGTAGTTACAAATAATTCGTTATAAAAAAAAATTATCCCATGAACTTTTATTCATCTTGGAGCTAACTTATCTAACGTCAAATTCTTTCAACAATCCTTCTGTTGGGTTTGTTTCCAGTCAGGTTGGTTGTAGTTAGGTTGGGTTGTCCTAGGATAGGTTCTAACACTTGCCAGGGCTGACACACTTGTTGGAGGAGTTGAGCACGAAACCCTTCTTACAGAAGCAGCCCCTGACGCAGTCGGTTGTGCAGACCCTGCTGCCGGGCTTGTCCCCGCAGCGCGCCGGGCACTTGGAACCGCAGTAAAGGTACTGCTCATTCTTGTCGCTGCAGGTGGAGGCTGAAAAAATAAAAACATTTTTAAATATCGTTGTTGCATATCCCCGACACCATGTAATAGTGAAGTGGTTAAAGCAGATGACCGGATAGCTGAAGTCTCATTCGCACCAATATGTTTTAATTTTAATGCCTTATTAATGATTTATTTCAAAATATAAGATTAAAACCTTTTTTAAAACATTCTAAAGAGAGTGTTAGTAAAAAGTATTTATTTTTATTCAAACTGAATCATACACAAAAGGGAGCCTTTGAATCCTTTGTTAAAAAACTGGATTTTTATATTTTTTTAGGGTACTTGGGAGCTTCCAGAAAAAAACTATGGGATCGGTCATTTAAATTAAAATCCGCAATATTTTTATTGACTTTCAACGAATACGAAATACCTTAAATCGAAATAGGAATAAGAAAATTCCTAAATATTTTAAGGTTTCTAGTGACCAAGTAAGCAAACATAATTGTATGTGAAGCAGAGCACACGAGATTTAGTTGTAGATTAATTAAACCAAATAATTGCTATTTAATAAACATCAGTAAGATTCGTACTCGAGTGGTTTACCTACTCGGTAGGTACGTTACAGCTATATTTTAAATGTTCAATGGCCTAAGGTTCATGTTCATATAATACATAAATCCTAGACATTATTACAATTCTAAAACATAAGGTGAAATCAATCAACCTTATTGTGTGAACAAATTGATCGGAACCATTTCTGGAAACTTCCCTATTCGGATTAGCTCCCTTAGAATATATCTATCTGTTGACGACACTTAATAAAAATGTACTGACCTTCCCTACGGACCCTGTTAGAGTGGCACTGGTCGGTGGGCACGCACTGTGTCCCCTTCCTGGAGAAGCCCTTAATGCAGATGCACGCCTTGCGGCACTTGTCCGCCTTGGCCCCCTCGCACACCTCCTCCTCCATAATGCATCCGTGCTTCTCGTGGGCGCCGGAGCAAACCTCATCTGCGGAACGGCATCGTCAAATCGTCATTATAGTCGACTAGATTTTTTTTTTTTTGTAGAAATTTGGGTAAATCTAACAAAACGGAATTGCATCTTCTTAGCAATGGAATGACTTTAGTCTAACGGCGAAAATTATGAAATAGTTTTTATTTTATTTTATTTATCCATTTTCGGTAAACCGACAGTTAATTTTTTTTTCGTTGTTCGTATATTGAGTGGAATACCAAAAATATAACCAATTATGTATTTTCTCCACGTAAATTTACCTAATAAGACAAGATATAAAAATCAAAATAAATTAAATTTAAAATGATCAAATTATGTAAAACAAAAAAATCGCTAATATTAAGTACAAGAAAGTACTATATTACAATATTTTTATTCAGGTGGTAATTGAAGATGTCCAAATATGTTAATACGATATATCATATTACAATCATATGACAGGATATAAAATAAATTATAAAACTATTAAAGTATTAAATTGTATAATTATTAAATTCATAACTGGATTATAAAAAACGGCCTCGAAATGTTTGCGGAATCTTGGCGAAACTCATTAACTTACATAAAGTAGGCTATGTGGAGACCTGTTATTCGACATAATGTATGCTGAATATTTGATATTTCAATTCTTAATAAAAGAACAAATTAATATATCGAAGACTTGGCTAGCTGAAAGAAACTGTTAGAATCAGATTATTAAAATATTTTTTCTGAGATTTATTAGATTAAGTAGAAATATTTTGTTAATAAGATTATAGAATTTAAGTTTGTTACGTATGTTTTTAGTTTTTTAAAATATACAAGTACATTAACTGTACACTAATAATAAGGTTTTGAATGACTATCACCCGTTAGTCAAACTACTAAAAGTAGTTTATTGAGACTCTTTGACTTATTTTATTAAAATTTCTTTGAGGTAAAAAATAATGTATCCTAACATTAAAAATGACGTTTATCTTGGATCAATGAAAAAACAACCATAACTTACTTCAAAGTAGTAAAGCAATTTTATTTTTGTAAAGTAACTATCGCATAAAGCCTTCAAAGCGGGTCATACGAACAACATTTTTTTAAAGAAAAGTCTTAATATTTTTATAAGCACACAGTTTACCTCGACTGCTTTCCAGAGTTCCATATTAATTCCACTTATAAAATGGGGTAGAGATGTATTTAAAGGAAATACCCCCTGACGCTAGGTCACCGATGTAACATTAACAGAAGGTAGTACAGTGTACAAATAAACATCGATGACTTACCTGATTCGACACTCTCCTCGCTGCTCGAGGAGTCGTGATGCTTCTTCCCGCTGTAGCGCGGGGAAGAAAGGACGCATCCCACCAGACCGACCAGCAAGAAACTCAGCACTAGGAAACGCATTGTGACTAAAAAACAAACAAAATAACTTTATGGTTATTTAATGTCATTGTAAATACCTAAATATATTTTGTATCGTGTAAGGTTGCCCTAAGTGGACAAACCATGACGCAAGCTAATGTTCACATGTTCAAACACATATTGATAACATTATTTCGAAATTACCGAAAGAAATAGAGTAAGTACACCTGTTTTATCATTAATATAAACTGTCAAAAAAACACTCACTCATGTGTGAAATAAATCGTGCCATACCCGTAGCCCGTTTAAGAAACATATATTATTATCTTCGAAGAATACATTGAAAGTTAATTTGAAGAAAGACTCATATTAATGAACCTACAAAAGTAATAAAACAGCTATAAAACGTCGAGGTAAAGTTATGTGGTATTGACCATTGAAGCTAATGAACAAGGTTTAAATGAGAAGACGAAAGGTTTCGTTGAACGGTGAATCTTGGGGATATTTCATGATTATGCGTAGTATAGGGTAGATTTTCTATTTAAACCGCAAATGATTTCAGATCAAAAAATTACTTAAATTAAAATTTAAAATAAGATTATTTTTATTGCAATCATTTTATAGCAGTTCGAATTTTGTGACAATTTAGAACGAATTGTTGTGAGATTAATTTTTTTAAAGTAGATAGATATTTTTACTATACGTTTCTTGATATTTTCCTGCATCTGCTAGTAATCAAAAAAATGTTTTCCTATGTATTAATTCCAGAGTTGATTCTGCAAAAATGCTGATTTTGAGAAAAGGTCAAGCACGCCACTGGGAAGAGCATGAATAATTAATATTATAAGCTATGAGCATGTCATGCAGATTGTCATACGAGATATTAATTTCGTGGATGTTAAAAAACGATCACTGTGAATTTTTCGTATAGAAACTGTTGAAAAAATTAACAAAATATAAAGAATCTTTTCAAATCATTAAAGGGATTAAGGCGGAGTGGAATTTTTATTTTATAATTTTGTCTTGTATAGTGTTAGCAGATTGTTCAATAGTGACTAACTGCTAATCCTATACAAATTACAAGTTCGTCCAACATTTAAATTTGGTAGTCACCTCTGGGCTGGAGGTTCCAAATACTTGACAAACCTGCTTGATTCTGTGCAAAGGAGGGCGGTTCATCTGATTGACAATCTGTTGTTAACAGACCAACTGCCATCTCTAATGCTTAAACGTAATGTAGTTATGATAAGTATGTTAAATCAGAAGTATGACCTTTTCTGGCCGTCCTACGCATGTTTACGAAGTATTTTTCTATGTTGAATATCCTCAAAAAATACCTTGAATGTTTTTCTTTAAAATGTGGTAGGAAATTTTTCAAAAAAAAATAATAGCGTGTGGTTTCATTTTTTCATGAACACTAACTTTAATGTTTTTTTTTTAAATGCGGATTACAAGACTATTTTAACAGGTACCGGGAAAGAATTGCAATTATTTTTCTCCGATCTTTTTGATTATTTTCACTTTGTTTGTTCTGTAAAGCATACGTAGGACGGTTAGAAAGAGGTCATATTTCTAATTTGACATTGATAAATGCTGAGCGCATATAAATTTTAAAAATATGTAATAAATGTTTTTCTCTTTAAAAGATTTTGTTCATCGCGTTGCGTAATAACATTATATTTATTTCGAATTAATAAATATTCCCTCCCCGCCTTAAGCAGGCACCAACTTTTGATACATTTTTTTAGCAGGCAATTATTCTAATTCTATATTTGAAACATGGCTTACTTTTACAGGCCATTTTTAAAAGTGGAACTATCCAAATCAACTTACATTTTATGATTTTTAGGGGTTAATAGCTAATAAACGAATAATGCGTAAAAGATCCTACCTTTTTTAAGCAAAAATAAAGCGAAATATTGTGTGTTGGCGAAGCAGCGCGCTAAGACTGACCAAAAAGTGGCGAAAGACACAATATATTACGTTGAAATGTGTGTTATCTCTCCGTTGTACCTACGTAAGTAGTTACTCGGAATTAAATAACGTTGCGGTGTAATCATTAAGTCGCTCAACCATAATTTTATAAAACTAAAAATAATTAAAAATTCTTATTTGGTACTAAAGATTGTTTTGTGACCCAGATAATTCTGCAATGTTTTGTGCTGTATGTAGTCTTTCAATGGAAAATATGTAGGTACTAACATAAAGAAAACTCATCCAATCGTGTCACTGAGGAACTATAACTGTAAATACTGTCGGCACGAGAGTCCCAAATGTCCGGAGCCAGTGGGTTTTGGCATCCTTATTGAAGTACATTATGAGACTGCACGTTCCAGAGTGGCAGATACTCAAAGTACCTATCGCTCTGGTTTGGAAAATACCACAATTCAGAATCAAAACATTGCTTGAAATACCTTTAGCTGTCTTTGTTGACCAGGTTTGAATATCCGGATACTTTCTAACCTTCCTAATCCCCATATCCTTTCCCTCCCCACTCCATTCAACCTCACCACCAGTGGCGTGCATTGCTCCTTGACCAATGGTAAGCAGAGGCGCGCATTCCATATAGGCATATTATCACTGCTTACCCTCCCTTACTCGCATAAAAACATTAAAATTATTACTAGTAATCAATCACACTTTGAAAAATACTCTCGAACTATGAATCCCTACTATACAAGCGTTTAAAGCAGTGTGTTTAAAGCAAGTGTTTAAAGCAAGTGTTTAAAGCAGAAACTATGTATGCAAGATGACGCACACGGCATATTCAAATGTTGACTGTATTCTACACAAATATTACATCTATACGCAATGCGCATTCAAAGGAAGACTCGTTTGTGTTGTTAGTGTCGAAAGCGGCCGTGTTTTTCGGTACAAATCACAAATGTAGCGATCACTGCTATCTATTGGTACTAAACTTCTATTAATTAATACAACTTTACCAACGAAATAATTTATTATGTTGGTGTTCTTTTTTGTGCAGTCGACAAAAATTTGTAAATTTTATATAACCAGTAATTGGCTTGTAATGTGCGTACGTGAAGAGGTTATTTGAATATCTTATGTGGTAGATAATCCTAACCAACATCGGCTAAGGCCAGCAGCTTGGCCATTCTTAACGATAACTTACAAAGGTAAGTTTTTTTAATGTCAATTAATTCGTTGTTTTTCCTACCACCTACCCCGATTAAAAACATTGTGCACGCCACAGATGGTAAGCTACATTATTGTAAAGTGTTTATTGCAGATTCTCATCAACAAAACTCGAAAATCTTATAAATAGAAGCAAGTATTCTGACGACAGCCCTGTCAGTTGTTGCGCTATTTTGATGGTCATTAGTAGTACCATTACCATATATGTTGCACGAACTTCACAAATTAACCTATTATTGAGTATTAGGTGAGTATTAGGTGAGTATTAGGTGAGTATTAGGTGAGTATTAGGTGAGTATTAGGTGAGTATTAGGTGAGTATTAGGTGAGTATTAGGTGAGTATTAGGTGAGTATTAGGTGAGTATTAGGTGAGTATTAGGTGAGTATTAGGTGAGTATTAGGTGAGTATTAGGTGAGTATTAAGTGAGTATTAGGTGAGTATTAGGTGAGTATTAGGTGAGTATTAGGTGAGTATTAGGTGAGTATTAGGTGAGTATTAAGTGAGTATTAAGTGAGTATTAGGTGAGTATTAGGTGAGTATTAGATAAGAATTAGTTGAAACTTATCAGGACTATTTGGCACCTATACTAAATTATACTTGTCAGGAGTATGTATTACGTTAATATGTATTATTCCGATTTTTCGATGTTTAAGTAAATATGTTTTCGAGTTTTCGAACACTATTATTCGAAATCTTTTATCGTATAGAAAAACATGAGACAAACAATATGATGCCAAAAAATCTGACTTCTGAGTTCCAAATCTCAAGATAGACATGACATAGAGAGCTGAAAAAATTTTCCAGAGATTTTTCATGTAACTGGAGTTCGTCTTTGAAGAGTTTTAAGTAGGGCACAAAGACAGTAAATAATTAACTAATGCTATAATAGATCTTTCGTGAGACATTAATAACTCGTATGTAATACTAAAACCATGTTGTTACTATTAATTATCTAATCATTGTAGAAAATAATATAAACATAACCTAAATGAAATATGAAAACGGAAAAATGACAGAAAATAAAAATATTTCAGTCGCATCTGGGACACGAACCCAGGACCTCTGCCTATCCGGGGTAACCGCTTAATCAACTTAGCTAATGAGACCAGTTCAATTTATGCCATCTTCATCGATAGCATATCTTTTCCGTTTTCATATTTCATTTAGGTTAGGTTAATATTATTTTCTACAATGATTAAATATTAAAATGAGGTTTTTAATATCAAAAAAATAATTAATAATTAAAAATTGACTATTAATTATCGATTATTAATTAAAAAGTATTTTTTATGCATCAACGCATAATAATAATAAGTTAGAACCCATTGTTTCTCCACGCTCCTGCTGACAAGCTACTTTTTAAATTATCAATAAAATTAACAATAAAATTAGTATGTAAAATGAACACTTAAATTAATATATAAAAATTACAATAAAATTACAATAAAATTGACAATATAATGAATAATAAAATAAACAATTAAATGAACAGGTATAAATACAATTATATACCTAAAATAATAAACAATTTAAAAAGATAAACTTCAAGGCTGATTTTCTCATTTTTAAAGGTTTTCTAAAAATAATAAAATAAATACCCACCTCCATACAGACTTGTCGTCAAATAAATAAAAGGTTTATAAGTTAGTCTGTATAGGGGCTTAGTTTCTTTCCACGGACTGGATCTATATTTTATATATATGGAGCAGAAGATTCCCTCTTTGCTCTTTCAGTTAAATCCATAATCCTCTTTTACTGTTTCAGTTAAAAAATAAGTCGGGGAAAATGAACAAGAACCGCCCTCTTTCCCCGGCTCAGCGGTAGCTTTATATTAGATCGAATCGGAAATAAGAGAGACGGCCAATTTATGCGAGCCCTCCTAATACATACCTGCTGATATACAATTTCTTTACTTTGATGTTAACGTTCTTTTTAAATAATCGTTTTAAGTTCTGCGAGGTAGTTATTATTAAGCGTGATAGCTGTTTTGCCTTCCGAATGCATTATCAACTGTGGTGAAGCCACTTACAGCTTGACATTTAATTACAGACATTTAATTTACATTTAATTATTTAATATTTTGGAAAAAAATTTAATATGCGAAATGACCGCCATGTGACGCTTGACGACCTTCACAAAGAATTTGATGGCATTTTTCGAAGTCTCCTTGATGATATTGTGTCGGAAAAACTTGGTTACACGGAGTTGTGTGCTAGATGCCCAGAATACTCACACCGGATCACCGTGAAAATCGCGTGAACGCTGCGCGTGAATTCTTGGATCATTTTGTATAGGAGGGAGAAGCTTTTCCGGCCTCTGTTGTGAGAATCCAAAATACAATCACTTCAGTGGCGTCATTCATCTTCCCGAGCCACCAAAAAGTTCAAGACGACCCACTCAGCCGGAAGGTCATGGCATCACCGTAAGGGGGTCCTTTTGATGGATTTTATGCCTAAAGGGAGTACCATTAATGCATAAGCTTACTACAATACCCTAAAAAACCTCATAAGAGCCATTCAAAACTGCAGAAGAGAAATGCTGACCCGGGGAGTCAGCCTCCTGAATTTCCTGAATCCCGGGTCCCACACCGCGCTAGTTTCACGGGAGCTGTTGACATCGTTTGGATGGGATATTGTCACCTACCCCCCCTATTTACCCAACTTGGCGCCTTTGGACTACCACTTTTTCACTAAACTAAAGATGTTTTTGGGTGGAAAACGTTTTTCCAACGATCAGGAGGTCGAGGAAGCTGTGAAGAAGTGGTTGAAAGAGGTGACGGCGGAGGTCTATGACACTGGCATACAAAAACTGCTACCCTGACTACAGAAATATTTCGATCTCAGCGGCAATTACGTTGAAAAATAGTTTAATATATTTGTGAAGTATCCTGTGAATTTCAATTAAATACAAATATTTTTCGATCCTACATAAATGTTGTAACTTTACTTTCTGAATGACCTTCGTACAAATTTATTTCAATTTCAACATAATTTTAATACCATCAAAATTAATTGTATAACAGTATAGAGAAAAAAATGCATGTTGGCATGTTTTCATTCATCTTCGCTCTCGCTTTCGATGTGAACCTCTGGTGTATTTTCACATAATTGTCCATACAGAATCCACGTACAATAAATAGAACACTTCAAATCTGTGTTCTGCAGTCACATACTCCCCCGCATATTTTTTTACAACGGCACGAAATGAAATTCAATAAAGTTTTGGATGCTGGTTTGTTTGCCATTGTTACTGAAACGAGTCAATTAGAGCCAAGTTTCCAATCCCAGTCTTCTGGATTTTTTTGGATTCTATACAATTTTTATACTTGATGGTACGTCCTAAATCCATGACACTGGGCAGCGTCCGTTGTCGGTGGCAAAGAAGCGAGATTTAATTTGCCTTTTGTTGCTGCTCCAACGTCTAAGATCGCTTCTGGGTTGGCATCGTGATGTTTGAAGACATCAATGATTCATTCGGCTTTATGTTTTTCCGGACAAGTGAGCAGCGTGTTGTTTTTCCTTGGTTTGAAAATGGATAATGCCGTATCGCAGCCATTAAACGCGAATTAAATCATAATGTTCTCGGCCACTTCTTTATGCTTCAAACCATTTGTAGAATAGAGCCGTTCAGCAGTTTTGCCTCTGCCAGCTTTGCGAAGTTAGATGTTGTTTTGGGATGGTGCTAATTCTGTCAGCAAATCGACCTCTTCGCCAACGACGAAAACAGCATTAAATGTTGAGCACAAGGAAATCTATGGATTCCAATTAACACATCAGCATCTTCTTCAGCCTGCGTAACTGTAATTGCAGCTTTTTGGAGTGTTTTGTCAGCATTGCTCGCGAAGCAGAAACATCTGCGGATTAGACTTACCTCATAATACCTCAAAAAATGTTAACAACTCCATTTACTCTACTGAGTGGTAGGGTAGAAATGAGTCCACAAAATTATTTTATGTATCTAATGAATAGCTAGAAATAATAAAATACAATTACAAAAATGGGGGATTTGGCGATTTGTTTTAAAAAGTTCACCTTTCCGGCGCCGTAGCTCGGTATATATGACACTTACAAAAATGGGGGATTTGGCGATTTGTTTTAAAAAGTTCACCTTTCCGGCGCCGTAGCTCGGTATATATGACACTTACAAAAATGGGGGATTTGGCGATTTGTTTTAAAAAGTTCACCTTTCCGGCGCCGTAACTCGGTATATATGACACTTACAAAAATGGGGGATTTGGCGATTTGTTTTAAAAAGTTCACCTTTCCGGCGCCGTAGCTCGGTATATATGACACTTACAAAAATGGGGGATTTGGCGATTTGTTTTAAAAAGTTCACCTTTCCGGCGCCGGAGCTCGGTATATATGACACTTACAAAAATGGGGGATTTGGCGATTTGTTTTAAAAAGTTCACCTTTCCGGCGCCGTAGCTCGGTATATATGACACTTACAAAAATGGGGGATTTGGCGATTTGTTTTAAAAAGTTCACCTTTCCGGCGCCGTAGCTCGGTATATATGACACTTACAAAAATGGGGGATTTGGCGATTTGTTTTAAAAAGTTCACCTTTCCGGCGCCGTAGCTCGGTATATATGACACTTATAAAAACAAAAACAAAAACAAAAAACGTACATGAAATGTTAACAATTTTATCTTCTTTTGCGCAATTTTGTTGTAGGATTAACCGTTGTGGAATTATTTTAGAAAAACCAATTTTGGAACCTTTCATCCAAGATGGCGGCTAACGCGAAGGTCACACAAGGTCGAAAACTTAGATTTTTTTTTCAGGATCCCAACATTAATAATAAAAAATAAAAAAAATCTTTTACCCCACCTCTTGCATTGCGAAAACCCCTGCTGGCTGGACTATAATACAAGTAGCAATAGTTACTTACCAATTTATATTATACTGCTGACTGTGCAGTCAGCAACCATTCGCTGCAGAATTTCTTGAAGCACTGCAGCGATGTAGACCTTCGAATCGATAGTGGTATACCATTCCAAAGTTTTGTTGAGGAATAGCTGTAACTACCCTCAAATACAAAGGTTCGATGTCCGGGGAGAACAAGTAAATGATCTGTTTGGGGTATATTGTATGCATGAGAGTCACGGGACCACTGCAGTTTATCAAACTAATAGGCACACCATATACAGTATTAATGGTGTTTATTTAACTAGGTATTTAAGCAAACTATATACAGTATTAATGGCCTTTATTTGTCTAGGCATGTAGGCACAATATATACAGTATTAATGGTATTTATTTATCTAGGTATATAGGCACACCACATACAGTTTTAATGGTATTTATTTATCTAGGTATATAGGCACACTATATACAGTATTAATGGTATTTATTTATCTAGGTATATAGGCACACCACAGACAGTTTTAATGGTATTTATTTATCTAGGTATATAGGCACACTATAGACAGTATTAATGGTATTTATTTATCTAGGTATATAGACACACTATATACAGTTTTAATGGTATTTATTTATCTAGGTATATAGGCACACCATATACAGTTTTACTGGTCTTTATTTATCTAGGTATATAGGCACACTATATACAGTATTAATGGTCTTTATTTATCTAGGTATATAGGCACACTATATACAGTTTTAATGGTCTTTATTTATCTAGGTATATAGGCACACTATATACAGTATTAATGGTATTTATAATTTCTTCAAATGATTGATAACTTTGTGGCATCATTATTAATTATATAATTGAAAATACACTTTGTATATACCACTTTACTTAAAATATATAAATATTTCTACATGTTTCGATAGCAATGCCATCATCTTCAGTATTCATTTATTCCTGAAGATGATAGCATTGCTATCGAAACATGTAGAAATATTTTAAGTAAAGTGGTATATACAAAGTGTATTTTCAATTATATAATTAATGGTATTTATATATCTAGGTATATAGGCACACTATATACAGTATTTATTTCCGCAACCACTGACCTAGTTGTATTTTTTCCAGAAATAATATAGCGCAGAACATTTATAAAGGTTTTATCGATAATATCGGTAACTCTTCATCGTTCTTGAGTAAGATTGCAGATCACCAACGACCAAAGAACAGTTCATATCAACAAAAATACGCATATTTAATCGATTTTCATAATATACATAATTTTTTTTCTGACAAGTTACCGACATTATCGATAAAACCTTTATCGATATTCTGTGCTATATAGATATATATATATCCGAATTACAAATTACTACACTAGCTGTCGTGTACTCGGCGTTCCTTAAGGTTATGGATAGCTTGAAGAAAAGTTTTGAGGTGAATTCTTGTTAACTGGGTGTATTTTTGTAATTAGAAAAAATAAATATCACTACTCAAACAAGATTCTTGATATAACTTAACCATTGAAAGATACCTACCTCAACTTAGCGAATTCCGCTTGATAAATTTATTGGAGAGCAATCGTTAAAGTTTAATTAATAACAGCATCTCTAACTAGTTACTGGAAAGAACCCTTTTAATAGATTAAGGTTGCCTCATACATAAGTCCCCAATGCGGGGACAAGTTAACACGATAAAATACACAGTTTAATAATGCGGGGGTTGTCAGTAATAACGTACGAACACGAGCACGAACATCTTACCGCGGTGACTAAATCTACCTTCGTCGCTTATATTCCTATAACACCGGGAATGAAGGCAGTATACGAACTTAATTCTGGAGTTAGCGAGCACTTTACCGGCTGCCAACTTTCTTTATAACCGAAGTTTCTTCCACTCCATGTGCTGGTATAGTATTTTAATCAACATTATCAAAATGAAGCGCCCTAACTCTCTAAGCATCTCATGGTCGCGGCAAGTGGCCGTGACCGCTAACACACAGCAGTTAGGAGTTAGGACTAACCGCCCTCGCCCTGCTGAATATACTCACAATACTAGGCAGTCTTCTATCTATATGCTACATCAATACACATACTAAGTCAATAACGTGGGGGTTGAAGGGTATAATGTCTTCAATTGAACTGACCTCGGTCTCGTCAGTTAAGTCTGTATTATTTGATGCTTTTGTTTTACAAAACTTTTTCATTAAACCATACAGTTTAAAGCATTTTATTTTAAAACGCAATGTTTCGGTTATAGGGATCCCAGTCAAAGCTCGTACGCGAGTCATCGGCGATCGTCCTAAAATTCTTTCATAAAAATCTTCCTTCTCACGCGTATTATATGAAAATTAAAATGACAAAAGACAAAAGATACCAGAATATCAAATGTCTTTAATCATATTCCCATGGAAATTTACGAATGGATGTTTCTTTCGAATCTTAGGTTGTGGTATTGCTAGTTGTAAAAATAAAACAAACAAAAAAAATTCATTAAGTGCGTTTAATAACAATGGTTATAAAATCGCACATAATGAGGTAGAAATTTAACATTAATCGCACACATATTCATTAGTAATCTAATCGTAAAAATGATATGATAATATTGTTATAAATATTATCGTATACTTAGTTCCTGTCCGAGATCGTTCGACTTCTTTCTAAACTTGTAACACTGAATTCCAAATGTCATCGCGCTTTAAAAAAATGAATTCTTTAAGCAATAAATCATATAAAACACAATAGGTTGTTGTGAATGTTTTGCGGTATTTTCAAAGAGGAAAGTAAAGTGGTAAATAACGTAAACTACAGTTTTTTTACGATGGTATTCAGGGAATATTTTGCTGAAATGTCGGTAACGTGACCATCCAATTTTGAATTTTTGATTTTTTGGAACTATTAAATTATTTTCATTTTATTTCTCTGAAAGCATTATTTTAAATTATCTTAGTTATTGTTTATAAAATAGAGATTTATTGATACAGCAACTAGCACGAGATGGTGACTCAATAAAGAAAAATTGCAACCCAGCCCAGCGTCCCAAATAAACATCAAATCTTTTGAGTTTCCTTGGAAACCTTTGACAATTGAAGAAAAACGTATGAATTGATTATTACGTTACTCGAATGTGATTTAGAGGACTGCGGAAGCTAGCGGTATGATCTGCAAATGATATCACATGACAAAAAAAAGGGAAAGAAGACTGTCGAGGAAAACAATACCCAATTATGTAGCTACCTACTCCTCAAAAAATACTTAATAATAATAATAATAAATGGATTATTTCCATAGCGCCGTTTTCGTGAGAAAATCACCTCAAAGGCACTTTACAACATAATTTATCTAACCTATACCTTATCACTTATACTTATATCTAATAATGTTCATATTAGATTTATTACTAATTGCTTAGAGCTAAGATTTATAACTAGAAAATACATAATTCAGACTTATAATTAGTGACTTACATCCAACACTTATATAGATAGCGACTTACAACTTAGACCTGTGGGTAGTGACTTAAAACTAGTGACAGAGGCTTACAACTAACATATTTACATTTTAGAATAAACTATGTACAAAATGTTACTATTTACAAAATCAGAACATAACCTGATATTGAACAGCAGTGGAACGAGTTTGTATATGATACATCACAGCTGCATATTGTATGGCTCTGATCAGTTTGAGGATAATATACGTACATACTCGTATATATCATATTTTACATGTTAATAAAGATGGTAATTATTAAATTTGATTTTATTAAATTTAAAAAAAAATTAAATGGAGTTCTACGAATTAAACACAAAAACATTAATGTACATATTCTTTGATCCATTTTTTTCAAAAGTAAAAAACCGAAGAACACACAAAAACGTGACTGACCTTTCCAGTTGTCAAAAATAAACCACTAATCCAAAATGGCTGATAATGCTAACATATGATAAACATATGTGTACCAACATAACAAAAAAAATCGATAATCGAATGTACACAGCCCGCGAAAATTCAAAATTACCTTTTCTTTTGAACACACCTCGTATATGTTTTATTGTTAGTTTTATTACATGAATTCAAAATATTTATTTAATGAGTTATCTGGATTTAAAGAAAAGTATAGATATTAAATTAATTAAATTAATCGTCAATCAATTACGCGCATTAAGAAGATTCGTCACTCAAAATTAAAACATATTAAGGTGTTCTTACTTGTCTTTATTAAAAAAATACATATTAATATATCTCTTGTTTTCTTTAATTGTATAAATATTGTTTAACGATTCCTTCATTTATTATTTGTAAAACGTAACTAATTCAAATTTATTTGTTTGCGATTTTATGTTTTTTTTAAATATGTATAATATATTATTATCTTCAAAGACATATTGTCGACCGAGCAAGTAAATATGTAGGTGCATAAATATAATTCTTGTACTAACTTAGTATCTCCTAAACCTACCCCTACAGCCTCCCCTAACGCTATCCCTACCCCTAACCCTAACCCTAACCCCAACCCTACCTACCTTAGTATCTCCTAAACCTACCCCAACCCCTACCCCTACAACTACCCCTACACCTACAGCCGCCCTTACGGCTACCCCTAACCTACCCCTAAAACCCCGTCATGAGATCTTTTTTTATTATTATTATTTTTATTCCGGTTATTTTTTACAGTTGTATTTTACGTAAGTCTTACAAAACCGAGTATATTCAATTTGAATGTTAGAAATCTTAGTTAGTTAGTCTGTGCTTCTCTATAATGATTCACGGGTATTTTGAATTCTGTATTCCAGAATTCATCCAGCGTTAGTTGATAATCTACCCCACTATGCACGGGAAGCACGTTACATAGTGAACACATTTATAATTTGTTTTTTTTTTCACTGAAATCAATTTTTGGAAACGGAGTTGTATTTGCTCAATTTTATTTAAGTACGTTTTGTATGTTAGTTCATAACTGTTTACTCCTTAGCCTATAATTGATTTCGCTAATGAGTTTCAAAATTTGCCATTTTTATAAAATGTTTGAATATATGTTTTTTTTAATTGTTTGATTAATTAGTTTAGTAATATTGCTATTAGCTGAAAGATATTTAGTTAGTAAAAAGGTGTTGAATTGTTTGCAATTTATACTTCGTCGATTTCCATACAATCATTTAAAGCCGCAGAGTAATTTGCATAATCTTTCCAGGCCCGGCAGCTAACATCAAAGGTCTTCAAGATTAGTAAGGGGATAACGTATACCCGGGTCATTATTTGTAGCACGAGGTAACTTAAACATAAAGCCCTCCAAACTACAGACAAAATCAAGAGATCCTCGCAACCTCCAAACTTAGACCTGATTCCGTAATTCGACAATTAATTAAATACTTCGGCCTACCGCTTCATCGTGCCGTGTGTCGGAGCACTGCCTACAATGGGGTGGGCCGACAACGTATGCAGGAGTTTCAAGATTGCTTATGACTACTCAGATTATATCCTCATTTTTTTCACCTTAATGGTACTTTTGGCCAAAACCAGAAGCTTGAATACGGGACAATTAGAGTGATTTTGTGGAAAAAAAATAATTAATAACATTTTTGTTTTCACAATATTTTTTTGCCATTTAATGAATCAAGTGTGAAAATCCAGATAATTTCCGCATATTGTTCACAGTCCGCTCAAATCTACCAGAGCTAGCTACTGAAAAAATGTACAAAAAACACGTCCAAACGTACTAAAAAAACAAATAATACTTATATATTTTAGGTACGTGTAATATATACTAGTTATGGGGGATGTTTTACGTGATTTAAATGTATTTTTTGGTGTAAATAATTAATTAACCAGGAGTTGTCAAACAACAACAAAAATATGATTTTGAAAACTTTGGCATCTGGTACTGGACCAAGAAAAGTAATATTTTGTTTTTCTGCGTTATTTCATCATTATTTGAATGTGCAATTTTTGAGACCAGGACGTATTCGAATTTCGTCCCACCCTGGTGTGAACACACCGTTCTACCATGTTCTGAGGGGATGTTACAAGAAACACGTGTGTTAGAATTTCGTCGCACCCTGGTGTGAACACACCGTTCTACCATGTTCTGAGGGGATGTTACAAGAAACATGTGTGTTAGAATTTCGTCACACCCTGGTGTGAACACACCGTTCTACCATGTTCTGAGGGGATGTTACAAGAAACACGTGTGTTAGAATTTCGTCGCACCCTGGTGTGAACACACCGTTCTACCATGTTCTGAGGGGATGTTACAAGAAACACGTGTGTTAGAATTTCGTCGCACCCTGGTGTGAACACACCGTTCTACCATGTTCTGAGGGGATGTTACAAGAAACACGTGTGTTAGAATTTCGTCGCACCCTGGTGTGAACACACCGTTCTACCATGTTCTGAGGGGATGTTACAAGAAACACGTGTGTTAGAATTTCGTCGCACCCTGGTGTGAACACACCGTTCTACCATGTTCTGAGGGGATGTTACAAAACACGTGTGTTAGAATTTCATCCCACCCTGGTGTGAACACCGTTCTACCATGTTCTGAGGGGATGTTACAAAGAAACACGTGTGTTAAAATTTCGTCCCACCCTGGTGTGAACACACCAAACCACCATGTTCTGAGGGGATGTTACAAGAAACACGTGTGTTAAATTTCGTCGCACCCTGGTGTGGGCACCGTTCTACCCACATGTTCTGAGGGGATGTTACAAGAAACACGTGTGGTGATTTCGTCCGCACCCTGGGTGTGAACACACCGTTCTACCATGTTCTGAGGGGATGTTACAAGAAACACGTGTGTTAAATTTCGTCCCACCTGGTGTAGATTACCGTTCTACCATGTTCTGAGGGATGTTGCAAAGCATTATTGTGTTAGAATTTCGTCGCACCCTGGTGTGAACACACCGTTCTACCATGTTCTGAGGGGATGTTACAAGAAACACGTGTGTTAGAATTTCGTCGCACCCTGGTGTGAACACACCGTTCTACCATGTTCTGAGGGGATGTTACAAGAAACACGTGTGTTAGAATTTCGTCGCACCCTGGTGTGAACACACCGTTCTACCATGTTCTGAGGGGATGTTACAAGAAAAACGTGTGTTAGAATTTCGTCGCACCCTGGTGTGAACACACCGTTCTATCATGTTCTGAGGGGATGTTACAAGAAGCACGTGTGTTAGAATTTCGTCCCACCCTGGTGTGAACACCGTTCACCATGTTCTGAGGGATGTTACAAGAAACATGTGTTAAATTTCGTCCCCACCCTGGTGTAGACACACCGTTCTACCATGTTCTGAGGGATGTTACAAGAAACACGTGTGTTAGAATTTCGTCGCACCCTGGTGTGAACACACCGTTCTACCATGTTCTGAGGGGATGTTACAAGAAACACGTGTGTTAGAATTTCGTCGCACCCTGGTGTGAACACACCGTTCTACCATGTTCTGAGGGGATGTTACAAGAAACACGTGTGTTAGAATTTCGTCCCTCCCTGGTGTGAACACACCGTTCTACCATGTTCTGAGGGGATGTTACAAGAAACACGTGTGTTAGAATTTCGTCGCACCCTGGTGTGAACACACCGTTCTACCATGTTCTGAGTGGATGTTACAAGAAACACGTGTGTTAGAATTTCGTCCCACCCTGGTGTGAACACACCGTTCTACCATGTTCTGAGGGGATGTTACAAGAAACACGTGTGTTAGAATTTCGTCGCACCACCCTGGTGTGCCACACCGTTCTACCATGTTCTGGGGGATGTTGCAAGAAACACGTGTGTTAGAATTTCTCCCACCCTGGTGGCAGAACACACCGTTCTACACCCCATGTTCTGGGGGATGTTACAGAAAAACATTGTGTTAGAATTTCGTCGCACCCTGGTGTGAACACACCGTTCTATCATGTTCTGAGGGGATAATAATAATAATAATAAGAGTTAATTTCTATAGCGCAGTTTTGTGAAGGTTCACCTCAAGTGCGCTTTATACTAACTAACCTAACCTAATATAATTGTACTACATAGTATATCTGTTATTATAATATATATACAATATGCAAATTTAAACTATGATATAAAATATTCATGAGCAGGTATTATAAAATAACAATTTAGAAACTAAGGGTGTAAATAATCAAATATAAAGTAGGTACAAATAACAACAGAGCAAGAGAAAATTATATGTACCCGTTTGAATTCTGCTAACATTCAGAATGTTAGCAATATTTGGGGGAAGCTTATTCCAGATGACCGGGCCCGATATACAAAAAGCGCGATCATAGTACACGAGTTTATTTGACCGAGAGGGTTCAACTAATCGGTTAGCAGCATTCAAATCTGCTGACCTCAAAGAAAGCTGTCTATCACCTGGGTTTTGTCGGACACAGAGTTCAGATATATAGGCTGGTGCCTTTCCATGGAGTGCTTCGAAGGTTGTTAAGCAAATCTTGAATTCTATTCTTTCAGGGCATCGAAGCCAATGAAGGCGATCCCTTAGAAGTGGAATTATGTGAAAATATTTAGGCTCACCATATATAATTCTCGCCGCAGCATTGAAGACAGACTGGATCATATTGAGTTGTTTCTGGGAGAGACCGGCATATGCACTATTACAGTAGTCCATACGTGAGACATCAAACGAATTTATTAGTGTTTTAGCTGCATCAGAGGGAAGGTATCTACTGATTGATTTTATCTGCCTAAGAAGGAAGAAGCCAGAACTTACAGCCTTTGAGATTTGCGACTCAAGAGATAGACAACTGTCGATAGTGAAACCAAGAAATTTAATTGCCTTAGAAGGAATGATATCAGTGCCCTAAATTTGAATCGAACTGAAATCAAGAAGGTCCTGCCTTCCCGGAGAAGATATCCAAATGAACTCTGTTTTGGTAGGATTAAGTTTGAGTTTATTAACAGACTTCCAACTTGATACTGTGTCAATAAAGTCAACAACCTCATTTTTTAAGATGTGTTTTTCATCCGGAGAACAAAACTTGAAAATTATACGATCATCCGCATAGCCTTGTGATTCAAAGCCAGCCGAGTGAATGAGGTGTTCAAGACGATTTGTATACAAAATAAAGAGAATGGGACCCAGGACGGAACCTTGGGGAACTCCAAATTCAATTGGATGAACACATGTGTTCGAACAATCTCAGTGAGTAGGTCTGCCAGTATATTATGCTTGTGCAACATGATAAATCCTGGAAAACGAAGCCTACTTTCTTGAAATTTCGAAGTATAAGAAGACGCAAAGAAAGTTCCCAGTTGAACAAGTACGGATGAATTACTGTGAAGGGATTGGAACAGCGTAAGGTGATGAAGGGTGTGACACGAGGCGATGGCTCCTGGAAACATGCATCCGATTGTCAAGGAGAACTTTTCTATCTCTTCCTAGAAATTCTTTAGTAAACTATTGATGTAAGTTATAAAAAGTTTTTTTTTTAAATCAGGTAATTTTTTATTAAGTGTGTATATTCTTTCTTTTGTTTACTATAACATAATTGTGTATCGGTGTATTTACTAACACCGCCTTAGATTTCTTTCAAAATGTAAGTGTCGCGCCGATATAGGTACAGCAGTTTTTATTTGAAGTGTGTAACAATGGATTAATACTCAATATGCAATAAATATATATTATTCCGACATAATAATACTGGGGCCATTATTTTTTACACGTCTCGTTACCTACTTGATACTTACCAACTTATATTTTGGAATGGTGTAAATAGTCTCCGTTAGATTATAACGTTATTTTGATCCGGGTGTCTGTGAGTGTCTTCTTTGAGAGAAATAATAATAATAATAATAATAATACTAATAATAATAATAATAATAATAATAATAATAATAATAATAATAATAATAATAATAATAATAATAATAATAATGATAATAATAATGATAATAATAATGACAATAATAATAATAATAATAATAATAATAATACTAATAATAATAATGATAATAATAATGATAATAATAATAATAATAATAATAATAATAATAATAATAATAATAATAATAATAATAATAATAATAATAATAATAATAATAATAATAATAATAATAATAATAATAATAATAATAATAATAATAATAGTAATAATAATAATAATAATAAGAACAATAATAATAATGTATGGAATGTGTGGGACTGCACTAACCTCCCCACATACCGGAATAAACATTTATTATTATTATTTAATAATAATTATAATAATAAATAATAATAATAATAATAATAATTTTTGTGAAAAATCACTGCAAGGGCGCTGTATCTATATGTATAAAGTTGCATCACTTTCAAACAGCTTTTCGAAGTTGGCAATGGGTGCTTAAGTGTCGCAGATACATACCTAACCTACATATTATTATGTAACTTGCACATAATCTCGGTTCTTCGTAAAACAATCAGTATTCGGGAGTTTTGCTTGCATAATACCTGTGCACTGTGCTGTAAGCAGTGTTCACTGTGCACTGTACTCTCCATGCGGGGTGACAGAAACTCAGTGCGCGAACCGAAGAGTTGCACAACTGCCAAGTACTTACTATCCACGTAACTTCAGAACGAGTTTTAATATTATAGTGTTACATATAGGTGCTTAATATAAAACCAAAGACTAGATTTATACCATTTAGGTATTGTTAGAAAGCTATCGAGTTACTAACATAACAGAAGTAGCTATTCATGAGCTCAGTCTGAAGTTTGTTCGACATCCGTTATTTTATCCTGATCTTGCTGCATCAAGTTTTCATATTTTCTTCTTTCTCCCGACATCCATCTCTAATTAATCTCCAAATAACGGTGCTTTTTCGAATAATAGTTTTGTCATTATTGGCGGCTTCTTCATCGCCAACCCTCCTTGTTTCTCAGGCGAGGAATCAACAAACATCCGGAAAGTCCGTAGTCGATGTAAACAATGCTATAGCATATACATCTCCAACCCTCCTTGTTTCTCAGGCGAGGAATCAACAAACATCCGGAAAGTCCGTAGTCGATGTAAACAATGCTATAGCATATACATCCAACCCTCCCTTTCTCCCAGGCGAGGAATCAACAAACATCCCGGAAAGTCCGTAGTCGATGTAAACAATGCTAGAGCATATACATCTCCAACCCTCCTTGTTTCTCAGGCGAGGAATCAACAAACATCCGGAAAGTCCGTACTCAATGTAAACAATGCTATAGCATATACATCTCCAACCCTCCTTGTTTCTCAGGCGAGGAATCAACAAACATCCGGAAAGTCCGTAGTCGATGTAAACAATGCTATAGCATATACATCTCCAACCCTCCTTGTTTCTCAGGCGAGGAATCAACAAACATCCGGTAAGTCCGTAGTCGATGTAAACAATGCTATAGCATATACATCTCCAACCCTCCTTGTTTCTCAGGCGAGGAATCAACAAACATCCGGAAAGTCCGTACTCAATGTAAACAATGCTATAGCATATACATCTCCAACCCTCCTTGTTTCTCAGGCGAGGAATCAACAAACATCCGGAAAGTCCGTACTCAATGTAAACAATGCTATAGCATATACATCTCCAACCCTCCTTGTTTCTCAGGCGAGGAATCAACAAACATCCGGAAAGTCCGTAGTCGATGTAAACAATGCTATAGCATATACATCTCCAACCCTCCTTGTTTCTCAGGCGAGGAATCAACAAACATTCGGAACGTCCGTAGTAAATGTAAACAATACTATAGCATATACATTATGAGGAATTTATTATTTTATGAATAGACATTGTTTATTGCTTGCTATAACATGGCCCAAGCTAGCGTAGCAAGTAGGGAACATCCTAATTCCCTTAATATATAATATTATTTGTGAAACTTACTGGTGAGTTGTTCATAATATCAAAATATTTTATAATATTGACATGCGAGTATATATATCTAACTTTTGCATTTACCCAATATTTTCGACTTCTTGTTACAAATCCAGGTGTCTTCTTATTGGGGGGGATCATAAATATACAGGGTACATCAGGGCGTACCCGATAAACTTTACCCAGGGATTCCTGAGTTTATTCGGTGTAAAAAATGTAGGTGGTATTTTGGCCTCCGGTGATTTTTTTTTCTTCTCATTTTTTTATTTTTTGAGTTTTTTTTTTTCAAATTTAAACAAAGAAAAAAGTCACATGTTGTCACTGGTCACTCGGCCGAGTAACCGCCCAACCCCCACCCCGACCCTTTCCGTCCAATATATACTGTATTTAAGTGAAAAAAGAGGCCACGGAGTCTAAAATGCCACGTTCATTTTATACTCCAAATAAGGTCTGGAATCACTGTTTAAATTTATCGGCTACGTCCTGATACACCCTGTAGATATGTGTGTTATTTACAGACATCGGGTTAACTTGCAAGGTAACGAAGTGATCAATAGTGCATGAATAATGTTTGTAAACAATAAATATAAAGATACGTACGTTCACGATATGCACTTCGCGGGAATTACATGTTCATGGAATTGTCAGAATTCGATTGCAGAATCATTAGCAAGCGGTGAAAGAAACGTTATCATATCTTTCTTCGTTTTCCCTGAATTTCACCGAAATGTTTATTTTTTATCATCTTTCCAATTATTATTTTTACAGTTCTTTTCCATTTCCATTCGTGTAATCTTCTTCATCCACAACCACATTTCAATAATTCATTTTCCCTGAAGAAAATTGATCAAGAAAAGGGAAGGAACCTAAAACTTTTAATATACACGTCACATTTTAAAACAAATTCGTAGAACTGAGAAACGTAGCGATTTTGATAAATATTCATGTCACTTCAGAAACTTTCAAAAAGAAAATTTTAGAATCTCCGCAATTTGAAAAAATGAGATTATTATGTGATCGTAATGTAACGTAAAAATTCTCCTAAAAATAAGCTTTTACTAATTTTTCTTAATAGCCTAAAGTGAATTTCATAAATTAGCTTGGGTTCTTTATATCATCGAATGCGTTGATTAACCTCTAATAGAATTTTTATTTTATTTTATTGTTTATAAAAATGGGTACCGTTTAAAATCAGCATATTATGTAGGTATATTACGTATTTGATATTCCTGGGGAATCACGCCATGGGACCGAGTAAGATGCTCCATTATCCGAGAAGCGCTTGTCATCGAACCTTCGCTACCTGCTACCTTATTTACAGATGAACATGAACGACTGCCAAACAAATTCTGGCAGCAATTCCAGAGGGAAGATGAGTTGGTCGCCCCATACAAAGCGAGAGAGTGTACTGAGATGGTGACATCTAGAAGTGTCTTATCGAAGCAATGGGTTCCAGATCCGTCCACATAAAGGGGGAGTATGAGAAGTGATGATCACAATGTAAAATATACAAATTTTAAAAAACGTGTTTTTTACATTCTTCAAATTATGTCAATTAAAACTAGGTAAAAGAATAAACAAGCATCGTCTCTATAATAATATTATAATACTCTACTTTTCGATGAGTTCTAATTTCTGCTATCATCATATTATCATATATAGACGCATTTTTATATTGTCGGTACACAACTTCTTTCTAAAAATTAATCATCTAATAAATATTTATATGAGTGGAATAGATAAGTACTTATCGCAAAGCTGCAGAAGCCATGACACTATAACATGGTCGAATCTCTCGACTATGCTTAGATCGTATCAATGGGAACTCTAGATAGGGCCACCTGACAATTATTATTACCCCTGAGACATCATTTGGTATGCTTTGGTAATATGCGACAAATGACTGTAACCGTAACTGATGGCCAATACTAAATTCTGTGGCACGCTGCAGCTGTTGAGGATGGTTTATGGTATAGGGGATGTGAACAAGAAGCGATAGGGGCGATGGCGGACAGCGGCCACCTCAGACTGCTTCTAATAACTTATCCAATATCCAGAGATGGAGAGTGGAAGACATGTCGACTAAAGTTTATGGCGAGGGTTCTTCATCATAATACCTTGTTGGTATATAATAATTGAATATAATTTGCAGCATGGATAGGCAGAGTATTAAATGCCACGCAATTCTCAAAAACCGATATAGAAATTCACATAATGCATTATTAACTGTTTATATTATTAAAAATATACCCATTGTTTTAAAAAAAACTGTATTTAAAAAAAAAATAAAAATTGTATTAAACACGTTGATAGAAATTTTCTAAATAGTTTCATTATTTATGGAGAATCCTCCCAAACACAATCATTTATGAAATGTAAACAATTATTAAAACGTGATGAAATTTACTACACTTTCAAACTTCTTGTGGGACTAGCAAGTAGGTGCTAGTCCCATTAATTAATACTGAAAAACAATTGAGGTGCAAATGAGCGTTTTCTTCAAGTGTTTTTCATTGATACGATTTATTTATTTCAAATTCATTAAACGTTTTCATAAAACTTTCCTATGTTTCCGCAAGAAATAAGCGTTTCCATTTCAAGCGACAATACAATAATTAGATAATAATATGTCCTTTTGTGTGTGGGCAGAACAGAATTCAGAAAACATGCTCTTATGTAATTGCCAAATTCATTTTAACATGTATCTTGTCTACTTTATTATTTATAGGTCTTTGGATGATACTGTTTTGAGTTTATTAATACTCGTACATGGGTTGTGCGCAATGACGTTTTTTTAGATTTTTAGAATTGCGACGTTTCTTTATCGAGTGCCTCTATAAATCACCAAAACATTTTTTGACAGGTACACAAAATCGTGAAGATAGACAAAATAACACTACGTGTTACAATTACATACCAATATATTTATCTCTACCGGTGGTGATATTATAAAAATAACGGTTTTTCAGAAAGGTTTTTTTTTTCAGAACTCAGTTTCCTTCGAATGAATCGATTCAATTTAAAAAACAAAAACCGGTATATTTTTTGTAATCAGGGAATCGTTATCATGTGGGTATTGTGCTGATAAAAAATATTATTGTTACTGACAAATCTGTTTAATTACGTAAACATTGGAACTTCCAAAACAAATAAGATACAGTTTTTACGTGCATTTTTGATATCCACATGGATTACCCCATGCCCGGGGCTCGCTAAGCCACTGTTCAGTAACTAGATAATCGCCAAATAAACCTAATTAATACCTTCACCTACCCGCTACTTGGTACAGAGAGCTTTCGCAGAATATTTTAGATTATGTTTATAATGGATAAAGTGATTATTATTTTAGGCCCAACATCTGTAGGGATTCTTTGAGAAACCATTTACTCTCCAATATTCCGGATACAGATTTAATTAAAAATTATATTTCAGAAAGGCGAGAAACTCGCCTATCAAAATGTAACTTGAAATCGTGACACTTTAAAATCTGCTGCATTTTCTATGAAAATGGCTGTCAAATGTTTGAAAAACAAACCATTATTTTCACAGATTTTCTGTTCTTTTTGCAGAACTAATTTGCAAGAAAAACTTACGTATCGACTATTAACTTACTAATTTTCCCCATCATCGCTAAGGAAAAAAAATACTTCCGTAGATAAAAAAAAGCAGACGAACTGTATATTATGTGCAAAGTATGTGATCGGGATAAACCATGGGCACCTCACATAAGCTGTGTTTGATGCGCACGAACTCTCAGAGGATGGTAAGGATCGTGAAAATCAGAATAACCTTCGCGATTCCGTTGATTTTGAGAAAGCCAAAGGATCACATGAGTGATTGCTATTTGTTACTAACGAATATATCTGGAGTATCCAAAAAGAAAAAGAAAAAGAAAAATGTCAATTATCCTAACATCCATCGAGTCGGCTATGCAGCCTGTGGCTCATTGCCGGTTCCAACACCACCAGCGAAATTGGAGTTCGAGAAACTTCGGTTTAAAGTACTTAATGGAAAGTTTCTGAGGATAAGTGACAGTAAAATAAAAGAAGGAATATTTGTAGTACCGCAAAGAAGAGAGGTTTTGAAAGATCAATATCTTTCCACGGTGTTAAAGCCCATAGAACTACCTGCATGTTCAGCTTTCAAGTCTGTCATAGAAAATTTTTTGGAAAACAAAAACACGAAGACTACGTCAAAATGGTCACTGATCTAATTACAGCCTATGAAACATGGGCTGCAATATGTCTCTTAAAATTAATTTTTCATTTGAATTGTTTTTTCGGATAACTTGGAAACTTGGGTAGCGTAAGTGAGGAGCATGGTGAGCATCTTCATCAGTATATGGCCAGTATGGAAAAGCGGTATCAAGGAAAATGGAGTCCATCAATGCTTGCAGATTACTGCTGTACACTTGTAACATTGCATATCATATTATATAAGTCAATAAATAAAATAAAACTGTACGTATGACTCTATTTTTATTATTATTTCACGTCTTAGAAATACCATCTGCAATTATTCAAGTTTTGTTGAAGGGACAGGCTTTATTTTGAAATGTTTTGACCAGTGTTATTAGACACCCTCTAAAAACACTTACAGAACACAAATAACCTTAAAATCGATACAATTATGTTATGCAATTCATCTACTACAAGTACTATTAGTCTAACTACTAAGCACTGAGAAGTAAATTCATAATTATTTTCAAAAATAGTTGTATTGCTTGTAATTTTCTTAACAAATTTGGTATTCGCAACGAAATTTGTCACCACACTTCAGACATTGGTTTGTTTTTACTTTATATGAGACGGTTGGTAAAGAAGATATTGTTATTGGTAAATATGATTGATGGGTTACATTGTTACGTAACGAAAGGATGGCCCTGAGTTGAGTTCTAGCTACTCGTCTTAACAAATAAGCCAAGCAAGCAATCCCAACATTTCCCACCATAACTAACCAATCAAGTGATTTAAGCGCCCAAATAAACCAATCAGAGCATACATTTGTACGGTCTGATAACAGAGCAACAGGAAGCGACGCCAGCGCCAACCGCGGCTTGGCGGCGGCCATGGCTATCCTCCCACTTCTTTCACTTCCCGCCTGGGCATCAAACAGTCAACTGCGTCTCTTAAAAGAGGCCGCCTTTTTGTGTTACTAATCTGTGAGGCTACGTATTATGCATGCGGGTTGAAACCCGTAGCTAGTCGTGCCATTTGCTGCCAAAGCACCCAACATGGTGACTTGCCAATTAAAAGCCAATTTAAAATCAGTGCGGAGATGTCCAGCCCTGGCGTCCTTGCCAGCAACTCCCGCAACCCGACCAGATCACCTCATGTAAGCTGATTTTGCATCCCCCCTTAATGTGTTGTACTAGCCTTTGTTATACTTGCTATTACCGGTTAGACATATAAATCAGAAAGAGAGAATTTTACGTTAGAATCATATCTAGAATAGGACTTTTCTATTAACTACTCGATTATTCCTAACCTACAGTTTTTGTTCGACTTTTACAATAAACCCTGAGATTGAAAGCACTTTACTTGCCTCGTGTAACGTAGAATTAGATACTCCCTCAACCCAATTATAAGATTGCGATCGATTCACGACCCTGAACGATGAGAACCTAATGCCACTGCCGATCTGAGCTAACTAATGTCCGGACCAGACTTCTCATCTAAGAGGCTATCTCCAGGGTAAGTCCTGCCGATATAATTGTCTCCCATAACTTCCCCTTGTAACCCGACCTTCCTCCTCTCATCTTCATTCGCCTCCTTTTCATAATACTGTCGTCCAACTTGGGGCTTCATCAACCTCATTTCATAATACTGGCTTTCCAACTTAGGGGCTTTCTTCCTATCTAACCTTCCTCCCCCCCTTCCCCCATTTTCATAATAACATCTACTACTTTTTACTAACAGGTTTGCTCATTTACACCATTGGGATATTATAAATAAAGTCTACGTTCCTTGTAAAATATTGGTTCTGCGCGAGAAGTACGGAGGGGGGTGAAGCGGCTGTCGATGTTGCCCGAATCATTCCGACCGTGAACGAACTCAACGAGCGGAATCGCAATACGGCTGACCACGGCGCCGTCGCCAGTCGATCAATTGAAGCCCGTGTTATCTATAAGATGCCAATTGGCCTAATTTTGATTGCCCGTTTTTCAAGCGCAGATGTTTACTCCATTTGTATGTCTCTCTATGATTTGCACCGCATTATTGCTCACATGTTCAATTAATTAAGCGCCCTTGAAGTGATTTTTCACAAAAACGGCGCTATACAAGTAATCCAATTATTATTATGTTCAACAGCTGTCAGTGTTCCATAACTGTGCGGTTTACCCTATAATAGTGGATAATATATTATTATATTTGCAACTCGTTCCAGAGATGTTATAGATATATTATATTTAGTCACCAAATCTGAATAACCAAACAATCTTCTCCATTCCGTTTTGAACATTTTATTTTTTCAAAAATATGTTTTTTTCCCTAGATCAGAAGAAATCACTGAAACAACTGTTTCAGATTCGTTGTTACTTTAGTACTTTTTGGAAAGTGAAAAAGAAACGTAAATTTTTACTTAGAGAGCAAAGCTGCGGTCATTGCGGAGAGGAGAATATCATAAACAGGAATGGTCTTCTTCTTTGTTATTGTTAATTTTTATTACTCTGATATGACGGTGCGTCGGGCAGTTGGTATTATTCTAGGAATAACGCAAAAAGGGAGGAATAGAAATGCGATCTTAGGTAGTTACAAGTAATTTATTTTTATATACGTGGGTTTAGTCTTAAAACTAGAGTAAAACTTAATTAGACAATTCAATAAAAACTAGATACCGAATTACTTAATTCTAATGGTAAAGTCTTTGTACTTAAAATTAGAGGTTCACTGGTTTAGGTAATTACTTAATTCTACTGTTAAAGTCTTTGTAGTTGAAATTAGAGGTTCACTGGCTGACATTGTGGGAGGAATTATGATTAGAGTCAGGCACTTCCCTTTTTGGTGATGGATGTCCAGGGTCCAGTGGCTGCGTTGTATGTAGAGTCCTCGCGTTCGCACTACGTATTCGCGTACCTCCGGATCGGGAGTAGGTGCAACGCGGCGATAATCAGAGGCCTGGGCGGTCTCCGATGTTGATCTCCGAAGGGCGAAGATCAGTTACTTCCTTCTGGGATGGAAGCGTAGAATTCGTAGAGCGTAGAGGACCTGGGCGGCCTCTCCAGGGAGCGAGAATAGGAACCTTCCTGGGCGGAAGGTTTTCACTTGGCTGTGTGTCCCTGGTCGGACTACTGCAACCGACTCTCCGTCCTGGGCGGACTCTTGCAAAATGACTCGTGCTTCCTCGGCGGAAGACTACACGCGACTCCTCCGTCCTGGGCGGACTCTGGCAATCGACTGTCTCCTAGAGCCCACTGTCCTTCTGTCTCCTGTCTACCTGTAGGTATTATCTTTTATTGACGTCCTATAAAATCACAAAGGAATTGCGGAATTTCCCAAAATAGCAGTTAAGATAATATTATTTTAGTTACGATTTTTCTAACAATAGGCTCGGCTAGCCTTTGTACTAAAATTATTTTATGGCCGGTCTAATCTGGGAATTCCTATTATTTAAAATGCACATTTTAAATCTAAATATTTCGGTGAATTCGGTCATTTATTTTAGGTGATTGCAAAAGGCTATATCAACTCCTTTCATGGAAATCAGCGATGAGCCTTTAGTGCGCCGGAATACCCATATCGAATACGCAAAATTATTGTCCGTTGAACACAGGCGTATCCGACCGGCATCAAAAAATCATCTCGTAAATACTCGTAGTTCTTCTTTAGAAACTACTTATGAGAGATATATATAAAAATTTTATAAGTATATGAACACATTATCTAGTAAGAGGGTAGAATTTACAAAACATCGTTTTGCAAAAAACGTGTAAGTTTTTACAAAAATAGACTCAGGTAGGTCACGCGCAAATTTATCCTTGGCACACTACGGAAGTATTAAATCGCGGCGCTCGGCGTTCCAAAGGATAATCGAGATAATTCAATTCAAAAGTGTTGGGTTGTGATTCAAGTTGACTATCTCCAATTTTGACGAAAATTAGTTATATTTGGTACTAATTCGATGGCACTTAATCTGTTTCTATCATTATTTTCAGCAAAAATTTACTACATCCGAATCATTTTTGGATTTTGAAATTATCTTTTTATGCAAAAAAACTATTTTCTTTATCAAAATTAGTCCGTTATTTCAATTATAACTTAATCCATTTCTTGTCAATCAGAACTATTTCCATATTTTTTTTAGTTCAAAAGCTCTCCCTCCTCCTATATAGTTTTTATTCTGATTTAACATTTAATAAATTACTTATTTGATGTATACATTTCGTAAATACAAAAAAAACTAATTATCTCATTGAAGTGTTATAACAAGTTCTAATATTAAAATCCTTGCAATGTGATTTAGAATCATCAACTTTCAGAAGTTATTATTTTCTGAACACCGTTCGATATTGATGCGAAAATATATACACTTGAATCATAGTACTTTTTTAAAGCTAGTTTTTTTTTTCCTTTCAACGATCTTGGTATTGCCATTTAAAACCATTTAAACGATCGCAGCGCCCCATGTTTGTTTACTTTGTTTTGAAAGATTATCTAATACGCATATAATATTGTAAGCTAATAATAAGTAATAAACCCATTTTATTTATTTTATCTAATTGCACTTGATTTTTTTTTTTTTGGTTTATGTGCTTATATCCTTTATAAATTAAAAATATATTCACTTTAATTTTCAGAAACTCACTTAAGTGGGTAATGATGATGGTAATGATTAGTGGGTACGATGATTCGAAACGGTTTGCGATTTAAAAATGTTTCGAATACCTCCAACACCAACAGAAATTTGTCTCTGGTCAACCTGCGACCTACGACTGTCAAAGTCATAAATATTGTCAACTTGACTGCATATTTATTGTAACACTGCTGTAATATTATTATAAAATTATTTTTAAATTCGCGGCATCTCTTGTGAATTCCATTATAAAATTACAATTTTTATAAGGAAGATTTGTTGGCAGGCACCATAAAAAAATTATTTGACATGCCTATCAAGGGACAGGGACGAAATTGTGATATTTTGAGCAGGATATCCGAATCATTTCAACCATTTATCAGGGAAATATTGAAAGAGCTAAATTTTGGTAATTATTTAACATTTTTCCGTAGTCTTCAACGTATTTAAATTTTAATTTATGAATCAAGATAACAAATTATGTTTGATAGTAATAATTATTGTATTACGTGTCTGTTAGTCATTATCGCGAAATAGTTATCATTAATAACATAACAACTCTGTTTTATTTCATGACAAATATTTGTTTTTCAGGTTTATGCAGGTCGAAAGTTGATTTTGAAAAACTCCGTAACTCCACCAATTCCAAAACTGCCTTGGCTGACCAATTCACAATAATACTTCCTTATGCCGGACATTACCTAAGATGGGAGGTTTTGTTTGACGTCACATGCCCATGGTACGCTCCTGACTTTCGTTTCGATGATGAAAACTTCCTCGCCAATGTGGACGCTACATACATCGAGAAACACGTTCCAAGTCTCGCCAAATGGAACGATGATGATCCTAAAGCACTGAGCAATGTTATTCAAGAATTAATTGCACTCTACAGAGAACATCAGGTTGGTAGAACGCTTCGTTTTTAAATAATTCGGTGAATAATTACTGCATCCAGAGTCCATGATATTATCATCTTTGTGTGTTTTTCAGAAAACGCTTTTGGGTGAAGATGAAAATTCTAGGGCTTATTTTGAATACACAACACTTATAGGAGACTCAAACACACAAGAGCATGATGTGGAAATATTTGTTGGTCGAGGAGATTCTGTCAACTTTATGATCAAGCTGAATATCGATTATTCTCAGTTGCCCGCCCTATTTTCAGATGAGTATGTTTTATATTTTTATTGATACTGATACTGATACTGATCCTGATACTGATACTGATACTGATACTGATACTGATACTGATACTGATACTGATACTGATACTGATCAAGTCCTAAGCCACCTCAATTTTCAAAATTGTTTTGGTATAAAATATTATGTCAGGTATATCTTGAGAAAAGTAACGGTGCCTGAAAAGTTTTGTAGGCACTTTTTTCACTGTCATTATAAATTGTTAAATACCATATTTTTATACATAGAGACGACCATGCTCATAAGTATAGGTAAGCATATTACAACACTATATCATTGTGTCCTGAGACCATTGTTTGTATGTTAACAGTTGCAATATTCATGAGAATCCGGGAGGCGAATGTGCGGTCTTGCTCATCAAGTATCCCAACCCATCCAATGCAGAGCTCATCATGTCCCCGCTGATCAACCGGGCTGTTGGAGATATCACATTACCACCGTAACATATGTTTTTACTCTTATTTAGTTGCTGAGTATGTGAAGTAGTCGAATCACAGCATCCCCAAAGATGATGTATGATCCAAGTAAACCTCAGGGCCTCCTGTGTGGAGTTAATGTATAAATTAAAGTAATCCTTTGATAATGGCCGAGTCTATTCCTGTATATGTCCCTTTAGGGATTTCTTGTGAAGATTGTTTTGTTTTTTTCAGAATTCACCAAACTGCTGTCTTAATGGACTACGTACCAATGGTGACAAATCTGATTAATAAAAAGGTATGATATCACTTTATTTATAAGGCAGTAATACCTATGAAGGTACATAAACCAAACGAGCAAGAACATAGGGCACGACGAGTCAGAGCCTTATGTTCCTGCTTGCCTTGTGTAAACGCCTGGAGAACAATATCCGCAAACAAGTTAAAGTGATGTTTAAACCAACCGAGCAAGAACATAGGGCACGACGAGTCAGAGCCTTATGTTCCTGCTTGCCTTGTGTAAACGCCTGGAGAACAATATCCACAAACAAGTTAAAGTGGTGTTTAAACCAACCGAGCAAGAACATAGGGCACGACGAGTCAGAGCCTTATGTTCCTGCTTGCCTTGTGTAAACGCCTGGAGAACAATATCCGCAAACAAGTTAAAGTGATGTTTAAACCAACCGAGCAAGAACATAGGGCACGACGAGTCAGAGCCTTATGTTCCTGCTTGCCTTGTGTAAACGCCTGGAGAACAATATCCGCAAACAAGTTAAAGTGATGTTTAAACCAACCGAGCAAGAACATAGGGCACGACGAGTCAGAGCCTTGTGTTCCTGCTTGCCTTGTGTAAACGCCTGGAGAACAATATCCACAAACAAGTTAAAGTGGTGTTTAAACCAACCGACCAAGAACATAGGGCACGACGAGTCAGAGCCTTATGTTCCTGCTTGCCTTGTGTAAACGCCTGGAGAACAATATCCGCAAACAAGTTAAAGTGATGTTTAAACCAACCGAGCAAGAACATAGGGCACGACGAGTCAGAGCCTTATGTTCCTGCTTGCCTTGTGTAAACGCCTGGAGAACAATATCCACAAACAAGTTAAAGTGGTGTTTAAACCAACCGAGCAAGAACATAGGGCACGACGAGTCAGAGCCTTATGTTCCTGCTTGCCTTGTGTAAACGCCTGGAGAACAATATCCGCAAACAAGTTAAAGTGATGTTTAAACCAACCGAGCAAGAACATAGGGCACGACGAGTCAGAGCCTTGTGTTCCTGCTTGCCTTGTGTAAACGCCTGGAGAACAATATCCACAAACAAGTTAAAGTGGTGTTTAAACCAACCGACCAAGAACATAGGGCACGACGAGTCAGAGCCTTATGTTCCTGCTTGCCTTGTGTAAACGCCTGGAGAACAATATCCGCAAACAAGTTAAAGTGATGTTTAAACCAACCGAGCAAGAACATAGGGCACGACGAGTCAGAGCCTTGTGTTCCTGCTTGCCTTGTGTAAACGCCTGGAGAACAATATCCACAAACAAGTTAAAGTGGTGTTTAAACCAACCGACCAAGAACATGGGGCACGACGAGTCAGAGCCTTATGTTCCTGCTTGCCTTGTGTAAACGCCTGGAGAACAACATCCACAAACAAGTTAAAGTGGTGTTTAGACTAACCGAGCGAATGCTCAGTGTTTTTATTCGTTTGGTTTAAACAATCATTTTATTTTCAAATGCTTACCGATTGGCATTTTTAGCTGTTCAATTTTTATTTTCGTGCAACATGTCTGACGAAGGAGACCTAAGACCTAGCAATTAAAGATGCAGCTTTTATTATTATACACCAATTAAACAAATAAAAAAGATGTTTTTGGATGACCTCAATATTGCATCGTGGAGAGCAATACATAATATTATTTTTATATCCACAAACATATTTCTGTTCTCGATAAATCTCAACCAATTCTTAACATTTTTCTTGGTTCTAATCCATTTGAGTGCAATAATAAGCAATAGTTATTAGTAAATATATATAGGTGTGCTCGGTAGTGAGCGAAAAACATTTTAAAAAGTTTGCTCTGCAAGCGAGCGCGCCCGAATGCAAAAGAATGCTTTACACAGCTGGACCCTTGCTCTACCAGGTGTTTGGAAAAACGAACGAGCATTCTTAGAACATTCTTGGTACAGTAGGTAAAAATTTAGTGAACATCTTCTTGGTAAAGAATACTCGCCCGCTTGATGAAAAACATTTACACCAAAATAATTTCACTGAAGTGGGGAAAGAACGAGCATTCACTCATTTGGTCTAAATGCGCCTTGACATTTGTTTTATTAGATTTAAAAATATCAGTTCTTATCTGACATCCAAATATTATTCAGATCTTTTCCAGACTGTATTACACTATTGGAAACTATCCACTGATGGGTGTATAGCACACAAGAACCATAAAGCTATATGTTTCTATAATGCTTACATTAATAATACATACATTTTCAGATAAAGACCATCTTTGATAATGAAAGACATCGCCAGGAGATGCTCTCCCGATTCATAATTAAATACGAAGGAGGCATTCTGGAGCATGACTCCAACTCAGCATCTTTCCTTCTGGAAGTCAATGACTTTTACTGCATTCTCCAAATTGAAATTGGTAAGTTTAAATTTATTTTGCACACATCCCGCATGAACAATAATAAATTGGAACTCCCGTCATCGAAAGAGAATTAAAGTTTAAAAGAGGGATTCACTGTTCATCGGAGCACTATGAAGAAGTGCGAAAAGACCTTGAAAGAAAGGTGAAACGTAGCTGCATAATACATTAAATTTATCTAAACATAACATAACTTTCATAAAGTATTTTACTATACATTTAAAGTGTTTTATTATATCATTTTAACAAAAAATTACAGGTTTTGTATGAATGGCTGATTCAGTAGCACCACTACAATATTTTTTGCAGTGATAAGCAACACTGCTGCACGTGCAATGTACATTTACATATTTCACTACTAAATAAACTGTAGTTTTACTGTGCAGTTAATCCCTATAATGAACACTATATTGCACCGAACATAAATTCATTATGGTTATACGAGCTTTTAGTTTCATTTTCTGCGCTTTTGCTTCCCCGTCTGTGCCGCATAGCACGTTCTAAACCCCCGCACATAATAAGGGATCACTTTATACTGATTGTTTTATGTAGCTTGAAACTAATCCATTTTTATCAATCAGGTCTCAATTTCCCCGAGAAGCCCCCGATGCTCTCCCTGAGATCGGTGTACCACAGCCACAAGAGGCGGCCCTGTGTCAAGCCCCTTCCACTGTGTCCCTACGACAGAATTCACAAATACATTTCGCAGCAGATGGAGATCTTCAAAAGTGAATGTTCAAATGTAGTAGTCGCCATCCCACCTGACAACATACTAATTTAGTATTACCTGTAATATTTTATTATGTATATTACCTGTAACCAACCTGTTTTTTAATTATTAAAGATAAATAAAAATACAATATTATGTAAGATTTAATTCTCTTGCCCTTGACTTTTCCTTGTGATTTCAGAGGATCTCTTTACACCGAAACTGAGATGTCAACTGCAGATAGTTTTCACGATAAAGTGCTCTAACTGACTATCACACCATTCAGCAGGGGTAGACAGAGAGGATGAAACACCACACAACATTAACTTAGAACACACTTCTTGCTTGATTCACATTTATGCACTACTCAATGATCGTTTATGATCGACTCTTAATTTTGTATTTGATTTTTTTTTTTTAATATGAATACCGCACAAGAGTCCCAACTGCTCCCAACCGTCTGGATCCAGTGAGACTATGGCATTCCCAATTGAAGAATGTTGTGAGGCTGATGGTATTGGGGAGGGGAAGGAGAAGGGGAAGAGGGAGGTGGGAAAATACCTGGCTATTCAGATCTGGTCACCAAACACAGCTAAAAGCCATTTAAAGCAACGTTTCAATTCTGATTGGTGGTCTTTCACCAGGGCGATACTGAGAGTATCTTCCACTCTGGAACGTGCGCAAATATACTATATATTATTTTAAAATGAATTAATTGTGAAACAAGAAATTAATTAAATAAACTTTAGTTGTGCACGCCGGGATTTGAACCCGCGACCTTGGGATTTGTAGTCGAGAGCCTTACCCCTCGACCACGGAGGCCATCAAATGATTATGATTATGATTATATCTAATGATTATGTCCCAATTTAAGTATTTGATTCACTTTGATGGTGTAATGTCTTCTTGGGGTGTACCCAATTTCTTCCATTCACTTGCACATCGTACATTCTCATTCTCTTTCTCCATCATCCAAACCATCTGATTAAACGCTTAAAACAGCCTTGCTTTTCTTTTCTTCAAATCTTCTACTCTATTAACACGCTTTGAGCGGGAAGGGTATTTTTAACCACGCGGTCGACTGGTGCTTATCGGCGGGACGGGTAAAATTACCCTTTACGCCGGCTCCACCTTAAAGGTGAGAAAGGTAAAGTTACCCGATTATTTCGCGCGTCTATTTGATCTAAACCTCAGAAATGAACTAGAAATTAGAAAGACTTCTGGTGAGACCGACATAACAATCAAATATATCAACAACAATCCTTCTATCGTTAAAATACATCCAAAAAACTAAAATTTAAATTACAAATTTTCTATCAAAATGTACGTGGATTAAGAACTAAATTACAGGACTTGAAATCAACCTTACCTATGATGGATCATGATATTTACTCTTTCACTGAGACATGGCTGAATAGCAACATCAAAAGTACAGAGTTTGGTTTCTTCGAACATTCAGTGTACAGATGTGACAGAAGTGAAAGTACCAATAAGAAAGCTAGAGGAGGCGGTGTGTTAATATCCATAAATAAAAAACTCAAATGCATCTACACAAATCTAGAACAACTGTTCATCATGGTATCTACCAAAAAGGAAAAAATTATAGTCGGCTGCATCTAAATTTCTCCTTCTGACGCTCAATTATATAAAGACCACTACCTCGAAGTAGAAGCAATGAGAAGGAGATTTCCTGAAGCTACCTTTATTTTAACAGGAGACTACAATATACCTAATATTTTATGGGACATAGAAAACAATAAGACTTCTTGCTCGGACTAAACTATTTATTATTATTTACTCAACCATGGCTCCCATGAAATAATCGAAATGTTAAATTTTTTAAACCTCCGGCAGTTAAACTACGTTTATAATATAAATTCTCGTATTCTCGATCTAGTGTTCTGCAATTCTTATTTTGTTAATGTATCCGCATCTGCTGAAACTGTTCTTCCAATTGACAATTATCACCCTCCATTAGCGATTGAATACCACAGTTCAATAACGAAAAAGATTCCACCTGCATCTGCAAAATTGAACTTTTTCAAAGCAGATTTTAATCAAATAAATAAAAAAAATAAAAAAATAAATAAATCTTTAAATCTTTTATCTGACCGGAACTTTTTGGATGTGGGAATAAACATTAATGAAATGGTAGATAAATTTTACTCAATTCTAAATAGTGCTATTGATTTATTTGTACCTATTTCTAAAATTAGTGTTCAAAAATACCCAAAATGGTTTAGTAAAGATCTCATCAATACAAAGACAAAAAAATTGCTTGTAAAGTTTACAAATCAACACGGGATCCTAATGATTACACAAAATTTAATGAATTAAGATCTAATACTAAAATAATGTCAAAATTATGTTACAAAAAGTGCATTGAAAACTGCAAAGAATTGGCTGTTGCCAATCCCCAGAATATTTATAAATTTTCAAACATGCTTAATAAGGATGACTCTGGTATTTCCTCTAACATGTATCTAGATAAGAAAATGGCCGATAATCCTCAAGAAGTTGTTAATCTATTTGCCGAATTTTTCAGCAAAGTCTATGATACTAAAAACGACGCTCCTTGGCTCGACGCTTCAACAACTAATAATGACAATAAGATCAATTTTAATCAATGTATATTTGAAGAAAGTGATATTAAAACTAAATTGAAATCCCTAAATCTTGACAAATCAGCTGGTCCCGATAACATACCTCTAATCTTTTTATTTAAATATTTATCAGTCTTGACTTATCCTCTTACTAGACTTTTTAACTTGTCTCTAAAAATTGGCACCTTTCCGAAGAAATGGAAAACGAGCTTTCTGTCTCCAATCTTCAAAAAAGGAAATAAATCTGATATTTCCAACTATAGATCTATATGTATTCAGTCATCAATTCCGAAACTATTTGAACCTGCTCTGCTTACCAAGCTCTCGCCTGAAAATAATCAAGTAATTTCACATCTACAACACGGTTTCACGGCAAAAAGATCGACTCTTACAAACAATGATTTATGAGGAACACTTATTCAAAACTATGCACAAGTGTCTCCAAACAGACGTAATGTACACAGATTTTAGTAAGGCATTCGACAAAGTCTGACATAAAATTCTCATGCATAAATTAAGTACTCTTGGAATAACCTTGAATATTTTGAATGCTATCTACACAAAAGAAAAATGTCGGTTAAACTCAGTTCACACTTTTCATACCAGTTTGAAATCTTCAGCAGCGTTCCACAGGGGTCACATTTGGGACCAGTATTGTTTTCCTTATTTATCAACAACATAACTACTATTTTTGATGGAGTTATGATACTCCTATTTGCTGATGATCTTAAAATTTACAAAACTAGTACTAATCTCTATGACTGTTACGTAATGCAATTGAATCTCGAGAGGCTACAAGAGTGGTGCATTCGTAATGAACTGTTTCTCAATATTGAAAAATGTCAAACTATAACTTTAAAAATCCCATCATGTATCGATATAGTATCAACAACATTCACCTAAAAAAGGTTGAGCAAATAAAAGGCCTTGGTATAATTTTTGACAGCAAACTAACTTTTGTTCCCCACATTAATGAAATAACTAATAAGGCCATGAAATGTTTGGGATTTATTTTGAGAACGGTGAAAGATTTCAAATTAATTAAATCCTTTAAATTACTGTTCACTGGATTGGTGAAAAGCAATTTAGAGTATAATTCGACAATCTGAGCTCCAAAAAATTGAGAGAGTGCATTCCAATCGAAAATCTTAATTATACATTTTTAATGAACCTACTTAACCTAACCGATTTGTCATCTAGGCGCACAGTGAGCGATTTAGTATGTCTCTTCAAAATAACAAATGGCAGATTGGACGCCCTGGATTTAACGAGCTTTATTACCCTACGTGTACCTAGCCGTAATCCGAGACAGACGGCTCTGTATAACAAATCCAGTATCTTCAGATAATTATTTCAAGAACACTCCTATTCAAAGATTGGTAAAAAGTTTAGTTCAATTGATGTTTACCGTTACAACATTGTGTCCAAGCTGAAAATCAGTTTGTTTGAATGTTTTTATTAAATTTATTAAGTTTTTTTTTCATGTGCATCATTTTTTATTGTTATTTTTATTATGTTATGTTTCTGTAAAATACCCAATCAGGCATAATAAAGGTTTGCTGTTTTATTAACACGTATATTATACAATAAAAAACACATAAATTTGTTGTAAACCACTTTTATTTTATTAACACTAACCAAATTTATGTGTTTTTTATTATAAATTATGGCGAGCCACGAAGTTAATGCTTTTTACAAATACGTATATTATAAACTGTTCATGTTTTACAACGTCATAGTATTTATAAATCTACTGCTACTAAGTTTTTTTCATGTGCATCTTTTTTATTGTTATATTTATTATGTTATGTTTCTGTAAAACATCTAATCAGGCATACATAATAATAAAGGTTTGCTGTTTTATAAACACGTATATTATAAACTGTTCATGTTTCACAACGTTATAGTAATTATAAATCTACTGCCTTTATTACCCACCTATTGCGCTGAAACCAGCTACTTACATAGTATCTACCTTCTCACTTCTTTTATACTCATGTTATTATATTATGCACTAAACTACTTCTTATACTCTTTTGTACAACCTGCTGCTATAATGTAACCACAGGTTAACCTAGTATTCATTGTGATAATTACGCTGTAACTACATACTGTTATATTGTACCTACTTACTTTTTTTACACTTTACTTATTATTTTATGTGTACATTATTTTACTCCCTTGTAAAACTATGTGATAAATGTATCAACATGTAAAAGTCTTCTAGGCGTGAATAAATAAATAAACGTTTGAAGACGTTCCAGACTACAAACAATATATTCCATATACAAAAAAATAAGATAAACCGTCGTTTCTTTTACGTACACACATACTCTTGCGCAGCTCAATGAGAGATTGCGCGTAATAATTAAATTGTGCGGAATCAATTATTGAGTGAATCATGTGCGCCTCCTTTCCACATTTGATTATTCTTTGATGGGTGAGTAGAATTTTATCATGTTAAATTTCATAAATTGTTTGTTCGTGGTACTGGGAATAGAAGTACCTATTATATTTTTATGACGTGTTATAAATTCATTGGACATTTACTCTTATGAGATAATCCCAAGGATGTTATTACAATAATCATTTCCTGAATGAGAGATAACACAAAAATTCCTTAGCAATTGGATGTATCCCTGGCACTCATCACTTGTGAAGATAGGGTGGCGCTAATATACAAGTGGTTTAGTTATGATATACGGAGTTACAAAACAGATGGGTTTTTTTAGTAGAATTTATTTAATTGATATTTTCTTTTACCTTTCAAAAATGGCTTCAGACAATAATGAAAGTGATGAGGATATATTCGACGATAATTTGTCTGCCAATTCTGATGAAGATTTAGCTGAGTTATACAGTGATAGTGACAGCGGTAGTGATGTGTTCCCTCTAAGAAGGAAGACAGTTATACCATTGCAAGACAGTGATTCTGAAGACAGTGAAATGGAGGAAGAGGAAGTTTTGGAATGGTCTGAAATAGACAACCCACCGAACATTGAACCATTTTTAGGCAACGTTGGTGTTTGAGTAGCACCACACAATTCTGAAGATATAATGGATATAGTTGGTTTGTTTATTGGAGATGATTTACTTCGCAAAACAGTAGAAGAAACCAACCTGTATCGCTCACAAAATGAATCCCGAATCAAGAAAATGAAAAAATCAATCAAGTGAAGCCTGTAAATCTTGTAGAGATGAAAAAATTTCTCGGATTAATTTTGCTTATGGGACAATTTCGAAAAGATACAAGAGATGATTGGTCTACAAATCCTTGTATAGAAACACTTGTATTTTCAAAAACAATAAGTCGAGATCGTTTTAGACAAGGATAACATCACGGATCCTAACGATCGACTTGAAAAAGTTAAGCCAATTATAACATACCTAATACTGAAATTTCCTTCTGTTTATAAGCCTCAAGGGGAAGTTTCTTTAGATGTAGGTATTATACCGTGGCGGGGAAGACTAGTATTTAAAGTATATAATTCATTTAAAATAACAAAGTACGATATTCTCGTGCGTATTATAAGTGAAGCCACCATGGGATATATCTGTAATATTGTCATTTATAGTGGGCAAGGAAGACCATTATTAGACACAATCCAATTGCTTCTTGGTCCGTATCTAAATTTGTGGCATCACCTCTACATGGACAATTATTATAATAGTGTAAAAACCAATGAAGCACTTTTAGAAAATAAAATAAGGACTTGTGGAACAATGCGAACAAATCGAGGTTTCCCAGAATGTTTAAAAAGGGTAAATCTTAGTGCAGGACAAAGTATTTTCCATCGGCGAAAGGATTTATTGTTACAAATCTGGAAATCAAAGAGAGATGTTCAAATGATACATATATTCTACAATACATCCATCTACCATTCTGGTAAGCCAGAACAACAATTGGAATACAAGAGAACGCATATGGAAACCGCTGTGTGTTATGCAATACAACAAATATATCAAAGGGGTTGATCGCGCGGACCAATATCTCTCTTATTACTCGATCATACGAAGAACAAAGAAATGTACAAATGGTTGTTTTGTATCTGCTAAATTGTGAATAATTTAATTCTTTTAGAGTTTATAAAGTATTTAATCCGACAAAAAGGCTAACATACAAACATTTTTCCGCAGTGTAGCCAAAATTTGGATAGCCGACTATATCGTGGAAACCGAAGGAAGAAGCGGGACCATCTACATCACAATTACCCAGGAGAGTGGTTAGAAGTGATAATTCCGGATTATTATCACTTGATATGAAGAAGCATCGATTGATAAAAATAGTTACCGGGGGTAAAAAGAAATGCCCACAAAGACAGTGTCGAGTACGTTTAGTGCATAAAAAAAAAAGTTTAACTAGTTATACGAGGTGTGTTCAAAAGAAAGGGTAATTTTGAATTTTCGCAGGCTGTGTACATTCGATTATCGAATTTTTTTTTTTGTTATGTTGGTACACATATGCTTATCATATGTTAGCATTACCAGCCATTTTGGATTAGTGGTTTGTTTTTGACAACTGGAAAGGTTAGTCACGTTTTTGTGTGTTCTTCGATTTTTTACTTTTGAAAAAAATGGATCAAAGAATATGCATTAAATTTTGCGTTAAAAATGGAATAAAGTGCTCCAACGCACTTAAAATGTTGACTGTGGCATTCGGCGAGTCTACTTTGTCTCAAAAAGTGTTTATAAGTGGTACAAGCGCTTTACAGAAGGCCGAGAAGATGTTAATGACGATGAGCGTCCTGGAGTTGCAACCACGTCAACAAACGAAGAAAACATCGAAACAGTGAAGAAAATGGTTTTGGAAAATCGTCGAATCACTATTAGGGAAGTTGCAGAGGATGTTGGCATATCAATCGGCTCATGCCATGCAATTTTCTCGGATATTTTGGGCATGGCAATAAATACTTTTCGAAAAAAATCGAAATTCACCTTTTCTTTTGAACACACCTCGTATGTGTACATTTTGTGACGTTCCCCTACAAAAGGTTGACTGTTTTTATAAATATCATACATTATCTAGATATCTAGAAAATTATTAAAGTTTATAACTTTTTTTTCCAAAACCTTTATATAAATATGTGAATACCACCGTGGACTTGTGTTATAATAAATAATTTGTGAAAAAAAGCAATCAGCACTGGAGAGCAGTATATGGTAAGTGCGAATACTAAATTTCATTAAAACATAGTTGATAGTTTAGAAGATAGAGCGTTTTTTTATAATTATTTTTTATTGCATTATCGGCTGGTTTTTGCCCACTGCACGCACTTGTGACGGTGTAGCGGCCGCCCGCTCAAAGTGTGTAAAGTTTGTGCATGGTTTTACCAAACATTAAAAACATTTTATGTTAAATGCATGCAACAAACTCAAATAATATTGTTGTATGTGTTGACTTTATGGAAATAAAACATCAATTTTATTTTCTTTCTTTATTTGTACATACATACACATTGACATTGTGCCAACATTTGTGACAATCAGACTTAGAATAAAACAGTACTCAAGTCTTGCCTGAGAAGTGGGTCTCTCCAGAAACAATATAATATTATTTAATATGTCCAATTTGATTGGTTGAATCTCGTGTGAAAATACAACAAACAATTTTCCTTTTCCATGTACGCAAGTGGCAGAGAGACAATCATATATTATTTTACAATTAAAGATAAATCAGCCTTAAACTTGATAAATGCGAACAACAAAGACAAACCGACAAAGGTGCATTGATAGAAACTGATGATTTTATGGGAATATCGCCATAAATATGATATATATAATACTACCTAAAAAAAAAATATGGATCCTGAGGGTGTTGGTTGAACGCATTCATAAAAGATTTCAATGATAGTGATAATGAAACTAAAAATAATAAATTCACAACGGGGCTGGTAAAATAAGAAGGCTTACTTTCTATTGGTTGAATTAACAATAAATATCAACTGCTGTGGAACGAAGTTGGCATAAGATGCCCACCTCTATTAAAAATAAACGGAATTGCACTGAAAATGTTTAAATTCACTGAACAGTTTTTGTCCATTGCACCTTAGTGTCTATTTTTGACAGATTATAGTTCATCATGGTCTTCCGCGTCAATTTCATCTTCCTGGTTCTGTTCACTGTCATTACTGGCATCTTCCTGGCTGGCGGAGAAATCTTCTTCATCAGGCTGTTCGTCCAGGGGAATGCCTAGGGTCTGTCTCATCATTTGCTCCACGGAGTGTGCAAACTCGGCTGTTTCTTGCAGCATGTAGCCCGACCTACAGATATTTAATACACAAATTAGAAAGACAAGAGAAATATGCACAGCATAGACAGCGTTTTGAAAACAGAAAACAAGCCTTGTTGAAATATGTATATTGGAAACAGTACTGCTCTAGAAAATTGGCGTAAGATTGCTTTGAAGATTTAAGACAGCATCTTTAAAACATGATACATTTAACAAGAATCCTTATGTAGGGGCAATAAGGGGAAACAAATGTGCTAAATGTGTATAATTTTTGATATAGAAAATAATCTATTATATAAAGAAGAATGTCCCAGGCGGGCGGTGTTTGTTTGTTATGAATACAAATCTACAGTTTTATTCCGAATTTGACGAAATTTTGCACACTTGACCTTCAAAACAAGAGGATGGTCACTCACTGTCAATAAATTATTATATTAAAATAAAATTTCGAAAAAACCATCCCATCCCCCTTTCCCACTTATAAAAGTAGAATTTTGGTACTTTCTTCTGATGAAATTTTGCACACTTGACATTCAAAATAAGAGGCCAATTACTAGGTGGGGGTAGGAGTGTGGGTAACACATCACAACACCAAAACTTTACTCCAAATCATTCATAACCCCTGGTACTTCAGCTAGTATGTATACGAGGTTCGTTCAAAAGAAAAGGTGAATTTTGAATTTTCGCGGGCTGTGTACATTCGATTATCGTTTTTTTTTTTGTTATGTTGGTACACATATGTTTATCATATGTTAGCATTATCAGCCATTTCGGATTAGTGGTTTGCTTTTGACAACTAGAAAGGTTAGTCACGTTTTTGTGTGTTCTTCGATTTTTTACTTTTGAAAATAAATGGATCAAAGAATATGTATTGAATTTTGCATTAAAAATGAAATAAAGTGCTCCAACGCACTTAAAATGTTGAATGTGGTATTCGGAGAGTCTACTTTGTCTCAAAAAATGTTTATAATTGGTACAAGCGCTTTACAGAAGGCCGAGAAGATGTTAGTGACGATGAGGGTCCTGGAGTTGCAACCACGTTAACAAACGAAGAAAACATCCGAAACAGTGAAGAAAATGGTTTTGGAAAATCGTCGAATCACTATTAGGGAAGTTGCAGAGGATGTTGGCAAATCAATCGGCTCATGCCATGCAATTTTCTCGGAAGATTTGGGCATGAAACGTGTGGCAGCGAAGTTTGTTCCGAAATTGCAAAATTTTGAGCAAAAGCAACGTCGCATTAGTATCGCTCAGTTGTTGAATGACGTCAACGATGATCCAGATTTGCTCAAAAGGGTCATAACTGGTGATGAAACGTGGGTATACGAGTGTGGTTATGACGTCGAAACCAAGGCCCAATCATCCCAATGGAAGCGGCCGGAAGAGCCAAGACCGAAAAAAGCACGCCAAGTTCGATCAAATGTGAAGGTTTTGCTCACTGTTTTCTTCGATTCCAATGGCGTGGTGCATCATGAGTTCTTGGCAACAGGCCATACGGTTAATAAGGAATACTACAAGGAAGTTATGCAACGTTTGCGTGAAGCAATACGGCTCAAACGATCGGAATTGTGAAAAACAAATCATGGATTTTGCATCACGATAATGCACCAGCTCACACATCAATGCTTGTTCGTGATTATTTGGCAAAAAACAATACCGTAATCATGCCTCAACCACCGTATTTTTTTCCTATTCCCGAAACTGAAGAGACCAGTGAAAGGAAAGCGTTTTGCCACAATTGATGAGATAAAGTCAGAATCGAAGAACGAGCTGATGGCCATACCGAAAAGCGCATTCCAGAAGTGCTTTGAGGATTGGAAGAAGCGCTGGCATAAGTGCATTATATCTGAGGGGAATTTCTTTGAAGGGGAGGAAATGGATATTGATGAATAAATAAATACTTTTCGAAAAAATTCGAAATTCACCTTTTCTTTTGAACACACCTCATACAATAATTATTAAAATAATTTAATATTTTACCTGAGGATTGCAGTCTGGTACATCATATTGGCAATTTCCTTAGCCTTGGGGTCTTCAGGGTCGTCGGTGACTCTTCTGAGCAGCTCCTTGATGAGCGGGTGGCGGGGGTTGATCTCCAACGACTTCTTCTGATTCAGATAATAACTGGAAAAGATAAATATATATTATTATGGAATACTAAATAGAGAAACAAATATGGAATTAGATTTTTGAAGACGATAGACAAATGAACTCATTTAGTTTAAATCTAACACATAGAGAGTATGAGCAATAGCTTCATAGATGTACCTTGCAGAAATTCCATTCAGACACGGTTCACTGAGTGTGCGAGTTAATATTTATAATAACTTTAAATCATTGAAGAAAATAATACAGTAAAACTTTGGTTTTACGTCAGTTCCACGCCAACTCTACTTGATAATATCGCCTAAACCCAAAACTGGACTACCCGGACCAAACCGTTTCCGTAAAGTGAAACATTATTTTATTATACCACCATAAAAATGGAGTTAATCCGCAACTGGGTGCCACCGCCTGCGAGGTTGTGCCACCGGCCGGTCGCCCCCCGTAGCTGCATTACGATAGTAAATCGAAAACAACCTCCAGCTGTCAAGTTATTAGTTAAGTTAGCAAGTACTCACCAGCGGGGTTAAACCAATACCTATATATGAAATTAAAATTAGCTCCTAGTCATTTACCTTTTCAAAAACGTACATGTTACTAGAACAATTACCCGAAATGCGTGTTTTTGTACAAAAATGTCATAATACAGCCAATTTGGTAGATATTTAGATGTTATTATTTACATTTATATAAATCGACAAACCTTTTATTTATGTTTATGATAGTTAAATGCCAATTTGTTTACACATTACTAGTTCTGTTTTTCCTGTGAAATTGTGTTTTTTAACATTATTAAGGGGGAAGACTCAAATAAGGCGCTAAACGTCCCTTCGCAGTATGCTAACGTAAGCAATACAACACATAATTTATCTGCAAATTCTTATCAGAAAGTTACGGTAGTGTCTAAGGTTGTCAGTGACGTAAATTCTTAAACTGTAATCTTTTACATTATATATGAAATACCTACTGTAATTTTAAGTAAAACGCTCGACAGTGCCTTCGCCGTTATGTTAACTGCACCCATTACAAACACGTTTAATTAAAATCCTTCCACAATCTCAGAGGAAATAAGATTAAAAACCAAGGGCGTTTATTAAAAATAATTCAGTAAATCTAGATTTTCACTGTTATTCCCTCAAAGTTCGGGAATTTTTAAATTCAGTTCCGTCATACAAAAATCGTATGAGAATTTCCGCTCTGCGCGATTGTTGATAAAATAATTCATTTCGCCGTATTAAATCAGTTGTGAGAAGTCCTTCGGAGCGAGCGAATGTCCATTTGAAATTCGATATTATTGTCTGTTTTATAATGAATAGCTGGAGAGACTGGGGAGACTGCGACCGGAAAGTAGAAATTACGTATTTTCGATTTTTTTTTTTGTAATCACATTTCTTTGCAACGTTCTTCAAGATGGTCCAAAAAGTGATTAATTTATTATACGGCACAATATAAAATAACTGCACACTGGAAAAAACAGACGGAAGTGGTACAGATCTACAAGGTTATGTGTGCATGCGGTCAAAATCGAAATTAAGGAATGAACGAATTATTTTTTAAATATATAATTTCCAATCGTGATGCCCCTGACTGCATATATAAGTATGCCGATCTGTACCTAACAAAATCCATAGTTTTAGCGGCAATCTTGAATTTATAGATATTCACACCCATTTGGTTCGAAAACGGCGTAAGTCATAGGGGAGTGCTGAACTAAAATTTAATGTAAAAATACGTAATTTAGATGGTCTTTTTTTTCAGTTCTCTACCGATTTCGTTAAAAATCGGAATTAGTGTTTAGGGGTGAACTAAACTCTAATCTAACATCAAAATGTATAATTTTTGCGACCAATTTGAATTTCTCCAGTTCTCTACCGATTTCGTTGAAAATCGAGATTTGAGGGTTTGAAGGTGCATTGAACTCGAATCTAACGTCAAAACATATAATAAATGCCAGGAATAACCACAAATAAAAAAAATTGTGTTAATTAAAACAGCTATTTCTCGGACGCTGTTGGGTTCCCAGAGATCAATTTGGTTTTAAATTCTTGAATATTATTTCACTTTGATCGTCATCCTTCACAATAAAAATTGAAAAAAACTATAATAATATCATAGAATTTTTTTCGTTACTTAGAACAGCTATATTTCGGGCAATATTAGATCCTCAGACACAAATTTGGTTTCAAATTGTAACATGTTTAGTCTACTTTCAAAAAGTATTAAATAACATTTGCCAAAAAATTACTCCTTCGCTGTTAAAATTGACTAAAACTATAAAAAGAATGGCAAAAAATGACTACATAGAATTTTTTTCGTGATTTAGAACAACTGTATCTCGGACGATATTAGGTCCTCAGAGACCGATTTAGTTTCAAATTATAGCATGTTTAGTCTACTTTACTTTGGGGGGGACAGGGGGAAGATAGGGCACTTTTGTGAAAATACTCCCTGTTATAGGTATTATTATTCTTAACTAACTAACCATCATGCCGTTTCGCTGCAGGGGTAGGCAGAGAGGACGGACCGCCAAACAACTCGATCTTGGCAAACACTTCTTGCTTCATTCACATTCATACAACGCCTCATACATTCTCTTCTGTTATTCTGACTTCTGACATGGCCCGACTCGAGTATTTGATTCACTTGATCGTGCCGTGTCTTCCTCGGGCGTCCCCGGCTTCTTCTTCCATTCACATTCGCGTCATATATTCTATTCTCGTTTAATAAACAGGATCAAATTCACATCCTCCATCTTGGTTCTCAATTCAAATGTAATAGTCGGATTACTTAACCATTAATAAAAACCAAAACCACTGATAGAACAGCCATATAAAAAAGCATCCAATTCATTTCAACCACCTTTAATCCCCTAGTGGACAATCGAAAATCGGATTCCTTGATTCAAAATCCATGAAAATAATTCCCTGTTTCAAAAAACTGTGCTTATAAGTATTTCTGAGCAGTTGGTCCACGTTACTCATTTCTATAATATTTCCGAAGCAAAAATAAAAGATTATGCTGTGAAAAAATAAATACGTAAATAGTAACAAAACAAATCTTTTGTAAAATGGAGGCACTTTGTATGGGTACTGTCAATAATTAATATATTATATATAAATTGAAAAAAACGTATTCTCATCAGTTACCCTATCCCATTACCAACAGATCCACTTGCTTTACTTTGCAGTAAACGGCAAAAAAATCCTCCCTTTTCCGACTGCTAAGTTAAGTCTGTCAAGCTTCTATTAATTTATTTTTATACAGCGAATAAACAAAAAAAATATAGAGCAAATGTTTTTGTTTCGTATTTTATCAATATGCTGAACATTTTTCCAATCCGGCATGGTATACATTATCCCCATTTCCCCAATCCCGCTGCCGGCTCGCGGTGGCCCGTGTTTTGAGTTTGCCGACTAAAATTCCTTACGGCGGTGAATACACGGTCTTATACTGGACCCTTAACTCGCAATTCCCCTTTTTTCAGGTTTTTAATTGTGTACCTATCTCAGAATATCAGTTTGACAGGTCCAGGCCCGTGTAGGTAATGGGGCGCACTTTTAATTTACAAGGTTGCATAAGTAATATCAAGTTTTTAAAAAGATATATCGATTAACATGGAAAAATAATGTATTATTGTGAATTATTAATTAGTCTTTTTTTATAGAAAGCAGTCACTTTGTGGTTAGACATATTTAATAAAAATAAAACAATAACTTTGTTTATAACCACGAAAATTTTATTTAATTTTGTTACGACCGACCGGTTTCGCTTAACATAAGCATCTTCAGGGTACAAAAATTAAACTGTTCAGTTATTTTACTGTATTAACAAATCTCAAATGAAACATGAAACCGAAACCGTCTTTTTCTGTTTAATTTGTCATTTGAGATTTGTTAATATTATCTACTTCAGTGATTAAATATTGCAAAGAGGTTAAGCTGGTTTAAATGGCCTTGAAATTTGAAAGAAAACGATTTTACGACATCTGTTAACTACAGTAGTTTATAGTAGGAATTTTGAGGTAAGTCTGTGGCAACAGGTTTGGTCATAAATTCTCAGATGGCGATGATGGTTCCCGGAAATATTTATTTAGCGTAATTATAGATGATTTCAAGGATTCCCCTAATTTAGGGATATAACTCGGAATATAATTTGTTAGCTTCATCGTTTACTCTGTGGTCAAACATACACTCAAATCATAGTGTCCACAATAAATAGTTCATCTTGGGTTTCTTTTAACGGAACCAACTTTCTGATGTTTACTTTTCTGCAAACTTAGTTTCAATTTATTCGCTGTTATTGTTTCCATTTCATTGGGACCAATTTTATACTTGTATTTATGAATGTATGAATGTATGAATGAATGCCAATGAAGAAAGAGATATGTGCCAATAAGGAATTGGCTCCATTCTCTGCTTAGCCTGCGGAGAAACGACGTGATATTTAGTACCTAAGTAAGTAAGTACTTATTTCGTTATTGAGAAATTATGTTTTTTGTTTCCATAAATAAATAAAATAATAATAAGATTGAATATGATTGATGTTGATATTTTTACAACCTTAACAGTAAAAAATTTTTACTGTTTTTTATTTTTATTTTTTTCATTTTTTATTTAATATGTTAATTTTTTTTACAGTAAGTATATAAATAAGACATGATTCATATAATGTAACAAAAAATATAATATAGCTGTTCCTCACCATAAAGAAACAGGGTTCTTGTGTTTGGTGAGGGATTATCGCTTAATTAATTAGATCATAACTTAAAATATTGTTGTACAATAGCAGGAAAATATGAATTTGTTGTGTAAATTTAGTAATTTATCAATAGTAATAGTATAGTAAAAAAGAAATTAAAAGAAAAGAAACGCAAGGTTTGCGGATAAAAATACATAAAAGACAAAAAAATCTAATAATAAATAAAAGACTGTTACAGTAGTTTGAGGTAATTTTTTAATCTATGTTGGAATTCATGGATATTTTCTACAATTTTAAGATTAGAAGGAAGGTTGTTAAAAAAAGTTATTCCTAGATATAGGTATGTGTTTTGCGTATGCTTAGTGTTGAATTGCAGGATTTTAATGTTATGCTGATACCTTGCGGATACATTAAATTGTAATTTATTTAACTTTTTTTTTTTTATTTGAATAATTGCATATTTTTTATAAATTTTATCTACTGTAAGTACATTGCATATTGTAAAAAGGTTATAAAACAATAATTAGTGATATTCTACAGTTAAATTTTACACTTTTGTTCATTTTTTACCTACATAGAATAAAGACGAGCACATGTGTTTCTATATTCTAAAGAATATTCAGTGGTTCTATATTCTAATAATATACCTATCTAATATTGTATATTTAAAGAAAAAGAAATTATTTCTTCCTATATACTTACTCCTATTTCCTTCCATTTTTGTTTCTCTTTATTTTTTTGTAAAATTGTGACATGACGAAAAGGAATATGTTAATTCCGAATTAAATTAATGACACGGACGACACACAATGTCACTTTTGTCGAAACGTCTCGTGACTCTCTTAATTACGCAAAATGATCGAAAAACGATTGAAACTGTCAAATACTCCCAGAAACGAACAAGCAATGCAAGTGAACTTCGCAAAAAAATTTACTCCAAAAGCTGATATAAACAGCTGTGCATGTTTCGACAAAGAACATTTTAAAAAGAGCCGTTTTTACTGCCAATTCAATTCAAATTAACCCAACGCCTTGTAGCGATTCATCCTGTTAAGCCGCGTCTCCTGCGAATTTTTTCAAAACATTTACAGTTTACACAAAAAAAAAAAAACAAAGGGGCGTTACCGTACACATTTTGGTGTGCGTATAGAATGTTTTTGTCTTCCGAAATCAGTGGAAAATATTTTTCTCGCGGGTGAAGAGGGGAAAGGGGGAAGGGTTTGTTTCATTTTTTTAAATCGCCGCACGGTGCGGAATCTATGCGTCCCGTCCGATCATACTTCGTCATAAATCGAACAGGTTTTTTTAGGTTATGTGTACTGAGCGAAATTATAACATATTATTATAAGAAGTTTCCTTATGTATCACTAATAATAATAATTTATGTAACTGTTATGTATTCTCTTATTTTGTGTGCTATTTCTAATAGGATCACAGCCCTCATATTAATAACCTTTGAAAGTAAACATCGTGAAGTAAATATGCATATAAGCACGTCTTTTTCTCGTTAGTTTTTATTATTATTAAAAAACTAAGAATCTAAAACCTACTTTATATATAATACAATGTTTTAATTAGACATAAAATAGGTTTTTAAGTTTTTGGTTTGGTTTTCTTTCGTAAATAAAAAAAAATAACCTAAAAGCCACACAGAAACCTGATACTTTAAATGAATTAAAATGCGTGATTTTGTTTCTTCGTTAACTGAAATAGTTTTTCATTATTTTTGTGCATATTAAAGGCATATGATAGGAGATTGATAGAAAATAGGAAACATTGACAATATATTACTACCTTTCGTATGCCTTTCCCAGACTTGACATTTTTTTACACCAAAGAATGGGCTATTGTTTTTCACTTCGTATTTTTTTTAATTAATGTAGCCATTTGAATATAATTAATTAAACTTTGATCCACAATAACAACCACAATTACACCTTTGATGCTGGTTTATGACGTCAATAATGACTAAGACAATACTTTAAATTTAAAATGCATAGGTAATACACACATCTTTGACATAGCGGCTTCTAATAATCATTATGACATTTATTGACAGTAACAATCAAATAAATATTTAATTTCGCAACAATTTTGAACGATCGCGTCGCCATTCTCATCATTCCGCGTGAGAAGCCCGCGGTGAATGCCCTGTGATTTTACGCTGCTCCAATGTTGGCCTTATATACGAAAAATACTATTCAAACGCTTTGTATAATAGTTAAAAAAGGAGCATACCGATCCACTTAATTGTTTGCAATCATCTTAGAAGGGTATACAAACAGTTAGTTTAACAAAACATCAATAAATACGTAAAATGTTGACATTGCACGTACTTTCTACAGCTAGCCAAACCAACTTGTGACTAGCCCTGAACCTAATATATTCGTAACAGCTATACGTATTATAATACCGCCATACATCGGATATATCGATACTGGCTCCATAGATATTAGCGTTCTAACCGATCCGGCCGTTACGAATATGTAAGTGATATTTATTGAATATGTGATTTCTGATATTCAGTATAGGTATATCGTATATCGATATTTAATACTTGCGTTATTGACCGATCTCGATATATTCGATACAAGTATCATCTCAAGTATTCATCGTTATACGATATTGACAGATACAAGGTACCTATCCATATCGGTATCGGGCAAGTTCAACGCGATTCTGCCCGCCGCCATACTCGCGTGCAGGCGTGGGTATATTAAATTGATATTATTTTTGAGAGATACATTAGAAATTGACGATTTAAAAGTAATTATGAGATTTGATAAAATAAACAATCCTGTTTTCGGTGATTAATCTATAATAATAATAATAAATGGATGATTTATACAACACCGTTTTTATATAATATCACCTCTAGAGCACTACTTTTGATTCCGAAAAAAGCACGTTTTCAGTTCCTGACATTATACTACATTTAATTGGAGTGTTAATGTTTAACGTGAAAGTGAATGGTAGGAGAAGTCGGTGACTCCCGAGGATGACATGGCACGATCAAGTGAACCAATTAATTGAGTCGGATCATGTCAAGCGTCAGAATAAGAGAAGAATATGTATGAATGAGAATGGTAAATGAAGTCGGTGACGCCCAAGGATCATATAGCACGATCAAGTGTACCAATTAATTGAGTCGGATCATATAGAGAGTTAGAACAAAGAATATGTATGAATGAGAATGACAGAAAATGTTGGTGACGCCCAAGGAAGACATGGCACGATCAAGTGAACCAATTAATTGAGTCGGATCATGTCAAGCGTCAGAATAACAGAAGAATATGTATGAATGAGAAAAAGTGTTTGTATATTTATAGAAAAAGTCGATGACGCCTGAGGAAGACATAGCACGATCAAATGAACCAAATACTTAAGTTGGGCCACGTCAATAGTCAGAATAACAGAATAATCTGTTAAAGACAATACATGAATGTGAATTAAGCAAGAAGTATGTTCCGAGACCGAGTTGTTTGGCGGTCTATCCTCTTTGCATAATCCTACAGTGAAACGGTTCAATGGTTACTTTGATTAAAAACTTTATTTTCGTTGCAAAAATTATAAAGCCACTAAAAATGACCTATCACAAGTATTATGCGTGAACACAATATTTGAATTCTTTATTTTATAATGTCATCGAGGAAAAAAAAATTCAAAAAATGCTGAAGCAACCATACCGGAAAGCTCGGCCTTTGTCGATCTGTATCCGCGTGGGGGAAAACCCGATTTCTGGACGTAGTTCTTGACAGTTTCGTATTTTATTGTCAGAGGCCACAGATGATCCAACGGTGATAATTTTTTGGTAATCCCTGTATCTGGGTCATTTTATTAAACCAAAATCATTATACTTGGATCAATGCATCCATCATAAATCATAACTTCATGTTATGTAACACACTCGAACAATTGAAATATGTGCACAATGTCTCAATGAATTTTTGTTGTATTTTTAATTAACATGTAGTATTTATTATCTAAGCGTACAAACAAATATGGACAAAGAACTTAAGATCAGTTGATTTCTATGTGTTTAAATATGTCACCTGCTGAAATAAAAAAAAAAATCTATTAAAACTAAACAGTTATTAAATATCATATGTTGAAAACTTTGTTAGCTGAAAGGAACTTTCTGTATTGGATAATTGTAAAATATTATTTTTTGTACGATTTAATGTTGTCATTTGTTTTTTTGTTTTTAAAAATATATTTAAGTATTAACCGTTTGATTGCCAATCGGCGATATTCGTCGATTCGTGTTTTTGCGAAGATTGCCGATCGTCGATTTCCGTCGATTGCGTCAGTTGTGTTTTAAACCGCGCGTACGTCAGGTGTGCTGCTGCGACGTTGGTAAATATTATCGTAATATTATCTTAATAGTTGTATGAAAGTAATAAACCATTTAAAATTCGGATTCACTTATTTTTTTTTTTTTATTTTAGGTAATTTAAAAATGATAACGTCGAACGAGTACTAAGAAATGTCTGACAGCGGGAGCAATGATTTTGACTTCTCTAGTAATAGTTCTAGTGAGAGTAGCTCTGATGAGAGTGAGGTCAGTGATCAGATATCAGTGTTTACCAACCGCAGGATGCGAATTTCCACTAATGCTTCGGATCGTGACCAAGAAATGGAGAATAACACCAGAAATGACTCATTTTCATATGTACCGTATTTTTCTTTTTTTTCTAATAAAATACTGTGTTCATTTATGCAAGCGTTTTATTCCAAATATTTCAATATTTTTTTAATAAAACACCGAAAAAATCATCGAAATCCATTGAAATTCAAAGAATTTAAGTGATTTAAAAAAAAAAACATTTTCAAAAAAAAAAAACACTTTTTCGGTGGCATTTTACAAGCAACTATATGACTTTTTTTGGCACTCAAACGGTTAATATTAATATTCTATATGATTCTTACATGTTTTTATTTTATTTTATGTAGATACTTAACCTTGGGTATAAATTTACTATAAGGTTTTGAATAACACGCCCCCGTTAGACAAACTACTAAAAAGTAGTTTATCGGGAGTTTTTGCCTTATGTTTTTGTAAAATGTCATAAATTACAAAATAAAAAAAACGTATCATGTAACTTTCATTAGGTACACGGTATATCTATGGGTACACTACTTACTGTAAAATGTATAGAAAAAATGAACTATTAAAAAAATCCCCACGAACACCCCCCCCCCCCATGTAAACCTAATATTTGGGAACGGTGAAAATAACGTAATACCGGCAAACGAATATATCAAATATGGGTAATATCGCAAAGGAACAGGTATGACACAGTCCTACGTGTATGTATTCTCGTCATTCTTGTGTTAATATGTTTCGCGCGGCCTAACATAATGTTTTGAATTGCATTATTATCAAAATGAATAGTTTTGACAATGCTGTTGGATTTCTCCAGGCTGTAATATTAATAAATTTATTGGAATGTTGACGATTTTTATGATGTTTTTAAAGCTGCCAATACCTGTATGACAATTAATATTATGAAAAAATCTAAATTTATAGTGTAGCTGTGTACATTACAAATCAAAATGGCGAAATTTTTTCCATGCTTATACCAACATTACCAACCTCTACGAATCTACTAATATGAAACCTCTAAATAATATCTTGACAAAATAAAATACGTTTGAGTACATGGTGTTTGGGAAACAGACCAAAAAGGTTTTAATCGAATTAAGCAAACTGATTGACGAGTTGTTTATTTAGTGTACATGACGTTTGGGAAACAGAAAAAGCTAACCTAAAAACTTAATCTAATATAACACCGTTAACCACTTTTTTTCATCATATTTCATATCACTTTTCAAAAGTGTGCCGATTTATCACTGTGCCGAATTGTTCGGTTACCGTAGGTACGTGGTGTTTGGTAATCAAACGAAACCACTAGGAGTAAACAAACTTAAATCCGTTTTTATTATAATCTTTACATTTTCAAAATAAGTCAATTAACCCTTTCTCACCCAGAGTAATTTAAAAAATACACAAACTTTGAGAATTATTTACAAAGTATTAGCCCTATTCATTTGCGGCTTTTTAAAAATGATTTAGTAATCTTTTCCTGACATCTCTAATTTTTTTCGTTGGGTTGGATGCGCTGCGTATAAACTTTATATCATAAACCAAAACCCATGTTCGCTCTTTTTGGAATTCTGTGATTCGACTTCTCTACTACCGTAAAACACACAATGTATTTGTTATTTCGTTTGTATTATTATTTGTAGTTAAAGAATAATGTACATTCTTACATATTACAAGCAAATTCTAAACAAAAAGTATGTATTATATATGTTTTTATCGTCCCAAAATTTCATGTAAATAAAAAAAGTTTATAAGGTAACAAAAATGTTTCATTTGTCTACATACTAATTAATTATTTACCACTCAAAGCCACAGTCGTTTTAAAATGACGCTGAATATTTCCTAAACTGTAATAAAAAAAAAAAGATTAAATATACCGAAAATTTGCAAATACTTCCACTACACATAATCTAACGTCAAATATTTTCTTATCTAAAGAAATTAAATTGGGTGAGAAAGGGTTAAGTGTTCCTATATGGTGTTTGGGATAGATAAAAAATATGTTTTAAGGAATTCATTAGAATGAAGCTATTCCTCTGTAAGCATATGTACGGAAACAGAAATGTTTATTTATTTTAATTCATATTTTAGGTACTAGAGTTCACAATCCTACTGTTTGGAAACCAAACCAATACACGGTGTTCGATAACTGGTGGTACAGCATAAAAATGTATTTATGTGTAGTAGATAAATAACCCAAATAAATAAAATAAGTTTTTTTTTCGATTTCACCTGATTAATAATTTATTTATTTTTTGCAAATTTAGAGTGAAGAAAGTATTCTACATATCACAAAATCGACTTTAATGTGAGGTAGATTAACCAGCTTCCCGCTTGTACCACGAGTGTCCAGACACCGTGCATATTATCTCTCCGAAATGTTAATTCTAAAACGATTGTTGCCTTTTGCTGCACAAATCTATTGTGATTTTACAATGGCTCTTCCTCTTTCTTTTATTACTCCAGATCAATACTATTTCCCCAATAAGGAACAAAAAAAGTTATGTATTTAGAATCGGCGTTTGATGATCTACGTGAATATATATTTTAAAGCCAATATATTTTTCAGTGGAGTCCCTTATTGCATAGGTACATATTATTTTGTTATTCATTTTAGTCTTAATATTAGTCGTAATGCTTTGAATTAAAACAAAAAACAAAAACGAAAACTTTAATTTCTATCTCGAAAATGAAGACTTAAATCAAAAAACATTTTCCAGAAAATCGACTCCAAATGTGAGGTAAATTCACCAGTTTCCTCCTTAAACTACGACATTCCGAACACCGTGTGTGTAACGAAAACCAAAATATGCGACCGTGCTTAGGGTAAGCGACAGTGGCATCACAAAATTTAGCAAGCCGTGCATATCTAATACGATTTTACAACTGTAAGTAAATGACGAAACATTTGTAAAAATGATCATACTAAATACTTCACAAAAATAGAATGTTCTGTAAACGAGACACCTTTTTACTAGTTGGTTGTTTTACTTAATATCTCCGATTGTTTACATTGATCGGGATAATGACGCATCTTTTATGTTTTAATTCTCTCAGTTAGGAACGCACTGTTGCAGCCACCTAGTGACAAAAAAAGGAAGACAATTTGACAGATTTTGTTGAGGAACATAGGGTCCAGTATAAGACCGCGTATTCACCGCCGTTAGGAATTTTAGGGCTCAAACTCAAAACCACGGACCACCGCGATACGGCAGCAGGATTGGGGAAATGTGGATAATGTAGACCACGCCGGATTAAAAAAAATGTTCAGCGTATTGATGCAATACGAAACAAAAAACATTTGCTCTATATTTTTTTCGTTTATTCGCTGTATAACAATAAATTAATAGAAGCTTGACAGACTTAACTTAGCAGTCGGAAAAGGGAAGATTTTTTGCCGCTTACTGCAAAGTAAAGCAAGTCGATCTGTTAGTATAGGTTAGGGTAAATGATGAGAATGTTTTTTTTTTAATTTGTATATAATATATTAATAATTGACACTACCCATACAAAGTGCTTCCCTTTCACAAAATATTTTTTTTTTTTACTATTTACGTATTTATTTCTTCACAGCATAATCTTTTATTTTTGCTTCGGAAATATTATAGAAATGGCTAAGGTGGACCACCTGCTCAGAAATACCTATAAGCACTGTTTTTTGACATAGAGAATTATTTTCATGGTTTTTGAATCAAGGAATCCGATTTTCCATTGTCCACTTGTGGATTCAAGATGGTTGAAATGAATTAGATGCTTTTTTATATGGCTGTTCTTTCAATGGCTTTGGTTTTTATTAAGTTAAGGAATCCGACTATTACATTTAACTTAGGAACCAAGATGGCGGATGTGAATTAGATCCTGTTTATTAAACTGGACAAAGAATTATTTGTCTTTTGATAATTTTTGGGATTTAGAAACGCCCTTCAATATTGTATACTAAACAGCAGTAAAAATATAACAGGTAGATAACAATGATTTACAACCCACTCCAGATGCTGACAATAAGATTGAATACAATTCACCAGTAGTTCAGTCAATGAAGGCAATAAGTAAAACTGAAATTTTGCAGGCGAATAATACCTATAACAGGGAATATTTTCACAAAAGTCTCCTATCTTCCCCTTGCCCCTCCCCGAGCAAAGAAAACCAAATATGCTATAATTTGAAATCAAATACGTTTCTAAGGACTTAATAGTGTCTGAGATACAGCGGTTCTAAATTATGCAAATTTTTTGTAAGTTGTCATTCTTCGCTATTTTTTAGTGTTTTGGTCAATTTTGACAGTGAAGGAGTAATTTTTCGGTAAAGGTTAATCTATACTTTTTAAAGTAGGCTAAAGATGGTACAATTTGAAAACAAATTGGTTTCCAAGGACCTAATGTCGTCCGAAATACAGCTATTCTAAATGAAGAAAAACATTCTACGTTATCATACTTCGCAATTTTTTTTAGTGTTTAACCAATTTTGACAGTGAAGGGGTAATTTTTCGGTGAAGGTTAATTAATATTTTTTAAAGTAAGCTAAAGATTCTACAATTTGAAACCAAATTGGTCTCAAGGACCTAATATCGTCCGAGATACAGCTGTTCTAAATGAAGAAAAACATTCTTTGTTATCATTCTTCGCATTTGATTTCAGTGCACCTCCAAACACTTTAATTCCGATTTTGAACCAAATCGGTAGAGAACTCAAAATTCAAAATGACCATCGAAAATAATCAGGTTGACATTAAATTTGACATCAGCACCCCCCTAACATGACTTACGCCGCTTTCTAACCAAATCGGTGTGAATATCTAGAAATTCAAGATAGCCGCTAAAACTATGGATTTTGATAGGTACAGATCGGCATACTTATATATGCAGTCAGGGGCAAATTATATGGGCACAAAAAATGTAAAGATTTTAAAAATAATTCGTTCATTCATTAGTTTTGCTTTTGACCGCCTGCAAAGCCTGCATATAATCTGTACCACGTCCATCAGTTTTTTTCCAGTGCGCAGGTCTTTTATATTGTGCTGTATAATAAATTAATCACTTTTTGGACCATCTTAAAGAACGTTGCAAAGAAATGTGATTACAACAAAAAAAATCGAAAATACGTAATTCCTACATTCCGGTGGCAGTTTAACACCTCTCTTCCTACCTATTCGTCATCAAACAGACAGAAATATAGAATTTCAAATCGACGTCCGCTCGCTCTGAAATACTTCTCACAACTGATTTACTCCGGCGAAATAAATCGTTTTATCAACAATCGCGCGGGCCGGAAATTCTCATACGTTTTTTGTATGACGGAACTGAATTTAAAAATTCCTGAACTTTGAGGGAATTACAGTGAAAATCTAGATTTACTGAATTATTTTTAATAAACGCTCTTGGTTTTTGATCTTATTTACTCTGAGATTGTGGAAGGATTTTAATTAAATATGTTTGTAATGGGTGCAGTTAACATAACGGCGAAGGCACTGTCGAGCGTTTTACTTAAAATTACAGTAGGTATTTCATATATAATGTAAAAGATTACAGTTTAAGAATTTACGTCATTGAAACCCTTAGACACTATCGTAACTTCCTGTTAAGAATTTGCAGATAAATTATGTGTTGTATTGCTTACGTTAGCATACTGCGAAGGGACGTTTACCGCCTTATTTGAGTCTGCCCCCCTTAAGAACATCATGCTTATGCATATTTAATCATCGTGATAAACACATTCATTGATTGTATTACAGTGGTTTACACAACATATTTCTTATTATTTTTACATTCATTGACATTTATATATTTATTTTATTCAAAGAATAAACAAAACAATGGTATTTTATTCCAACCTATAAAAATACGTAGTACATTCAAAAGATTATTCTTGAACTCATCCTGTTGTCTACGCAAAATGTTATGTTTTTAATCAAAACAAAACATTTTAGCAGGAGACGGAATAACCTAACCTCTCTGTCATACGATGATCTATAGAATTTTGGCCATTCTTAAAGATTTCATCACTATTGTGTCCACCTTACAAACTGTATACAAATGATGTAATACCGTTTCAATCTATAAATTATTAATAATAATGGTTAATTACTGAATGAGATATTTAAAAGAAACTAATGAATAGTCTTGTAGATTACATAAATTATTTATTACATGTTGAATGTTGATATAATAAGTTGAAATTCTTGTCCCTTGGAAAGCATAAAAATACAGTAAAACCCCTATTTTACGTTTAAGGGACTGAAAAAAAAAACTTAAATGGAGGGAAAATGTAAATCGGGGGAAATGAAAAAACAACTTTTTTTTTAAAATAATCTTTGTTAATTTTTTTGGTTGAAAAAACAATACATATTTTATTTTTATAAAAGAAAATCATGTAGGTAGATTAGTTGAGTATTGAAAAAATACATTTAATTTTTTTTTATTAAAAAATCATATTTGTTGAATTTTTTTGTATTGAAAAAATATTTCATATATTATTTAAAAAATCATGTAGATTAGTGTGTTTAATTTTTTTTTCTCTAATTCTTTTTCAATTGTATATATACATTTAAAAGTTTCGTTTTGAACGCCACCAATGCTCGAAAAATAGGTTTTAAGACCCTCAATGTACTTGGTTGCTTCTTCTTTTGTTGGGATCACTATCTCTTCTTCATCAGGTGACACTTCTTCAGGTACTGGTACTATAATATGATCCACAATGTCATCAACTTCCACCAAGTCTGATGTCATCACGTTGGAGTCAAGGTTTATATAGTCCTCCGAGGGTTGATCTGAAATCCTTTCCCACCTGTCGATAATAATGTACTATGTATTTCCTTCCACTGCTATCTCCTGATCCTTGTTGATGCCAGCTTTCTGGAAACAATTTTTTATAGTTATCTCTGTGATTTCACCCCATCCCTTAACAATGTAATGCATTGCATCTAAAATAGAGACCTTAAATTTTTGGGGGTCCACACCTCGTTCCAATTCAGACAATAACTTATTTATCAAGTTTTTTCGGTAGTGGTGCTTAAATGCACCGATTATCCCTAAATCCAGGGGTTGCAGTTCACTCGTACAGTTAGGTGGAAAAAATGCCAACTTAACGTTCCTCAGTGTCAGGTTCGTGGGGTGAGCAGGGCACCTATCAAGGAATAACAATATTTTTCGATTCTTTACTCCCATCGAAGCGTCTAATGCAGTAGGCTGCTTTTCGAATAGGGTTGAAGTCATCCATGCCTTTTTGTTAGCTGCATATTTTGTTGGCAATGACCTCACATTTTTAAAGCAGCGGGGTTTTTCAGACTTCCCAATTACTAATGGCGGAAGCTTCTCACTGCCATCTGAATTGGTAATCAAAAGAACAGTGTGCCTCATCTTACTTAACTTTCCCCCGTGACAGGCCTCCCCCTTGAAGCAGAATGTCTTACACGGTAGTACGCTAAAGAACAGCCCAGTCTCATCTGCATTGAAAATATCTCTGGGAGCATAGTCGGAAATCAATGTAGGAACATCTGTCTGCTTCCAATCTTCAGTAATATCCAAATCAACACTTCGTGATTCCCCGCAAACTGATCTGTATAGACCACATTATGCCTCTTTTTAAACCGATCTATCCATCCATTTGATGCAGTAAACCCTTCAATATTCAGTCGATTGGCGATGTGTAGCGCCTTTTCACGAATGATTGGACCGCCGACGGGAACATTGCTTTCCCGCGCACTGACGAACCACTCTTTTAAAATCTCTTCCAGTTTTTAATATTTCGATGTTGTTATATATTTTCGTTTTTTCGACATGAGACCACCACACCACATTGAATGGCACTTTTTTCGAGTCCTTTTCTCTCGCACTGACAAAGCTTTTCTTTGTTGAGACATTGCAAAAAGGAAGAAAATATTGTAATAAACGATTAAATCAAATAAAAAACGTAAATACTGTGTGTAAATGATGATCGCAAATAACTTCAAACAGAAAGACGCGTCACAAATCGAGTTGAAAACCGAATAGGAAAATCAGAAAATCCAACTGGATAGATCAGATGTTATAACATTTTACAAATAGCTAAAATTGAAAGCTGTCGGCCAATCACGACACGGTAGATAAAAATGTGACAACTGCGCCGACGCATTGTCATGTGCGCGTCCAATCACGGCACAGATAGCTAAAATTGAAAGTGGGCGGCCAATCATGGTGTTTCGCGCCGTACGGCCGACCAATCACGGCACTACAGATAAACATGTGCCTTCTGCGCCGACTCATTGTCAAGCGCGCGTAAATCACACATTTTGAATATTTTCGACGTAAATTGCAGGAATAAAACGTAAAAATCGGGTAATAAATGTACTAAAATACATCGGGACTGAAATAATAACACGTAATTGGCGGGAAAACGTTAATTCCGGGAACGTAAAATACGGGTTTCACTGTATCTTATTTGGAGTTTTCCATATAGAATTTGTACACATAAGTACTAAACGATACTTGCATCGCAAATCGGGAGACATCGGAAAAAATATACTGATAAATCAAGCAAATTACACGAACTGACAGTAGCATAGATGATAGATATGCCCATAGATAAACCATTTTCGAACAAATTTGGCATTTCATTGCAAAAATTAATTATCGTCGTATTTAAAAAAACACTCTAGTTCGAATTCATACCGCATGGAACATTAGCAGCACTTTACGACCAAATAATTCATTGAATATAAAAACCGGCCGTTCTGAATTAAATGGTGGTTTAAAAATCTCAAAATACTTTTAAAAACTGGAGAACAATAATTGCCATCATCTGCGAGTGAGTTTTTTTTAATAAACTTTACGAAACTTTTTTAAGCCGCATTTAAAAAAACATGAAGGTTAGTGTTCATAAAAAACTTAAACTGCACCCAACATTTGTTTTTTATTGCAATTTTTATGACCGCATGTTGAAGAAAAACGTTCAAAGGATTTTTTAAGGATATTCGATATTTAAAAATATTTTGAAAAACATACGTAGAGCGGTCAGAAAAAGATTATATTTCTAATTTGATTTTGATGAATGCTAAACCTATCTAAATTTTTAAAATATATAATTCATATTTTTCTCCTTATAAACATCATGTTTATCGTATTGCGTAATAATATTATCATTATTTCGGAATAATAAATTATTCCACTCACCCTTAATAAGCTTCAATAAGTTATTCCAATAAACTGAACATTTATAATAACATTTAAAAATGTTAAAAGTGGTTTTACTGTATCCAACATCATAGCATTGTTGACCTTTCTAAAGGGCTGGAGGAGTGGTTGGTTGCATTAATCAAGTTTCAGACTCACCTCCTCTGAGCATCATCACTCTTCTGGTGAGCATTGGACATGGCCAGACGCTCCATGTTTCCGGTCCAGCCGAACATGCTGGCCACCAGGGCACAGGGCGAGGAGCTTAGGCGCTCCGACACTAACGCCTTGGTGATCTGCTCCTTCAGGGCCACGTCTCCCAGCCAGGACAACAGGGGGGTGTAGGTCTTCTTGAAGGTCTCGGAAAGTTCCTTCTGGTTGTCGCCTGATCAAATTAAAAAAATTTGATTAAATGCATAAATTGGCATATTCCCGCGTGATAAAAAATTGGCAGTATTGTCTCAATTAGACATCATAGAATAAAAAATTCAAGGAAAATGCATTTTTGAGCCATTTCATTTTATTCCACACTAGCAAAGGAACGAGTAAATAATGCATCAGGATAAATGTTTGTACTTACTATCTCCAAGGGTAAATCCCTCCTTGGCAACATTCTGGAACTTCTTTCCCTCAAACTCGGGCAGAGCGGAGATGGAGTACTCGTCCACAGCCTCCACGAGGTACAGCACCTCGTAGCCGGCCTTCAGCAAGCGCTCTACGAAGGGAGACTTTGCAACCTAAAGTCAAACAATGATACTTTATTAAATATCAACAGATATGCTATGTACATTTATATACATTGTTATCCTCGATTACGAAAACCAAAGAAATACCTTGGACACTGGATTACACTACAAAACGAATGAGCTCGAAAATCTTACAGAACGTGAGACAATTGTGAGATTCTGTGGGTCCCAAAGACTGCCATGGGCTTGACATGTAGAAAGAATGCCAAATAGCCAAGTGAGTACCCCTCTGGAAACGACTCAGTGGCAGACAAAGTGAGAGGGGGAAAGACTGTGTGGAAGAGAATTAGAGCAGGATGATAAGGAATGAGGACTGGAGGCAAATAGCGAGGGACTGCAGCCAGCGTAGAATATTTATAGAGGAAGCCAAATCCCGCCCTGAGGTGTGGAGCCGTGATGATGATGTACATACATTACTAAGAACCCCTGGATTTATTAGTTTCATTCGCGGCATCAAAAACATTTTTTTTGTGACAACTGCACAAGAATCCCAACCGTTTGGAGCCAATGAAACTACGGCATCCCCAATTGGGGTATGTTGTGAGGCTGAATGCAGAAGGGAGAAGAAGGAGATGAGAAGAGGTAGGTGGGAAAGTATCTGGCTATTCAGATCTGATTACCAAACACGGCTAAACCATTTCTAGCAACGTTTCGATTCTGAATGGTGGTCTTTCACCAGGGCAATAATAAAAGTATCTACCACTCTGAAACATGCCACAAATATACTATGTCTTATTTTTAAATAATAAATTGTGAAATAACACAAAATTAATCAAATTAAATTAGATTTGAACCCACCACCTCCAGATTCGTATCCAAGGATCGTAACCACTCAGCCACGGAGGCCATCAACTATTTAAAAATAATAATGCTAAATATAGTTAGTTCTAAAAGAGTTGTATATTTAAATAAGTTATTCCAACTTGATATACGAGGTGTGTTCAAAAGAAAAGGTGAATTTCAAATTTTTTCGAAAAGTATTTAATTCGTCAATGTCCATTTTCTCCCCTTCAAAGTAATCCCCCTCAGATATAATGCACTTATGCCAGGGCTTCTTCCAATCCTAAAAGCACTTCTGGAATGCGCTTTTCGGTATGGCCATCAGCTCGTTCTTCGATTCTGACTTTTTCTCATCAATTGTGGCAAAACGCTTTCCTTTCATTGGTCTCTTCAGTTTCGGGAATAGGAAAAAGTCGCAGGGAGCCAAATCTGGTGAATACGGTGGTTGAGGCATGATTACGGTGTTGTTTTTGGCCAAATAATCGAAAGAGCGATACTAATGCGATGTTGCTTTTGCTCAAAATTTAACAATTTCGGAACAAACTTCACAGCCACACGTTTCATGCCCAAAACATTCGAGAAAATTGCATGGCATGAGCCGATTGATATGCCAACACCCTCTGCAACTTCCCTGTGATAGTGATTCGACAATTTTCGAAAACCATTTTCTTCACTGTTTCGATGTGTTCTTTGTTTGTTGACGTGGTTGCAACTCCAGGACACTCATCGTCATTAACATCTTCTCGGCCTTCTGTAAAGCGCTTGTACCACTTATAAAACACTTTTTTGAGACAAAATAAACTCGCCGAATGCCACAGTCAACATTTTAAGTGCGTTGGAGCACTTTATTCCATTTTGAATGCAAAATTTAATACATATTCTTTGATTCATTTTTTTTAAAAGTAAAAATCGAAGAACACACAAAAACATGACTAACCTTTCCAGTTGTCAAAAACAAACCACTAATCCAAAATGACTAATAATGCTAACATATGATAAACATATGTGTACCAACATAACAAAAAAAAAATCGATAATCGAATGTACACAGCCTGCGAAAATTCAAAATTACCTTTTCTTTTGAACACACCTCGTAGATCTATTCAAACTTGTAAACATTACTTTCTCAGGGTCATAAGCCCTGAGGGAGAAGGAAACAAAAAACAAAGAAACAAAATGACAATGCGGTACGTCACCGATAACAAAAAAGTAGCCTGCAAAGTAGTTAAAAGCAGATCTGGCTACACACAGGACATACTGCAATTGCATTCAAATGAATAACTTGCTCCATTATTGTTGTAATATGTTATGTGATAGTGTACCTCAGCACGGTTGGCGCCGGCGATGTAGTAGATCTTGTCCTGCTTGGGCTTCATGCGGGTGACGTAGTCGGACAGGAAGGTCATCTTCTCGCTGTTGGAGGAGAAGAAGCGCAGTAGCTTGGCGAGGCGAGTGCGGTTGGACGGGTCCTCCATGATTCCCAGCTTGATGCTGAAAATTACACTCAATGTTATCAATAAGGTTCTGGGAATACTACATACAAACAGGATCGCCGCCAATAGCCTGATTTGATGACTGTCAGTTAATATGGAGTCATACATAGTCTCATGGGTTATCATCTGGTTGGTAATTCATTTGTTACAACACACTAGTGTTATAAATTTTGTTGAATGGGTTTTTCCAAGAAGCATAAAACTTTACTTTACGTAAAATGTGAGGAACATCATTGTAGGAATGTTAAAAATAATCAGTTGCTTAGTCCTTCTTTTGGCTGCCTGGAAAGTTGTGCGTCAAGCTGTATCTAATATGGGTTTGGTACTTGGAAAAACAAAACCAAACTTGATCTACTTGGTTGTTAATTCTAAGAGATTTTAATTATGATAGTTAAATGTTCTAAATAAAACTTACTTGGTAGAGAACTCCTTCCAGAACTTTTCATAGTCATCGGGGTTGACCTTCTTGAGCATGTCGAGCGCCTTGCGCACCAGCTTCTTCTTGATGACCTTGATGAGCTTGTGCTGCTGCAGGGTCTCCCTGGACACGTTGAGTGGCAGGTCATCAGAGTCCACCACTCCCTGGATGAAGGACAGATAGTTGGGCATCATGTCGTTGAACTCATCTGTGATAAACACACGCCTAACGTAGAGCTGCAAATATAAATTGATGTTGATTGTTAAAAAGATGGTGGAGATACATTAGTGATGCATGATCAAGTTTCAAAGCCTATAATTCGCCATCATCATTGTCAAACACATCATTATTATTTCCACCCACCTTGATGTTGTCGGTCTTGGTTCCGTAACGGTTGAACCCTTCACTGGGCTGCACCTTGGGCACAAACAGCAGACTCTTGAAGGTCACCTCTCCCTCGGCCACAAAGTGCACCTGGCACAGGGGGTCCTCCTTGTCCTTGGTCAGCGACTTGTAGAAGGAGCTGTACTCTTCATCTTCAATCTCAGCTGGCCTGAAATTCAAATAAACTATTTTAAGATATTTGCAGAATTTGAAGAAACTCTCTGTAATACAGGAGGTGTAGTGTCTACATCACAATATTATTATTTGAGCCTATATGTATTAATTAGAGATATTTTTGATAAAGCGATGTTGAAAAAGGACTACCCAAACCTACGAGAGGGGTGTGCATAATGAACCCATAGTATAATTCAAAGACAACCTAATATAACCTGTATAATGAATGAATTGCCAAATTGCTAATGGAGATGTCGGCAAGGCAGTTGGTTATGCCAAGAGTCGGTGAGTCGGTACATTGTCCTTTGCCACCTTCACAGGTTGCGGTCATTGCATTTCAGTGATGCAATTGAATATTGCTGATCCAGCCGATTTTTCTGATGCATTGCACTGAGCAATTAAACATATTTTTAATCGTAATACAAACTACACAAAATTCAATCAATAATATTATTTTATAGGTTTTCAGTTAGCTACAATAGCACAAATTGGTGCTGTGATTAAATAAAGAGATTTCTCATGTACACACTCGTTTCTCATGTACTCATTTCTCATGTACACAGAGAGAGAGAGCAAAATAACTGAAATCTGCTACTCACTTCCTGGTCCAGATGGGCTTGCTATCGTTGATTGCCTCCCAGTCCCAGACAGTCTTCTCCACCTTCTTGGTCTTTGGCTTATCTTCAGTGTTATCTTCTTCCACCTGAGCATCTTCATCATCTGATTCAGTGATGGGCTTGACCTCATCATCGAGTGGCTCCTCCACCTCGATGGACTTAGATGCCCACAGGTAGATAGGGAAGTTGATGAACTGGGAGTACTTCTTGATGAGATTGCGGACTGTGTCTTGCTCCAGGAAATCCAAGGCTTCATCCTTGAGGTGGAGGCTGAAGAATCACAAACAAATCAAACATAAGTTAGTGATGTTTGTTAAGTTAACTTTACACAATACTTATTTCCATACCGATCCCCATATGGAAACCATATCGGGACCCATATGGAAAATCTTTGCTTTACACGATCATACCTACGATTTCATACAGATATGCAGATATAGTTGCCATTAAAAAAATAATATTTTGGGACAGTACTTAATCATCAAATAATGGCAAAACCTTTAAGGGAATATAATACGAGATTGATAGAAAACAGGAAACATTGACAATATATTAGTACCTTTCCGTATGCCATTCCTAGACTTGATATGTTTTATAACCAAAGAATGAACTATTAAAACAGGAAACATTGACAATATATTAGTACCTTTCCGTATGCCATTCCTAGACTTGATATGTTTTATAATCAAAGAATGGACTATTAAAAGAGGAAACATTGACAATATATTAGTACCTTTCCGTATGCCATTCCTAGACTTGATATGTTTTATAACCAAAGAATGGACTATTAAAACAGGAAACATTGACAATATATTAGTACCTCTCCGTATGCCATTCCTACACTTGATACGTTTTATAACCAAAGAATGGACTATTAAAAGAGGAAACATTGACAATATATTAGTACCTTTCCGTATGCCATTCCTAGACTTGATATGTTTTATAACCAAAGAATGGACTATTAAAACAGGAAACATTGACAATATATTAGTACCTCTCCGTATGCCATTCCTACACTTGATACGTTTTATAACCAAAGAATGGACTATTAAAACAGGAAACATTGACAATATATTAGTACCTCTCCGTATGCCATTCCTACACTTGATACGTTTTATAACCAAAGAATGGACTATTGTTTTTCACTCTGTAATTTTTTTCTTCGTTACATTTTGATACACGATGACAACCACATTTACACCTCTGATGTCGGTTTATGATGTCAATAATGACTTTAGACAACACTTTAAATTTAAAATTCGTACGTAACACACACATCTTTGACTTAACAGCGTCTTATAATCATTATGACATTTGTTGACAGCAACAATTAAATAAATACTTCATTTCACACCAATTAACTGATCGGGTCGTCATTCTCATGATTCCGCGTGAGAAGCGTGTGTGCGGTGTGACTTTACACTGCCCTATTTAAGATACAATATATAGCAATATATAGTAATATATAGATCGAAATGGAGCATACCGAACCACTAAAATCTTTGCAATCATCTTAGTTTAAGAAAACATTTGTAAATACGTAAAATGTTGACACTGCGGGTTACTTTCGACAATTAGCCAAACTAACTTGTAACGTTCAACGCGCGTATGTATTCTCGTCATTCTTGTGTTAATAATGTTTCACGTGGCCTAACATAATGTTTTGAATTGCATAATTATCAAAATGATTAGTTTTGACAATGATGTTGGATTTCTCCAAGCTGTAATATTATATTAATAAATTTATTGGAGTATTGATGATTTTTCTGATGTTTTTAAAGCTATCAATTAATATTACGCAAAAAACTAAATACATACTGTAGCTGTACGCAACAGCATTACAAATCAAAATGGTGATATTTTTTCCATGCATACCAACATTACCAACCTCTATGAAACCTCCAAATAATATCTTAACAAAATAATATTATGCGTTTGATTACATGGTGTTTGGGAAACAGACCAAAAAAGTTTAACGAAATAAACAAACTGAATAACAAGTTGTTTATTTATCTTTTTTATTCAGTGTACCACGTTTGGGAAACAGAAAAAACTAAACTAAAAACTTATTCTAAGCTAACATAGTTAACCACATTTTTTTCATATTATTTTTCAAAAGTGTGCCGATTTATCATTGTGCCGAATTGTTAGGTTACCGTAGAGGTACATGGTGTTTGGTAATCAAACCAAAACACTAGGAGTATACAAACTTAATTCGGTCGTACATGGTATTTGGTAATCAAACCAAAACACTAGGAGTATACAAACTTAATTCTGTTGTGCATGGTGTTTGGTAATCAAACCAAAACACTAGGAGTATACAAACTTAATTCTGTTGTACATGGTATTTGGTAATCAAACCAAAACACTAGGAGTATACAAACTTAATTCTGTTGGACATGGTGTTTGGTAATCAAACCAAAACACTAGGAGTATACAAACTTAATTCTGTTGTACATGGTATTTGGTAATCAAACCAAAACACTAGGAGTATACAAACTTAATTCTGTTTTTGTTTTAATCTTTACATTTTCAAATGAAGTCAATTGAGTGTACCTACTACATGGTATTTGGAACAGACAAAAAATATGTTTTAAGCAATGCATTAAAATGAAGCTATTCCTCCGTGCTTATACATACGGAAACAGAAATGGAATTTATTTTTAAATTTATATTTTAGGTACTAGAGTTCACAGTTGTAATGTTTGGAAACCAATACACGGTTTCCGAAAACTGGTGGTACAGCAAAAAATGTATTCATCTGTAGCAGATAAATAACCCAGATAAGTTTCTTTCGATTTCACCTGTCGCAAAAAAATTTTTTTTACAAATTTAGGGTAAAGAAAGTATTGATGCCGGGTCTACGCTTCGACGCATTTTAAAGGTCAATAACATTTTGAATTTGACCAAAAAAATCCAATCTCGGAATCGATTTACTCGAAAACGGAAGGACAAATAAAAAAAAGTTATAGCACAAAATCGACTATGTGAGATAGATTCACCAGTTTCCCGCTTGTACCACAAGTATCCAGACACCATGTAGAACGAACTCTCTCAGAAATGTTTATACCAAAGCGATTGTTTGTTGCATTTTGCTTCATAAATCTAATGTGATTTTACAATGGTTAGTAAATGATTAAACATTTGTAAAAAGGTTAAACTAAATGCTAATAAACTATACTTTTTTACTAGCTGATTGTTTTACTTAATATTTCCGATTTGTGATTGTGTACATTTATTCGGTAAGAACGCATGTTCGAAGTTATATTTTCGTAATTTGGTAAATTCACAAATATGTACTATTAGCACCAGCTAGCGACAAAAAATAAAGACATTTTGACAGTTGAGGAATTCCATTCGCCCTATAACATGCACTTAATTTTATTATGAAGTATCTATCTCTAAATGTCAACAAATAATAAAAAATACATGCGAAATTCACAATACCGAACAGTAAGACACGTTCACAATCAGTAATAACAATCTAGTCCACCTATAGTATTTTTATCAATGTTTTAAATATAAACCATACGCAACATTTCCACATAATATTACATAAAACAATGTCAAAAAATGCACACCATTAAACTGGATGAAAGACAGTGTCAAAATAAAGAACGGTATATTTTTTGTGTGGTTTCAATATGGAAAAATGATCTGTATGGATTGTGTATGAAAAAAGCCATCATCTAAAGCGTCCGTCCATCAGAAGCAGTAGGACTGTGGCATCCCCAATACGGGTATGTTGTGAGGCTGATGGGAGTGAGAGGGGAAGGAGATGGGAAAGAGAATGATTAAAAAGTACAAGGCTATTCAAATCTGATCACTAAACATGGCTAATGCTATTTCAAAGAACGTTTTCGATTCTGGATGGTAGTCTCTCCTCGTGACGATAATGAGAGAACTGATTACTTTTATTAATGAATTAGATATATAAGATAATGTATTTTCAAAACAATTCTTTACCGAAATGTAATTGTTTAATCCTTACGATGTGCACTTGTTATTAATATTAAATTGAAGGTTGTTTGTATCTCCATAAAAATATATTTCTGAATTAAGTTTCCACGTTGAATTGTTTTCTTATTGGGTGAGGGTTCCGAGTATTTTACCTGATCTGTGTTCCCCTCTGCAGAGTGTTTCCCCTTGGGTCCTCAGCAATGGAGAACTGGGCTGCGTCAGACTCCCAAATGTACTGGACGTCATCATTGTGCTTAGTGGTGACAGTGACGCGGTCGGCGACCAAAAAAGCGGAGTAGAAACCAACACCAAACTGACCGATCATGTCATTCATGTCATGTTTCTGGTTTGTATCCTATAAATTATTACATCATGGTGTAGTAAGAAGAGACGTTAAGTAATCATGTAAAAATAATATTTATAATTTTCCTCAGCAAAAGCCTCAAAATGCCCCTACCAACAAACATTCTGTGAAACCAGGAGACAAATACCCATTAATCAATCAATATTTGGACAGACAACATAAATCCAATACTGGAAAACACACTAACATTGGCTGATAACGAGATAACTGTTTTCAACTAATCATAAATAGAATACAAATATTTAATAACAAATTATTCTTTATCTTTTTTTATTAAATAAGTTATCTATCTCTGCTTTTACCACATCTCATTTTGGTAAAACAGTAACCCATTTATTTCATAAACTATAATAACTTACAGAAAGTTGGCGAGATATTTAGTAAGCAAAAAAACAATGCACATATCTGATAGTTCCCCCGCATTTGTTGAATGCAAATAGGTAGCAATGCATAAACCTATGTATATTAAACAGGTATGGTTACTTATAATTACCTGCATCTTTGATAAGAAATCGGCAGTCCCGGACTTAGCGATTGTTCCGAGATTATTAATCAGATCCTGCTTGGTCATGCCCACTCCCGAGTCGATGATGTGCAGCGTCTTGCCGTCCTTGTCAGCCTTGATCTTGATGTTCATGTCCGGGTTGGAGTCCAGCACGGTGGCCAGTGTGAGGGAGAGCAGGCGGATCTTGTCCAGAGCATCGGAAGCGTTGGAAATCAACTCTCGAAGGAAAATCTGCAGAAATCAGAGAAATAAATCAATAGCTGTAAATTAATAAAATCTAGTATGTTGTGTGGAATATGTGAGTGCATGTATGTATTTCATTGTTCTGATGCAATCGATGATGAATTTTGCAAAAACAAAGCATGCATCCAGACGTCTTGGAAGAACAGTGGTAAGCAAAATCAGAAAACGGATAACACTCTATAGGATCAGGAGACGTCCCAGGATCAGGTCAATCAAATACTTGAAACGCATCACATAAATAGTTTTTTTTAAATATACTCAAAATAAAGAGTGTCACTTCAATGACTGACACGAGACACCGTAAGTGATAAACATTACAGAAATGATTCAAAGTTGTAAAAAACATGAATAAATCATATTAATAAACAGTAAAACGTATCAATAATGGAAGTAATACTTATTTCCCTAAATTTATACAAGAAACAATGTGTTCGAACCTCTTTATTCCTGTAGAGAGAGTTGATGATCAGCTTCATCATGCGGTTGACCTCGGCCTGGAAAGCAAACTTCTCCGACTTCTCCCGGAGCTGCTTCATCTGCGCCACATTCAGTCCGTCCAGCTTGATGGCCTCCTCCTCGCGAGAGACCACCTCCGCATCTGATTAATTAAGAAAAGTCTTCAGTTGATATCACGGCTTATTAAATAATAGACAACAAATTACCATTCAAATGTACCTAGTTTAATACAAAACCATGACTTGGAAACCTAACATTTCTTAATCCACTACTGGATGCAGGCCACCCCGGGCTTCTTTCACCCCCTTTATCACGGCAATGGAGCCAAAATCTGCTATGTATAATGTTTATGAACACGCACGGATTTAGATATATTTGAGCAAGCATAAAAGTATGAAATCTGCAGATATTATAATATTTGTACTGTTCAATTTAACTTAAAATAATAATCGGATAAAAGAAAAACCATTATTGGAAAAGTGATTATTTGGAAGGAGTTTAACTGGTTTTAAAATACATAAAAATTAAATTGCATATCATAATTACTGATCATCATCACTTTGTAAAAAATGTTATACAAGTGAAGAAAATTAATGTTTTCTCATAACCAGACTTTTTATTAAAAAATTGTCATCATATCCGTATTATAAGTTTTTTTTTATAGTGTACAATGAACAATTTTTAATGAGTAAAAAAATAATTACATAAACCAAAAATCACAATTATTAAACATTAATATTAAATTTCTTATGCTAGCTGTCCTTAAAATAACATGTGACAATATTGATCTAACAACGGTTGTTATGTTTTGCAAGTCAATTATTGACTTATTTATATAATATAAAAATGATATCATAAAAATATGTCAGTAAGGAACAGGTCACCGATTGGATAGGATAAGAGATCAGATGGAGTCAGAGGGAAGCAGCATCAACGGAGCAGTGCAGGTGGCGTGTCCCACCGGAGTCACGAGGAGTGGTCAGAGCAAACTAACCGACGAACCAGCTACCGGATTATCGCACAGGAAGCCGTTCAAACTTAGGTTTGGAACGGAACACGATCTAGGGAGATCGGCCGTGTCTTCAATTAAACCACACGGTTTGCGTGAGTAATAGATATTATAAAAGTCAGTAGAGCAGATGATATACATGTGTTCAAAAAGAAAGACAAACATTCTCGGGTTACAAATAACCTGACAATATTTGAAAATCTCCTACTATTGTTATAAGCAGAAGATGTTGCTTGTGCAATGACAGAGGACTTAGCCAGTCGAAGAATTGAACTCACGACGCCTGGGTGTCGAACCCGATGCATTTGCCGGGTTACTGTTAACTCGGCTACTGACGGCGTACACATGGATTATCGATAATACGAAAAGCTCATGATTATTATTATTTTAAGTAACCGGGGTACTACCGTAATTACAACATACATAATTTTAATATTGTTTCTTATTTTCAGTGCCAAGACTGACATCTAAGTTTTACGTTAAGGAAGCTATTGAGAATGACTTGAAAATAAAAAAAGATGAAATTAACAGCATCAAGCGTGGGATTGATAATTTATTTAATCAAGGACCACGACAGAAACTATTATTTCCCAAACTAGAGAGCCAAAAGTAAGTTCCATTTCTTTAGTCAAAAAAATAATTATCAAATACCAAAAAATAATTTATTATCAATAAAAGTTTTACTAATACGAAAAAATCAGATTTCTCTATCCGTGAAAAGTGTTATCTGAAATGAATATGCCTTGAATCAAACTGGTAATTTAAATTTAAATTTTCAGATATGGGTGGTACCACGATGTGAATTTTTCAAACACCAAACCACAGGACAAGAGATTTTACTTTGGAATTTACAGTTCCCCGATGGTGAAATACAGAATACTAATACTAGCCAATGACGCTGCCTCCAACCCCATCAGACTTCCAAATAATAACAAGCCAAAAAGCTAAATTTGTAATCTAGTCATGAATAAATCATTTTAATGGAATAAGGAAAATATGTTAATGCATAATATGAAAAATGCAAGAACCAGTCATATACAATAGGTATGTAAAAAAACCTGGCCTCCAACAGGTAATTTTTAGTATTGTGTTAGAAGATCAACAAATGGACTCTTGTCCAATAGGAGAAAATGACAAGAAGTGGGAAATACATACTTATGGGGATATCTATCCATTCCATATATGAATGAAATACAACCCAAATTATATGCAAGCAGATTGTGCAAATTGGATAATATATTGATATATCCATAAACCACCACTGTCACGTCAACTAATTACATAGAAAGCACTTGCATGAATTCTATTGCATTCTCGCAGAAAATCTTTCCATCAGTCCCGTGAGAAAATACATTCATGAACGATTCATACCATCAGAATTATCTTCTCCCTCTCCGGGATTTAGTTTACCGCAACAGGGCATGGATGTGATACCCCTTAGCATTATTGGTATGTTTTCAGATAATTAACTTCAGTTCATACCTGTTCTGGAACCATCTCTGGATGAGCCAATGTCTACGTCGACTGTTTCAACTGTTCCTTCTCCAGCAGGAATATCCGCAGCATCCGCGTAACATCCTAAACCAGAAAATGCAATGGTGAATTATGAAAATTTACGCGTACCTAATAAAAAATGCACAAATTGGAAAAATAAAACGAATACGTGTTATATTTCCGCCTAACCGTAAAAACAAAAAAGAGGTCTCACCGGCAACAAAAAGTAGGCCTAAAAGGCAATAAATACTGTTTTTCATTGTGAACATATAATTTGTTACAAAATTATTTTTACTTAATTATATAAATATTTTTAAAACCCGGCACAAATCGGCCGTCTACGGAATGTCACCACAACTAGAAATTCAAGTATGACAATTTGACAATACTACAACCTCTCTAATAAGATTGTTTAGCTTGGATTGGTCCAATCAGATAAAACCACGCAGACTTTCCACCAATCAAAAAATACCATTTACGTTCTTTACAAATGGCTCTATTTCATTGGTTGCCGTGTTCAATATTTATTTTCGTTATAATGCTGCAGCTACATTTTTCATCACCCCTCGTCTTTCAAAACGTAGAAAAAAATGTTAAAAAAATGAACTTGAAATAGAAATGAGAGAGCGTGATAACCGCATTGCTGTGGGAAAATAGTTCTCATTCACTTACTTTCGTTAGTATGAAATTATTATGATCGCAAGACCGTTTATTAAAAAAACATTTACCCAAACATTTTTACGCTTTAGCCCACATTTCATATTGGCGACGTCCCCGATGTGAAGTTAAGTTTTCAGTGTCGTTCTGCACGTATCACACAACGTGAATGGTATATCTATGCACACTTTTCCGAAGTTATTCGGGAATCGGTAATTTTTTTCTGGTTGACTCCACCTCCTACCTAAATGCGTTTCTGCGCATCAACCAGGCGCATTATCTCGTATGCCAGACTCTACATACTTTATTCAACTCAATTATTTTTATAAAACTAATATTTTAAAATGTGAAATGGCGGTCTCAACTAAAGTTAAATCATCACAATGCTAAAATAAAACGGGCCACTTTAAAAAAAACGCCTCATGTAAAATTTCATTTTATTATTATTTCGTATTTTTAATACGACAGTAATTTTTTCTAAGTACTTACCCATTACCAGAGTTGATATTAACGTTTGAGCAGCCATATAATTTTTAAAAGGTGATTAAAACCAAATGCTCAATGAACGTATCTCTAGTTCTTGACATTTGGTGGCAGCATGGTAAACTAGCGCCCTCTAGCGAACCAAGTTGTACGAAATGGTTTTTCATACATTTTATTTTGATATATCCTTTGTAATACCTATAAGTAATGACCGAATTCACAGACATACTTACTTTATAAACATGTGCAAACTCAATTCGTAATAATAATTCCCAGACTAGACAGGCCATAAAAAAATTGCACAAAGGCTAGCCGCGTATATTGTTGTTCAAGCCGGAAACCATTGTAAGGTACTACATCGTAAAGCTTAGACCACCCTTAAATACCATTTTAGAAAGTCGGCATTATTTTACAAAAGAACAGCAATAAAACCTGAAAGGAAATAAGCGTGTAATAAATGAACGGCCCACCAGATAATACGGTTCATAAAAAGATCTCTACCGATGGCCACACGAACAGGGCTCTCTGAAAACAGTTGGCTTGAAGCCCGGGAAGGTACCTATTCTCGCCCTTCGGAGAGGCTGCCCAGGCCCTCTGACGACAGTTAGTGTTACGCTTCCGTCCCAGAAGGAAGTACGATCTCCGCCCTTCGGAGATCTATTGCAGAGACCGCCCAGGCTCTGCACCGCGAGTGAGTTTTACGCTTCCGTCCCAGAAAGAAGTACAATCTCTGCCCTTCGGAGATCTACGGCATGTGACCGCCCAGGCTCTGCACCGCGAGTTGGCTTGACGCTTCCGTCCCAGAAGGAAGTCTGGTCTTCGCCCTTCGGCGATCTACCTTAGAAGTCGCCCAGGCTCTGCACCGCGAGTCGACCCCCCCGCTTCCGCCCAGGAAGTTACTGATCTTCGCTCTTCGGAGATCAAACCCCGGAGACCGCCCAGGCCTCTGATTATCGCCGCGTTTGTACCTACTCCCGATCCGGAGGTACTTGGATACCTAGTGCGAACGCGAGGACTCTGCATACAAAGCCGCTCTCTGGACCCTGGATAGCCATCAGTAAAGGGAAGTGCCTCTGAACTCTCATACCATATAATTCTCCCACCCTATCACCCTGTGAATACTCTCGTGAAGACTTTTACGTAGGATAACTAAACTTTCCCGTATAATTAAGCCCAGTGAATCTCTAGTTTTAAGAATCAACCTTCCCGTATAATTAAGCCAAGTGAATCTCTAACTTTAAGAATCAACTTTCCCGTATAATAAAGCCAAGTGAATCTCTAACTTTAAGAATCAACTTTCCCGTATAATAAAGCCAAGTGAATCTCTAACTTTAAGAATCAACTTTCTCGTATAATTAAGCCAAGTGAATATGTAATTTTAAGAATTCAAACTTTTACGTAGCTTTAAGCGAAGTTAATAGTTAATTTTAAGTACGCGACTATCTAGTTTTATTGAAAATTTGTTAATAATTAAGATTAACTTTAGTTTAAGACTAACCCCACGATTATCAAAATAAATTACTTGTTGTAAATACCTAAATTGCTTTTCAGTTCCTAACCTTTTTGCGTTATTCCTAGAATTATAACCCACTGCATTAAGTAGCGTCTTATCAATTTCATAGGTTTTCTGTGAAATATGTTCTTAATAAATTATAGACATAAAAAATTAAAAATAATACAGTTTGAGAGAATTTTGTAGACAAATAATAATTTTTGAACTAAGCATGTCATTTCTATGGCAACCCCAAGGCCTTTAAAATTTCATTATTGTTTGCAAAAACTATCATAAACGTAATCGTTTATGATAGTTTAGTGTTTTTAAACGATTACGTTTATGATAGTTTAGTGTTTTTTTAATTATTTTTTATTGTATAATATTAATTATGTACAGTGGGATCTTATACCCGCTAAGCCACTGCATGTCAAGCCTACCAACTTTAAGACAGGACGACAGGATGGTCGAACTTTCGACGCCATGGCTTTTTTGGTATTAGGCCACCCGCTCGTGTGGAAGCCACTTAAGAACCTAACAACATATGTTTTAAATATACATTTTATGCATTATTTTGACAAATGTCATTTCTTACTAACATAAAGTGGCTTCCACACGAGCGGGTGGCCTAATTTCAAATTGTGTTTTGCCGCCACACGGCAGATTTCACCAGTGGTCACATGAAATTAGCCGGGAGCGTACGTCCAATGGCTCGCTCCTAGTTTCTACATTTGTCAATAATCATATGAACGTTAGCGGAAGCGCATGAACCTTACGCGAACACCCCCGTGTTCAACGCAAAAACAAAAACTTCGCGCTGACACTTGATAGCTACAATTACTATTATATTGATATTAATAATCCAAGAAAGGGAACATCTATTTTAGGTATATTTTGCTTAATTGTGGGTTGTAGATCACATATGATAAAGTCCATCTTTATTTTACTATTTACAAACAAAAAACCTTAGTTAAAATAATACGGGTATAGTATTTGGAAAAAAAAGTCTAAATATATGTCGGCTACCATAATACGGGCGTGTTTCCTAGTTTGGTAGTAGAAAATAATCTAAACTTTGTAATAAAAACTATAAATACGAAAAAATGAAATTAAAAATATATAACAATTATTTTTATAAACAATAATTATTAGCCTGAAACACTCATCAAATTGAAAAAAACCTTTCCGAGCAAAGATAAATGTCGCCGACAGGACTCGAACCTGCACCCTTCTGATTGCCGGTCAGATGCTCTACCATTGAGCTACGTCGGCTTATCGCAAACCCTCCAAGTTAATCAATATATACTAGTGTTTCATTCAATAATTACGGTTTTTTATTATATTTCACCTGTAAACAACCAACTTAGATATTAGAAGGGTGTGGGTTCGAGTCCTGCCGGTGACATTTATTTTTGCTCGGAAGGTTTTTTCAATTTGGATGAGTGTTTCAGGCTAATAATTATTGTTTATAAAAATAATTATAACCCTTTGCGCTATGCACAAAAATCTTGTCTTAAAAACTTTAGTTTATCAATTAATAAAAATATATACCTATTAACTTTTCAAATCATGAGACGGACTTGTTCCGAGATGTATTTCTTTAGCGAATTACCAGAGGAAATTCAAATCAAAGAAAATAATTTTCAAATTAAATTAAACTTACCAAAAATTGTAATTAAAATATTCATATATCTTCGTATGTATCATTTTTTTATTATTTTAAAACGATAAATAAAGCGCGATTTCCAAAGTGAAATTTCAAGTGGCTAGTGCCTGAATCGTCAGGCGGCGCTAGAGTTTATTGTGTTGCAAGCACTCTGACCCTTGAAGTTACCTTGGAAATTGAGAGAAGAACTATTGAAGACGCTGCATGGCTGCGGAAGACCACTGATGTAACGCACATCAACATGGCGGAGCTGGATGCTCACCTCAGGGGATTAAATCTGGCTCTCAAGTGGAACCTTCAAACTCTGGAGGTCATTACAGATTCGTCGACGGTTTTGTGCTGGGTGAGATCCACGCTGACTGAGAGTAGCCGTGTCAGAATTTCTGGCATGTCAGAGATGCTCGTAAAGCGGCGCTTGGGGTTGGTGAAGGAGATTGTAGAAGAGTTTGATCTGACACTGTCGATCACCCCTGTAGAGTCCTGTAGAAATAAAACCGATGTACTTACTGGGGTCCGTAAGGTCTGGACAAAGAGTAGTCACGACAGATAACGTCGTGGAAAAGACTCGCTATCCTCAGAGAGTGTATGGAGGCGGGAGAGACTCGAAAGTGGAACTGGTGAGCATTCATGTGCAGTAAGCGTAGAAGCTCTACATGCTCAGCATCACTTTTGAGTAGAGCGAAAGCTTCACCTTGCTCAGCTGGTTAATCCCGAAATAAGAAGAAAGGATGTTGAAAGATGTGCGCATTTCTGTGTACAATTCAAGACAATTGACCCACCACCATCAACCCATGAAGCGGGTAATCTGAATGTTGCGACAACCCGTAGTCGTTGGTTGTCCGTGAGCGAAATATTATGAGTTTAAATATTGAAGTAGGTGGGGGAAAGGAGGGACCCTTGGGGAACACCTGCTGTCATGAAAGTGCTCCTCGGATCTTTACCTGAAAAGTCCAGTGCCGAAGAAATGATTTCAGGACACCGAGGAGTTGGGGATCGTTGCCTGTGTTGTGCAATTTGAGAAGCTGTTTGACCATACATTATCAAGGACTTTGGCTACGTCCAGGAAAATGGCGCCAGTGGTCCGATGGGAGTTGAAGCCGCCAAGGATCAGTTCGGAGACTCTAAGTAGTTGGTGAAGGGTTGAGTGTTGAGATTTGAAGCCGCGTTGCTCGTCAGAGGGGGTTGACACCTCGTGAATGTGCTTTAAGAGCCGAGTGGGAAATTATTCGACATATTTTCCAATATTTAAGAGAAGGCTGATTGGATGATAGTTCTCACAGAATTTGGGATCGTTCCCCGGTTTTGGAATGAGAAAGACGTGCACGTGTTTCCAATTTTTGGAAAAATAACGCAGTCTGAATGCGGAATTGATGAGGCTCACAATGGCAATAATGCTTTTAGGGAGGTGGGCTTTAAGGGCGAAGTTTGTAATGAAGTCAGGGCTAGGAGCTTTTTTATTCCTCCGGTATTTTATGGCTCTTCGGACTTCAGATGGGGTGGTGAAGTGTATATTTGTGCCGAGAAGGGGGTCGAATATTGTGTCTATTTGACGATTGATATTTGCTATGTGGTCTGGGTCAGAGTGCTTGGAGCTGGGGCTAAATTGGATTTCAAGGCTATCGACAAACGCCTCCGATTTCTCTTAATTCTTTTTCGGTATGAATGGAGTGGTTTTAGGAATGGGTATTTTTAAGAGATTTGCTTAATTTCCACAAGGAGCTGTCTTGTGGATTTATTTCTTGAATTATTTTGTTCCAGGTTAGAGTGCAACAGCTCGGCTTTTTTTTCTAGTGATGCTTTGATTTTATTGATTGATTTTTGACTGGGCAATTACGGTTCCTATGTCAGTGACGGCGAAGATTGTTTTTCGTAGAGATCATTTCTTGGATATCGATTGGAAGGTTCCTTTTGAGATTAAGGGGGGAACGTTCAGGAAAGGTTTTAAAAGCATCGGTGATCGAAAATATGACTATCACGGCAAAATTTTCAACCGCTTTGTCTAGTTCAGGGCCACCCGAAATATTTTATTTATTTATTTATTTTATTATATACGCCCTATATGGCCTTTTACATATTTAGTTAGTTATAATAGTAATACAGGTGCAAAACACATCACAGTAGGTACATATATAAAATAACGAACAAATACAGAAATAATATAGTGTAAGTACCATTTCAAGTAAAATTAGCTACAGAGGCGAATATTCAAAACATACCTTACATTCACTGATACGTATACTCTAGACACAGACATTAATAGTTTTTAAGGATGCATGCAATAATCGTCTGTTTGTATTTGTATTCCGAGGGTGATAGCCCCGGTGTTCGAGAAATGTGTGGGTGCAACTGGGCTTGCGACGGAGAGTTCCGAGTGTGTGCTGGCGTGTAGGATACGCCCGTTTGTATTGATAATCCTACCATTCCAGGCAGGGTGCTTTGAGTTAAAGTCCCTTGCTAGGATAGTAGGAGTGTGAACATCGAGATGAATATCCAGGTCCGTTGGATCAAGCTTTTCTTAAAGACGATGATAGATGGAGTTTATTCTCAATGGGCCTGTTCTGTGTAGATGGTGATTGAAGTTGACTCTATTGACGTCAGTGTAGGTGTGATATTGAGTTTGTGGGCGATTTTCGTTTTCACAAAAATGACAGTGCCGCCGCCTCGTTTGTGTCGTAGTACTGTATCAAATTATAACTAGTCGTTGGAAATAACAGCTAAATTCTCATTTGTTAATAATCATTGTTTTACTTCATAAGTGCAAATACCTATTGCGCAAGTAATTGAAGTTGAATCGGCATTTATTAACGATTTATAGTATATTATAAGTTTTATAGTTAGTGTTAATAGAACGAAGTAGGTACATTTTTTGTAATTTAGATTAGTGAAGAAAAAATAAAATAGGGAAATTAGATTAATGTAAATATTTATACCAGGTAAGTGAAAAAAATAATTATATGTATACTATAAAACAATAAACGTTTAGTGTGTTTGAACTGGGAATAGTTAAGTGAAGTGTCTTCATGCGTGCATACGCATAATAGCGAACAATAATCAAAGTGATTTTAAGGAATTATTTCCAATCTTAATAATAATAATAGTCTGTGTAGATAGTTGGTGCAATATCTATAAAATAATAATATGTATATTTGTGTTATATATATATATATATATATTTTTTTAAAATTGAATGTTTTTTTTTGTAATCATTGTCGCATTAACGTTGGAGTTATTTTCAACGGTTATTTTAATTTTCCTCAACGCCCAGTACCAGTGTGTTGTCGGTCATCTCAATACAAAGTGTAGTTTGAGAGTTTTGGCGGTTGTGATGGGTTGAGGTGAGTTTCATTAATAAGTAGAATGTCGAAGGCATGTGTGTTTGCAAAAATACATAGTTCGTGTAAATTTCAAGAGACCATCAGCATTCCAAAATGCCATGCGCGTGGAGGACATGATAGTAGAACTAGCCATTTAAACTGAAAAAAAAAAGAAAAGATCTGAGGGGCGGCGGAAAAAATGATCGATAATATGAGGTCACCAAGGAAGTCGCCACCTTTGAAAAATTGACATTTTTGAAAAATTCAAATATCTATATAGAAGAGGCCGGTGGGCGAGATATGGGAGGTTGAAGTTGAGGGGGTTGGGGGGTGTTGTCGGCAGAGGGCTTTAGGCAGTAGCCCGCGCGTACGATAAAGAGGGGGTCACAGTATGTGAGATGAAAGTGACTTAACGTACAATTTCCAAAATGGGTTGTGGGGACGGTCTTTTTAGGCACTTTTTGTAATTTGCTGGGTGGGCTCCAGAATTACGTACAATTCAAATGAATAATCTATTGCCGGAGCACGCAGAAATTCCCATCGACAGTATGCATGCATGCATTGAGTATTGCGTATCCAAAACTAATATGTGGGCTCCATCACAATGGCCGACGGTATTCCGCCATAAAAAAGTTGCCAGAAAAATAATCCATATTCAATTATGATATTATCCAATACAGATTTTGTTGGTTATGGTGCAATAGCAAACAAATATTTCTATGGAAATCGATGGGAAAAATAAGCAAACATAAAACTGCAACATTTAAAAAAGTTTCAACCAATTAAATTGTTCGTTAAATAATCAATGCCTGAAACGGCGCCAGTAGAAGTAATTAATGTTCTGGCTTCAAAAAATAGACCAAATGAAAACCTATAGGAAGGTATTTTACCCAAAAACCCCAAACAAAAACGTAATGACTTGATAAAATACCTTAAACATACCATGAGGCATATCAGAATATTACCTCAGCAAATTAATATCAAAGACTTTCTGAAAGAATCCGGCATAGATCTGAAGATGAAAGCGAAACTGTGGAAAACTAGTTTTCGCTTTACATTAACAAATATAATTGAACGATTACTACCATGATTGATTGATCTATATATGTACGGCCCAACTTAAAGATTTTGCAGTCTCAATATGTGTTATTTACTTGTTTATAGTCTCAATGTGTGTTATTTAAAAAAAAATAAAAAAAACAAAAAAAAAATTATAATATGTCGCTTCACTAAAATTGTAAATCGCTCACTCGACACAGGACTGTCCTAGTGAGACGAGTAGCTAATGTTTTTGTTTTTTAAATTTATGAATAAATAAATCAACATAATTGTTGTTCTACATTGTTAAGTATTCTAAAAATAAAATAAATTAAAACGTGCTTTGTGGTTTTTATTAAAATTCTGAATACAATGTTTATCTTTTATAGCTAAAGAAACAATTACAACGACAATACCCACACAGATTAGATTAAATACCATGGGATATTAAAATGCGTGTGCCTAGTCACCTATTCATATCTCATTATTAACCTAAATGATAAGAGATGTCATTTCTATCGATTAACAAAACTAATATTAGTGGCTCTTAAGAAATTACGGCCGCGTGTAAAATTGTCACGATCAAGATGAGCAATTTTTCGTTGCCTTCATTATTTGAAATATTTTCTGCAAAGCTTTATCTCTGACACAATATTGTTAAAGAGATGCATGTTATTCAAATTAGCCATATGTTAACACAAGTATAAAATGTTTATTAACCTTTTTCCGGGAAATAAAAGAGGTTCATTTGACTAACAAACCAATAGGAAATATCAGTTTTTTATTATTTTTTTCCTTCAAACTCAAATACACGTATTTTTTTTTTAAAGTTCGTTGTCATAATTAACTTAATTCTTAAAGTTGGAATTTTTTAAACGCCGACAAAACGGGCAGAATCCGAAGGGTAGCAGGCGTAGGTGCAGGGGACACGTCATCCGTACTGAACGATATCCGTCAGAATGACAAATTTTTATGGAGATTTTTTTTTCTTCTATTAGAAATTCCAGTACATTTTTTTAGTAATGTTAGACGTCTAACTTAATTGGAATTTTTTTGATAACATCAAAATTTCATAGGAAAATTGATTTTTGTATATCTACCGCCAAAAACAGAGCGCCATAGTCTACTTATGGCCGTTCTTCCCAACTTTTCGAATAATCAATCTGAGTCACCGATCAGCCAAGCGCTTTGTTAAGTATTCGCTATATTTGCCTGTTTCCAAGCATTGTTTTACCCTAAATTGTTTATGCCGGTGCCGCCCACTATAAAATAGTGTCCGCACACTTTTATACCCGATAAAATAGTAGCCGCCCACTTTTAAGACAATAAAGTAAAAACTTTTAATGTAAAATTAGCATAGATGAGGTTATATTGTATTTATTGTGAATACGTATAATTTGTTTTAAAAACTAATAAATAAACCAACATTTTATACTTCACAAACGTGTGTTTTGAAAATATGTTGAAAATAAAGTGTTAGCTTGACTTTTGATAATGCCTCAAAGCACACTATTCGTTTCATATATTTGACATTTGACGTTTCTCGATGAGTGAAAAAACAAGACAAAACATAGATTATAATTAGTAAAAATAAGTTGGCTTCTCTTCAGTTTTATTTAAAACACACAAAAAACATGTTTTGACAAAACTTTGTCATTCAATATTTGAATCGCGTAAAAAAGATCGTAAACTAATAATGACACTTGACATTTCGGCGACCTTGGTTCACTCGGTTAACACTTTTTATAACTAGTCTTCTGCTGAGGGGAACTTAATCCACAAAAATCGAAAACCTATTTGTGCATTTGAACAGTATTGAGGCAAAATTTCGGCTCAACAGTTGCTCAGTAGGGATGGAAAGAACGGCCGTTAGTGGTGTGAATTTTACGAGATTCACCAGTCTTCTGCCAAACATTATGTTCAGACTAACTACCTAACTAACCATCACGCCGTTTCCTTGTAGGGGTAGGCAGAGAGGACGGACGGACAAACACCTCGATCTTGGCATACGATTTTGCTTCATTCACATTCAAGCATCGTCTCATATATTCTCTTCTGTTATTTCGACTTCCAAGATGGCCCGTCTCGAGTATTTGATTCATTTGATTGCACCATGTCTTCCACTAGCGTCCCCAACTTTTCGGAAGAAGAAGTTAAATGAAACGGCGAAAGAAAAAAACTACGGGGAAACGGCGAAAGTGAGTTTAGTCTAACACAATATTTGACAGAAGACGGGCGAATCTCGTAAAATTCATACCACTAAGTAGACTAGTATAAAAAGATATTATATGTAATAATTTCAGCAAATATTTAACAGATTCTTACCTATATTTTTGCACATCGGTACGACGCAATCCTAATATGTGTTATCTCCTGACATTTGAGAAGTTTTTGTTAAAATAAAAGCGGTCAAATTTAGAAAAAAACTTAAGACAACAAAGATGCGGTTGACAGCTGGTAGCTATACCGTATGGCGCTCTGTTTTGGCAGTAGATACACAAATTCAAACGTTAAAACCCAATTTTTGTATGAAATTTTGATGTTATCAAAAAAAACCGTTTATTATGGTTAGACGTTTAACTCCGCCTGCTACCTCTCGGATTCTACCAATTTTGTCGACGTTTAAAAAATTCTCACATTGAAAATTACCTATTATCTCGTGAACCGCTGTAATTACAATAGTGAATTCTGAAGAAAAAATAAAGGAAAGAAAAATAACTATTCATCCATGTAATCAAATCTCAAATAGGTCTAGTCTTCAAAAAGACATGATTTTTTTTCTCCAAAAATGTAATCTTTATTTGGCTCTGCTGTGAAGTTCACGTATGGGTTTGTTAGTCAATTTGCCTTTCACCCATCGATAAGTAGAATCGATTGCATTTAACTTCAAAAGCATCCTAGAATAAATTTGAAGGGACCTATTTACTTAACGCTTAACATAAAATAAGAAACTGCAAATACTAATATTTGTAGAATTCATACCTCCTTAATTTTATTTTACTCTAATTGATAAAATGTACTACGATATAAGGTTTCATAGTACAATCATTGCCAGTAATGTTTTAAGCAAGTATTTTTCAAATAAAATGGGAATCTACATTGTTCAAAGTATAAACAGCCATCCACGTAGTATTCAATGTTCCCTCTAAGCTATTGGGGAAAATTTGAAAATCTTTTACCGAGTACCAATTTTTTAGGCTCATATTGGCATGCCTTCCTTCGTGATAGACCTTCCACACGAGCGGGCAGCCCAATACTAAAAGCCATGGCGTCAAAATATTCGACCACCCGGTCGTCATTACCTAAAGTCAAGCCTACTAACTTTAGGAACGGGCCGTATTTGCCGGGCTTTATTGGACCGCCCGCTCGTGTGAAAGCCATTTTACTCCTTGTCCCTAAATCCCGAATGATAAAGGTCTTGAATTTTATTTGTTGACGTAATATTACATACATATATGTACATACAAGAATTGGTGTTTAGCATTTCATGCTTTTATTAGTAAATGCTTTTCAAAAAAACCTGAGGTGTCTCAACCGTAAACAGTTGTCGCATTTACCCTACCCTGTGGGTTTCAGTATATGAGTTCTGTTATTGATTATATATAATTAATATTTGATCAAAAAAATAAATAAAAATTCATTATCTAATTACATTATGTAAGTTTACATTTATGGGAGATTAGATAAAACAGTTATACGAAAACATAAATGAATATGTATACTGCCCTGGTAAGTAAAACCACAGTGTCTTCCTTACGAGTCTCGGGGGAGATACTGTGTTTTTACTTACCACGGCAGTATACCCATAGTCATTATTAGAGAGCGGAAAAATTCAATGTGCATTGTAGAATTATTCCATCCATTTTCATACAAAATGCATTTTTTAAGGTTAGTGAAACTTTTACATTTTTCCGCTAAAAAATCATATTTTCAATAAACGAAAAACATATTATCAATTATCACTTTTATCAATTATCACAGTTAGTCAATATGGTTTTACCCGAACTTTTAGGTTCTGTAAATTCCTAGAAAGGGATTAGTATTATTTAAACCAGGCCATCGTAATGGACGGGATATTTTTTTGAAAAATATCTTTGTGTTGGTGACTTTGAAAATAACATAAATGTGCCTGATTTAGAAACAAAAATTATTCTAAAACTTAAATATTATGGTCATGTTACATCAGCAGATGTTGAGAGAAGTTTTTCGATTTTCAAACACATGTTTCAGTACAAGTTTGAAAAATACTTATCTGTTTTTGAGGCATAATTTTAATTTAGAATTTAATTGTATCGTTCTGTTTACTGTGTTTTTTCCTCGGATTCTAAACCCTTGAATTTTTTATCAAGTTTTAATGCATTTAAAAGCGCATATATAAATATTTTTCTTTGCATTTTTTCCCCTCCTTAGTTAATATTATATTGATATTTTTCCAAATATAGTTACGAATGTTTGTAATTTAGGCACAAAACCATGTATGTATTATGAGTCACAACAAAACCAAGTTTCTCATTGCCCCTCGAATGGCTGTAAAGGTTTGCTAGTACGCTGGACAGACGCCATCTAATGCATTCCTCTTCTTTCTCAATGTCCTTAACTGCGCCATTGCACTCGGGTCCTCGGGACCAGGACAAGTTCGGAATATCGCCCGTGATACGATGTACGCCACAGTAAAAGCACAGCACAGCAGCAATACTCCCAGCGAATTCATCAGTAACCCCTCTTCGACAGACTGAAGGTAATACTTACTGGAAAATTAACAAGGAAACACCTTTAAGGGATTAGGAAGGAAAAAAGGATAAAAAATTGCGACCATCGACCGATGTGGAATTAAAATTCACACTCTTTAACAAAATACACAGCTTTGGCAAAGCTGGCTACATTGTTAAAAGGTTCCGGCTTGGTTAGGTTGGTCTCATATTTAACTGCCAACATTTAGGTTGGATTTTCTGAAGTTTTGGAAAAGGTTAGATTGGCATAATTGTTGGCTTTCGAATGTTAGGTTAGGTAAATCAAAAAGTATTGGTTAGGTAAGGCTGTATTGAGGAGTATTGGAATAAAATCAATCAGCGTTGGGCAATTTACGAACCGGAGGGTAAGATGGGCCTTCTGGTTAAGTCCAGTGAGACAAGTAGCGATGGCGAGGATGAAGGTGGACAAGCCGAAAGCTGCATGGATGGGGATGAGCCGCTGGCGGAAGTGAATGGTGGAGTCTCCACAGGTCAGCAACAACAGGAAGCCGAACAATCCCATGACGAACTGGAAACAAACATGTATGCAGTGAGTTTGAATTTCTGAAGCGATACCATTTTGTTAAGCAAATATATTATAGGTGTTAAATAATAATATGAATTAATAAAATTAGATAAAACATATTTTGAATACTCAGGACCGATCCTATGCAGGCGCAATTGGAGCAGTCCGCTCCTGACGCCTTTTTCCAAAACGCCAAGACAATGATAATATCTAAAGTGCCTTCCAGACGAGCGGGTGGCCCAGTGGTTTCGCCAATAATGGGCAAAACGAACCGTATGGCAGCAAATTCCTGGCCCAGAAGAGGCGTGGCCATAGGAAAGGAGAACGGAATTACTACACGGAGAGAAATCGATTATTGCCCTAACGATAAATTAACAGGCCTGAGTAATAAAATATCAATGTATCGATATTTTATCGATTTGCAATATAAATATATCAGGACGTTATCACAAAATTAACAATTTAACAGTATTATTTGCGTACAATATTTGACGACCTATAATTTATTCGGACCGTTCCTGCTATATTCACCTCTGCTATAGATATATTTAATATAAGTTTACCCATATTCAAAAGATACCTGAACGATATTTTTTTATGTTGCAACAATTATAAGAGCATCTATTGCTAAGAGCTATTGTTTAAATTTTTTTTGTATGTATTATCTTTGTACTCATCTACAATCCAAAAACTTGTTCCTCTTTTTTCTTTCTATGTATCATATACTATATTATGAATTATGCAATTTCATTCATTTTTACATCATCCGAAATATAAAAACAGAATGTTAAATAATATCAGACAGCCCTTAAAGACACCATCTTTAATCTCGATACATCTTTACCTGATTTTGGCATAATTCAAAACATTTTGCTTATTTATTTTACCTGTTATTATTTACTTTTATTTCACCCAAACATTGTTTTCTCTTGTTACTTTTTGTTGGTTGTAATTGCAAATTATTTCTTTTTTTTACATGTTGTACACCGTATTGGTAATTATTACTTTGTTTTTTTTTTTAATTTTAACAATCTTTCTGTTGTGTACATTATAAATAAAATAAAATTATTACTACTTATTTGTTGTTAACAAATATGGCTACCACCCCATGATTGTGTCTGATTGAAGCCATCACATATACTTATTTGATTTACAGTGAAATTGTTATTGTTCACAACTATAAATATGCTGCCCAACTTACTGAAGAATTTTTAATATAACTTTGACGATATGTTTTTTGGTTTATATTGTTTCACTGAATTGTAAAGCTGCTCATCTTAATACAAGACTGTCAAGATGAGTGGCTTATGTTTTTTTTCTTTTTTAATTCTATTAATAAATAACTAAATAAATGTATTTATGTGTATCTCTACCCACAATTAAAAAAAGGTAAATTTTCAAATTTGTTTTTATATTTTATTTTTACATCCAAAATCAATTTTCTTTCAGTAGAATTAAGTGATATATCAAACTGATTTTTTTTATAAATACATTGGCTTTCTGTAAAATTAGTATATAGAACTTATGAAAATCTAATTATATATATATCACTTATTCTGCTCAAAAGTGTGAAGATTTATATTATATAAGAATATATTTTTACGAATATTTAATGTGTACTGTCGTATTAATTAATATTTACTTACTGATAATATTATAGGAATTCTTACTTATATTTTTAATGATTGCACTGACATATCATTCCAGTCCCAATAACTTTCAATGGTATGCATAACATTGAAATCGGTGGGAGATCAGCAGGTGCATGCTGACCGGGAAGTGTGTGTACTTTGTTTATTGATAGTTTTACTGCCTTGAAGAAGCTACGGTAGTAGTGAAACCCGGTCGGCAAAAGTATAAAATTAAAGTGATGCAAACAAAGTTATTGTTTTATTTTTTTAAATTATAATGTCACATCACCAAGTTACCGCTTCATATGGAAATAAATTAATATTCTTCAAAATACGCCCCTTGGGCGTCAATACACTTTTGGTAGCGTTTCTTCCACTCTTGTAAGGCACCCTGGAAGGCAGAAGACGAAACCCCCTTAAGGCACTGCGTCGAAGCGGTTTTCACCCCACCCAACGTCTCCAAATGGCGTCTCTTTAGGCTTCGCTTGATGCGGGGGAACAGAAATAAGTCCAGTGGTGCAAAAACAAAAAGAAGTCGGGACTCTACGGCTGTTGCGGCAGTCTCGCCACGCTATGCTTAGCGAGGAACTCCTGGACGACGAGAGCTGAGTGTGAGGGGGCATTGTCGTGATGCAAAATCCAGGTGTTGGCGATCTCCTTTCGAACGCGGCGAATCCTTTCGAGCAACCGTTTAAGGACGGACACTCAGACTAACACTTCCCTCACTTTCGTGACGTGGTCATCAGTTTTGGAAGTTGACGGTCGTCCAACGCGCACATCGTCTTCAATTGATTCTCAGCCGATTTGGAATTGTTTGTGCCATTTGTAAACCCTTGCTTGTGACATGGCTTCATCTCCGAAGGCTTCCCGAATCATAGCAAGGGTCTCGAAACCGGTTTTTTTTCAGGCGAACGCAGAATTTGATGGCTGCCCGCTGCTCCAGCAATCGTTGCATCTTGATTTCCGACGCGACGACAAAACACACGTTTCGAGGACCACTACGCTAGCTCTACCGTTGCTCGGAGAGGACTGAGCAGCGGCGCGTTTGGTAGCTGCGACTCCCCCCTACCATCCCCACTACTCGGCGTATGCCGCTACCCCTTCTAGCGCAGTCAGGAATTATTTCTCGATACTTTTGCGACAGACCCTGTATTAACGCACCCAGCGCCTATAAATTATTTTTATAGGTCCGTAAATTTCAAACCGCACTAAAGCGACGCGGCGCGGCGCGTTAGGGTGAAATATTCTTTCTGTTTTGTATGAAACAAATCGCACCAGAGCAGCGCTTCACGGCCCAGATTTTAACGCGCAGTCCCGCTAATGCGAATGCGGTATAGTGCACTGCACTTCACCGCATAAGGTGCTCTTGGAACAACAAGGTTCTATCTGACTCGGTAATGTTATGATAATCAACTCTAAAGTAGCACTCTTTAGAACCTATTTATCGCATGACATTGCTTTGTCAGATAGAACCTTGTTGTTCCAAGGGCACGAAAGGTGAATCTATAAGTGAAATCACTATTTCGATTGATCTTTACTACGAATCACTTTATATTATGAACACCAAAAAATATGCTTCGGAAAAATTGAAGCTTTTCCTATAGTTTCGTTTGAGTAAAATTAAAATAAAATTGTTTATTACGTTATGAAAAATATAAGCGAAAAATACCAAATAATGTATATTTTTATTAGAAAATTATGAACGCATATAACAATTTTTTTTAAGAATACCACTTTATAGCTATGATTAGTTATGACAGTTTCCCTTAATGAACTTTTTTTCTTTCTTGCAAAATTATTCACAAAATAAATAAATACCCATCTTTGTCTTTACTTCAAACATTTTTAAACTCCGCTTGCCAAACGATTTTTATGCATATTTTCCTATATTCGTGGTGGCTTAAGACAAACAGCTTGTAGTACTAATCTTGGGCTTGTATATTCCTCAAATCTAATTGTTTTTTATGTTGGTCAGTGATGTTTTTGACAAGTCAGTAGCTGAGTTGGCATCGCATCTGGATTCTAACCAGGTGTCGTGAGTTCAGTTCCTCTGATGGCTAAGTCCTCCATCACGACACAAGCAACATCTTCCACCTACTGTGATGATAGTAGGAGATTTTCAATTATTGTCATGGTATTCGGGAGCCTGGCAATCTTTTTCGGTAAAAGAAATGTTATCTTCTAGCACCTGCAATATTTCATAGAAATTTTCTTCCGACATCCCGGAGTAAGTCTGAAATCTCTTGGGATCTTTTTTAAGACGTGGTAATAGGGTGTAGTATTCTCCTTCTTCGCTGCGTGATTTTAAAATATCACGCATCCAGAAACTCCTCTGGCCTTTTCTTTCTGCCTCCTCACATAGCAAAGACACTATGATAATTTCTCCATCAGAGTCATCCATATTGTTCAACACTCGAAATTCAAATGATTGATATAATGACATACACTGCCGCGCTACTGAAATTGCAGTGGGTTTAGTACGTGTAGTGAAACATAGCGCCGCTAACACGCACTGCCGCTGTAGTACGGTTTGACCTAGCGGGCTTTACACGTACGTTTTGCAACGAGCGTTCCGCGCACCGCTCCAATTTAAACAACTAACTCCCCATTCACTACGCAGAAAAGCCCCACAATAGACTGCGCTGGTGAATACTACTCTAGGCAGTTTTCACAAAAGCGAAAAATTTCAGAACAATACTTCGAGCTTCCGGACAACAACTGGCTCTCTATCATTGAGAAAATAAGTAGCTATACATTTTGTGTATTACCGTTTCAGGATAAAAACCATAACGGGCTAATGATTACAATATTTCGTGGCCAAAGAAAAGCTAACTTTGATTTACTTCAGTTCTGAACTATTTTGTAGGGTAATTCTAATTGTTCCACAAAGGCTGACAATACAGCTTGAACTGGCAGCACTTTAACAGCCTCAGTAGCTAATAAATAAAGAGCAGTGATCCCAAGCCCCCGTATTAAAAGTAGTAGTGATAAGTATTGTGTCGGACGTCTTCGCCAATGGTCATGCCGGTGGGGAGGGCAATCTTGCTGTTAAATAGAATCACTTCGGATATCGACATATTTAGCATCAATGAAGCTGCATTTAAACGTAAAGCTTTGTTGCTACTTGTATAATACCAGTATGACTTGTATACAATTTACTGAGATTATGTATGTCTAACTTATTTTTTGTTTTAATTTTTATTATTTTTATAAGTAATTATTTTGGATGTTGTACATCCTGTATCATCTTTAAAAATGCTTTAAAATGTAAATTTTGTAAAATTTTTAAAAAGAATAAACAGTTGAATTGAATTGAATTGAATTGAATTCTTCCTCTTCTACGATGTTTGGCGCGGCGATAGTTTTAACATGATTATATTTTCGGCACTTATACGGGGGCGGGACCAAGCGGAAAATAAATGTTTGATGTTCGTAACTAACCCTCTTAGCTAAAAAAAACGTTATCTTTTTTGTGCAAAATTATAAAATATATTGTGCAGGCAACACGGCGCGAGGGGGGTATGTATTGTCGGACAAAACTTCGCGATGCTACCGGCACGGAAATATGGTGATAGCGCTGCGAAATCTCGGTCAGAGCGCTCGGGTAAGCGCCTTGGCTGGGGGTACAAATAGACCACAAAAACGACTATTTGTTGACGACTTGTTACAAGGCGCAAACGTACATTCTGGAGGTACACTTACCCCTCATAACTCACCTAAGAAGTCTCCGCGTTCATCACCTAGGCAAAAGAAGATGTATCTGAACGATAGATCACGTTCTCCTTCACCTATAGCTGCCACGGCTAATAAATACGCTAATCTAAAGTCACCTTCTTCCGTTCCCTCTATCCCAGGTCCCGTAATCGAGACATCTTCAATGGCAGAAACAATTCGTAAATTTGCTCATAACCCTCCGATAGTATTACACCAAAAAACACAAATTACGGCCCTTTTCCGTACAATGGAAGACAAAGGTATAGTTCACAGCTAAAAACACGGGGAACTTTCTCCATATCTTAACAAAGACGCCGCATGATCACAGCAGCGTAACTAGATTATTACTTAGTCGCAACATTGAGCATCACTCATACAGACTCTCCGAGGAGAAACCCCTTAAAGTTGTATTGAGGGGTATCCCTGAGGACATTGATTCAGCTGAGGTCAAGGATGAACTTGTCCGCAGCTATCCGGTGCTCTCCGTACACCGGATGAAAAATGGACGGACAAAGAAACCGTTGCCTCTCGTCTTAATCATTCCGACTAAAAACGAACAATCCAATTTTTTTAACGAACTGACCAATATCTTCCATCTGAGGATTAACGTCGAAAGCCTACGAAACAAGGCACGAGTGGGTCAATGCTTCCGTTGTCAGTTACATGGCCATTCGGCAATTTGTTGCCATGGCACCGAGCGGTGCGTCAAATGTGCGGGTCCTCACCGATCCGCTGATTGCACCAAATCTAAAGATACGCCAGGCAAGTGTGCCCTCTAGGGTGCACATACGGCAAACTACGGAGGTTGCCCCGCCAGCCCACAGTCCAATCAGTTGAACAAAAACAAAAATAGAAACTGTAATCTCAACAATGTCAGCGGAAACTTCAGAATTAATAATAAAAACGTTTCTCGCCCTCCTCCTCATAACCAAAGCCAGCCTCCTAGGCCTGATCAGCCCATCGCTTCACTATTGGACTACCCCCCCTTCCCACTACCTCCATTCCTAATCACCGTATCCCTGCTCCACCCACTGATCGTCCCTGGCCCGCACCTCACTTCTTCAATTCCCGCCCTTCACATCAGGATCATCGACCTCGCAAAACCCCGGCCTTCAGCCAACAATTCAGGCTCGAACGCCGACCAGAGTCCCCACAAATGCCCCAAGTCACCCCCATCCCTCCACCTCCGTCAAAAACCATGGGTTCTGATCTACAGACTCTCATAGAAAGAGCCACAGAGCTCCAATTCCTCATACAAAATGCAGCCAAAGAGCTAACTTCTATTAAGACCTCCATTAATAAACACAATGGATAGACAACGAGTCAAAAATTCTAACCTACAAACGGCTTATTGGAACGCCAATGGTACAGTACTAGCTTACCGTGAAGAAATAATTTAATTTCTCTATGATTATAATCTCGATGTGTTTCTTATTCATAAAACGTGGTTAAAGCCATCACGCAATCTAAGAATACAAAATTATAACATCTACCGCGAAGATAGAACTGTCATTAGAGAAGGCGGAACTGCTGTTCTTGTTAAAAGCAATATTGACCATTGTCTAGCCCATTCATTTTCTAATGATAATATTGAATCCACCGCGGTTAAAATCAATACTTCTTCGGGTCAAATTAAATTCATTTCTGTGTACGGACCACCCCGAAGCGACCATTAATTCCTTCTGAACTAGACTCACTTCTTTCAGAAAACGTCCCCACTATAATAGCTGGGGATTTGAATGCAAAACACGGCTGATGGCACAGCCGTTATAATAATAAAAAAAGGCAGAGATCTCGCAAATTACGCTCTCACTAAACAAATAGTCATCGATGCTCCCGACATAGGTCCCTGACTAGTCAACCAGGACTAAAATAAAATGGCATAAACTTAAAGAAATTTTAAGTAACAAAATAACAGTGTCAACTTCAATACCCGACGAAGCGTGTCTAAATACCGCCACATCAAATCTAATAAAAAAAAAATAATCATGCATCACCGAGGCATCCGTTGATATTCCCAATGACACAAGTCGTCATCCCCGAAGAGATCAAAGATCTTATTAGGGAGAAGAATCTTATTCGAAAAGAATGGCAAAAGGACTGCAATCCTATTGTTAAAATGCACTATAATAGATTATCACGCCAAGTGAGAGATGTTCTAAGTGAATTCCGCAACGATCGTTGGCACGAGTTCATCTCTTCTCTAGAAAATGACAGAGCAGCTTTCTGGAAACTATCCAAATTGCTCAGGCGACCAAAAACTGGGATATCACCCCTTCAAGGCTCCAACGGAGTAGTATATTCTTCTGTCGATAAAGCCGAAGCCTTCGCTGACAGCCTTGAAGCCCAATTCACGCCTAATACCGAACACGACGATCCGTCATTCGTCTCAATGGTGGATTCAAAAGAAGAATCAATTATAAATACCAAATCTGATGAATCACCCATCAGATTCACATCTTCTAATGAAATTAATAAAATCATTAAAAATTAAAAATCTGCCGGTCCTGACGGCATTTCTTTCTTCGGCAAGTTCTCAAAAGTCTTCCTTTAAATGGCATCTGCGCCTTAACTGCCATCTGCAATGCATCCCTCAGACTTCGCCGCTTTCCTAAAGAGTTTAAACAAGCAAATGTATTTTTAATTCCTAAACCAGGCAAATACCCTATTCTAACAGAGAACCATCGTCCAATTTCACTCCTTCCTTGCTTAGGTAAAGTTCTAGAGAACATCATACTCACAAGATTAAATTTATTTGATCATGATTTTAGCAGATTTACAACATGGCTTTCGAGCGGGCCATTCGACCTATCACCAATTACTCCGCGTGGTTCCACATATCACGGACGGTTTCAATATTAACAAAAAACGGTGCTTCTTTCGCTCGACGTAAGCAAAGCTTTCGATAAAGTCTGGCATAATAGCCTACTTTATAAGATGTCCATCCTAGATTTTCCCATTAAAATATTCAAATGGTTTACAGTTACCTCACGGATCGAACTTTCAAAGTTAAAATAGATGAAATATTCTCATCAATACGCACTCTTTTAGCAGGAGTACCTCAAGGTGGGAAAATATCTCCCACCTTATACAATATACGAGTATATTCAAGTGACATTCCAAAACCATTAGATCACAACACTAAAATAATACAATTTGCAGACGATAAAAATGTAATGTCAAGTTCTACTGTCGAGGCCACTGCTACACGTCGCGTTCAGCTTCAAGCCACACTAGTCGAAAACTGGTGTAAAACGTGGTGAATTTCAATTAACCCCACAAAAAGCGTGGCTACCGTCTTCTCACGAAGAATAGCTAAACGCCCCCCTAACATAATACTGTTTGGAGAAAAGGTCCCATGGGAAAAATCAGTCAAATACCTAGGATTAATACTAGATCCTAAATTAACGTGGTAAAAACATATAAATGAAAAAATAAAATCAGCTAATAAGGCAATAGCCTCTCTCTACCCCATGCTAGGTAGAAATAGTCGATTATCAGCAGACAATAAATTACTCCTTTACAAGACGACCATAAGGACGGGCTTTACTTACGCTGCTCCCATTTGGGGATACGCAGCTCACAAACACAATAACAAACTACAAATCCTGCAAAACAAAGCCATTTGATTAGCATTGAATGCGCCTAAGTGGATCAGGGTTAACACTCTACACAAAGACACAAACATTCATCTGATAAAGGATCTTACATTCTGGAAAGTTTTATGGCTGTCTAGCCGGTCATGAAAACCCATCAATAAACACTCTCGCTAAATACAGCGAGAACGAAATATTTACGTACAAAAAACCAAAATCAATCCTCCGTAAGGAGTGAAATCCTGTCCCTAAAGTTGAAGTATAGTTATTAAGTTTCAAGTCATCCACTTACCACCAACAAAAATTCAAAGTATAGAATCATTAGATAATCATTTTTAATTATGCTAGAGTCAGAAAACTTTTAGTTTAGGAACTCTGTATATCAATCATATCAAAATCAAACATATTTGTCAGTCAGCTGGATTACCCGGCCACGAAAACCCAACGATAAATTCGCTATCAGACTATGATGCGAATTCTATATTTATATATAAAAGACCAAGAACGGTCCTCCGAACGGAGTAACTCCTGCAGCATCTCTGCACATCCAAAACGTGAAGCTTTAGACCAAAGACCAAAGGCTATTAGCCAGCAACTCTCGCTCCGACAAGACTTCTCTGCCTCGACCGCCCCACCTCGCTCTGATTCTGCCTACTTGCCTTCTCCATCGTTTATAACCACCTCTGACCCTGGACCCCCCCCCCGGATTACCATCACTCACTGGACCCAGACCCTCGCATCAACCACGGACAAGGCCCGCAGAGCACTAGCCGGAGTTTTTAATTTTTCGCACAAATTTGGAAGTTTTGCACAAAGGGGATTTTTGTGCAAAACGTCAAAAGTCGTTAATTTGTCAGTATCGTTCCCCCTTCGCCTGTGTGCCACACGTCTGATACAAGCATGTTTCTCATAAAGGGGATTTTAACAATTTTGTTTCATTACTTCTGTCATGGGAAAGAAAAATACAAATTAATTAGGTACTTAATAAGCAATTTAGTGGGACTATTGTTTCGTGAATCACTTTTCACAGGGTTTTTTTCAATTTGATTCCATGGAGTTTACCTCGCTTTTTGTATATACGAGATAAATAAAAAAATTAAAAAACATATTATTTGGAAAAAAACTGATTGAAATTTTTTTTAACGTCGAATAATAAAAAAACATGGCTTATTTTCTTCCTCTTGTGGTCTCCTGCAAAGTGATGATGTTGTACTGACCTGTAAAATAAACATGGTGCAGTGGCGTGCATTGATCTATGATCAAAGGTAGGCTGTGTGTAGTTTTTCAGATCAGGTACGAAATGTGCGTTGAATATTTGAAAACGGTCATTTCATTAATTTACTAAAAAGTGTAATTCTGTCAAGTAGCAACAGTTTATCGCTGAAAAAAAATCACAATTTATGGAGAATTTTTTTTTGTTTGTTTAAAAATGTTCAAATTTTTTAGGGTAGGCACAGATTTTCAGCCTTTATGAACTGCATGCCACTAACATGGCATCTTTTGTTCTTCTTTTGATCCCCTACAAAGTAATGGTGTTGCATTGGCCTGTATGACATGCATGGTGTCTTTTGCCGCTGTCGTGACCGCCTACAAAGTGATGGCGTTATACTGACCTGTAAGATATACATGGTGTCTTCTGTTTCTCTAATTGTTGCCTACAAAGTGATGGTGTTCTACTGACCTGTAAGACAAACAGTCCCACGGTGGCGATCCCCATCCAGCTGTGCAGGGAGTAGAAATTAGGAATGGGGGTCTGGCTCAGGTTGTGGTAGTCACACACGGCCAAGAGCCCAAGCACCACGCAAGGAACAGTCAGTGCATGGAAGATGGCATGCAGCATCTTCACGCACAGTCGCTTGCAGCAACGGCAGATGCGGTACAGCATCATGGCTGGAAACAAAACAAACAAAATTAACCGATATTGTTTAATCTTCTCATTCAATATTCTCACTTCTCCAAAATTTTCGAGTTTTAAGAAAGTTCTTTATTGTAGTCTTAAAAATCAGGCAGATGGTTACTGTTCCTATTTCTGTAGATCAAAAAGATCCGTTTAACCTTCCCGTTAGATAACTTCCTTCCGATCTCAAGATCTACGTCAACGTCAGCTTCACCCCGTTATTTGAGTTTTTTACACATTTTCCAGTGGATTATTTTGAAAGAAGTTTATGTTTTTTAATAAATTAATGTCAGATATCATTATATTAACAATACCTACTTAGCGAGTTTTGAGAATTTTACAAATTAAATTGGTATTCGATAAACAAGTTAAAATTTTTGTTGGTAACTTGCTATCGTTTCCGAGCTCGACTGCAGATCGCCAAAGAACAAACAACAGTTCAGGTCGACTAAATATGCTTAATTTAGTTGATTTTAACAACCAATTTTTGTTCGTGGGCGATCTTCAGTAGTGCTCGGGAACGAAAACAAGTTACCAACAAAATCTTTATCCTTTATCGATGTGTTTACGCTAGGGGGCCAGAGCTGCATTTTCTAGACGAATTATGACTAGAATCTTCATTTAAATTTTAGATTTCGTAATAGTTTTATAAGAATTTGGTTGCTAGTGTTTGAAATTTTTTGACGGGAGGGAGAGCCAAGAGTAACGGAACCAACCTAAGCCACCGAAGAAAACGAAGCCGGTGATCATGGCCACGGGGTGGAAGTTAAATTGCAGCTCGGGGTTCTCGTTCCAGGCGAAGCCCCCGCGGTAGTACAGCACCCAGAAGACGGTGAGCGCCAGCGACCCCACCAGGAACAGCACGGATAGCGACACCATCAGCGTGTACTCAATCCATCTGGCGCACCCCCATGGCTCGGCGCTCTCGTCGCATGCCCCACAACGACGCCTGGAAAACAAATACATGTACACATTTTTTTTTTATATATTGAGAAAAATTAAGAGAACAATTACGTAGATAGCGGTGTTTTTAATTTATTTTTAAGTTGATAAATAAATTTTCTAAGACGATTTAAATTTTTGTTCGTGCGAAAGGCGACAGTGACGTCATGTCAGCCAACGTTTTTTTACAAACTATTTTCAGCTCACAACGTCATTTTCATTTAACAGAAAATCGTCCAATTACACAAAATACACAACACGACATGATAAAAATGAAAGCTACAAAAAAATAACAATACATATATAAAATACATGAATGAAGCAATGACAAAAATAGGATAAAAATATACATTTGAGAGAACATTGAAGACGAAGCCTGAAACAAGGTTTTGGTACAGTCCGTGATATTAGACATATTAAATGATATTCTTATAGTATGTACCCTTCAAAGTTTATTTTCGTAAGGACTGACACTCATAATTAGTAGAATGTTGATTGGGGAAAAGCAATTCATTGATTCTTGGTTTACGGCAAGGAATGTTGAACTGAAGAAGGTGAGTCAATAATACATTTACATAATAATTTTAAAAATGCCAATAAGATTACAGTATTTCCTACGCTTTTCTAATGAAGAAATATTTATGGTTTGTTCAATTTCGTCACGAGTAAAAGTAATCGCCTCTTTCTTGCCCTAATCTACATGCACGTAAGAATCAGGCGATATTGTACGGATTAAATGTGAAGAATATGAACAGTATAGAAAGGAGATCAAATGACACTGGCATATTCAAGATGAGGGCAAACTATTGAGCAGTAAAGAGTGTTTAGGGTATTTATATTCGTAAAGTATTCTTAGTGATTAATTGAGTGCGATCACGAAAAGAAAGCTTTTAGTCTAAAGTAGGCCCGAGTCATACTTGTTCTTTTATGACATTACCTAATCTTGATACATTAGTTGCGCAACAGCTATCAGCCACTATCAAAGTAGTAAAGAAATTCCCACCATTTAGCAACCTGCCAAATTTAGCTATCAACAAATGCATGTGTCACTATATCGGTATCAAGATATTCAGATATCACGTATCTATGTCTAGATATTCGAATATTACATATCAACGTCCAGATATCGCACTTCGATATTCAGATATAACGTATCGATATCCAGATATCACGTATCGATGCCCATATGATATTCAAATATCACATATCGATCAGATATCCACCAAATCAGTATTCAGTTGATATGCGTACCAAAATACCACGTCCACACTCGGGACGGATAGAACGCTAATATCTAAGGAGTAAGTATTGATGTATCCGACATCCTGCGGTATTATAATACGTCTACTTGTTACGAATATATTAAATTTAGCCATAAGTATTTAATTTAGTTACCTTCATGTCAGTAGGCACTTGATGTCTAGTTTTACGAAATAATAATATTACTGATAACTAAGCCTTAAAAAACGTAACATTTCATATTGCGAGATAAGGAATGGAGTAGTAGTAAATCGAGGAAATTGTTAATAACAAAACGATCTCGAAATGGACCAGTCGGGAGATGTTAAAGGTGCGAAAAGAGTGCGTTTTGAAGAAGTCTGCCCGAAAACCGATCTCCCGAAAAAACAAAAAAGGAAAATACATAGTTTGTTCTTAATTTGACGAGAGAATTTGCATAATGTTATTGCTGACATTTGAATGCACACATCCATATTATACATGCCTCCAAGTTATCTATTTCGTGCTACCTTACACATTCTTTGTTCTAGATATTACCATATGGGAACTACGTTCTGTTGAAAAATGCACTGACCGGTATCTACTCTTACATGCGATCAAAGGAGGAACTAACCCAGGTTGCCCGCAATGAAATCAAATCTAAAATCAAAACAATTGAAATTGGTATTGCAAAAAATTATATAGCTAACCTCCTAGGACAAGATCTTCTGGCTCCGAATATGTTTTGCCGGAACGCCTCAAAGCGTTGTGCCATCGTGCTCTGGGGTGAATTGGGATCCTTGTGGAACATCTTCGCAACGCGCCGCTTTTTGCCGTCCGGGCCTCGGACATATATGAAGAAGAACTTCCTCCAACCAGTCAGCGCTTGAGTTTCTTCTTCCATACGACATCCCAACTGGGCCCTCGACATGTTTTCTGTCACAGGTTTGGATGGTACGATTGAACTTGATTTGCATTCGATCATTGGTGCGGATTTTGATTTGTGTTTGGTTTCGTGGGCTGAAACGGACTTTTCTTTAGATTTGTGGACTGAAAACGATTTTGCTTTAGATTCGTGGGCTGGAATGGATTTTGATTTAAATTCGTGGGCTGGAGTGGATTTTGATTTAGATTCGGGAACTACAATTATTGAATTTGATTTGGATACGTAAGGCGATGATGGATCTGCTAGCACGCCAGCTATACTCGAAGTTTTGGCTTTATTTGGTTCTTGTATTGGCGGTACCCCGTGTGCCCTGTCCACGGAAAGGCGACGGAACACCAACAAACACAGTTCAACTACTCTTTGTGCCATTTCAAGCTAAATAATAGAATAACATTAAAGAACAGAAATACTTTGAAAGATTATGTTTCAATTTTTCAAATTAAAATAATTGTCAAGTGCCTACCGAAATAGCTACATGTTTCTGAAAGTAGACTATATTCGTCGTAGTACTTATTAAAATAATATGCATTAAAATATCCTTAATATTTTGAAAAAATAATAACAAACGTTCAACTTTTTTTTGTTATTTTCTGGCTTTCACCCATTAAGGGCGATCTTGGCCATGTTTAATCAGTTAGATTTTAATAGCACAGATTGTCCTTAAAATTTGTTACTTTTAAACAGGATATAATATCTGGGCAAATAAAATTTAAGCAAATAAGTTACAGTGTAGATGTATATGTTTTTAATCCCCAACGACTTCAATTTTAATGCCATTTTTATAAATATACTTTGCTAATAAATAGTTAATTTGGGGGGAGTTGAGACTTAGAAGGCAGGGAATACTGGTAGGGAGTACAATTTTAAGTTTCACCAATTCATGCATAAAGTTTGGAAATTGGTCATTGATAGGAACACTCGAAGAAATTATGATCCAGGGTATCTAACCCACAATCACAATAAGGCGAGCTGACTATGTGGAATCTGGCGATATGATGGAGATAAGAAATGTGACCTAGTCTCATTCGAGTTATGGAAGAAATATATTTTTTTGGCATGCAAGTGAATTTATCAAACCACGGGTTGACAGAAATAAAAGGTTGTATTGATGAGTATTTTTTTTTTAGAAAGCTGTTTTCCATTCAGAGGACCATTGGAGTTTGTATTTACTTTTTAGAATAGGGAAATAGTCTCTAACTGGAACAGGAATATCATTTAACGGACCGTGAACAGTGACTTCCTTAGCAATGGAATTCGCCATTTCGTTTCCAATAATACCTAGATGTCCCAGAATCCAGGCCAGGACCACTGACGCATGTGATAGCGAAATGGAATACGGGAGGTCTCTGATAGAGCAGATTAGGGAATCGCTATTAGAATTGAGTGGGGATGAACATATTTTTTTGTAGTGAGCTAAGCGAATCTGAAAGAATGAGGGCGTTTCTAATATTGTGCGATTTGACAAGTTGCAGTGCTTCTATGATAGCTATGCATTCAGCCGAGAAAATGGAGCATTCTTCGGGAAGTGTGTGTGTGAGACTCATCTTCCTGTGTGGAACATACACACTGGCCCCGCAATGGTAATCCTGACTGAGTTTGGAACCATCTGTGAATAATTTTATATGGTTTGGCCAATTGTTTTCAATAATTTTGTTAAATTCTACATTATTTGATTGAGCTGAATTGTTTATATATTTTTTTTTGCTTATTCCTATAAACTGATGAACCTTGGGATAGAAAGTAAGGCTTTAATAGGAACACGAGTATAAGGGAAGAGATTCATTACGATAGATGTTGACGGGTATATCCAGGAAAGAGTTATAGCAGTCATAGAGAAGGGAGGGGGGATGTTTTTTCCAAAGCGGATTTGAAATAACATCATACTTTAAAGATTGAAGTTTAGGAATCAAGGGATGGGATGTTATTGAGCATGTTTTGAAAATATATTTTTCTGCTAAGCATCACGTTCTTATATGCAAGGGGGTTCGCAGCATTCTACTTGCATCGAGTTGATTGGGGAAGAGTTCATGGCTCCTAGAATAAGACGAAGAGACTTTGACTGGATCTTATCTAATTTACGAAAATTTGAAGAAGATATTGAATCAAACAGGCGAGATCCGTAATTAACGATCCGTTTAACTTTAACTATTTATATAAATTTGGTATTGAAAATTCAAGAGAGCCGCTATGCAGAATAGGAAGATATTTCGGTAAGTGACCTGTAGTTGAGACATCTCATGGCGTAAATTAGAACATTGTATTAAATTTAAACACTCCCATCTCTTGACTAAGTTAAAAACTTCGTATCAAATGTATCATTATTAATTATTAATATAGTAATATTTTCAGCGAAACCGGTTAAGTGATTTTAGAGAACATCGAGGACAAAGAAACAAACAAACTTACATTGATTTATATATATCAATGTAATATATATAACATTGATATATTATTATTATTATTATTGTATAAATCAATGTAAGTTTGTTTGTTTCTTCGTCCTCGATGTTCTCTAAAATCACTGCACCGGTTTCGCTGAAAATAGCACAGTTTGTTCTCATGAGTGCCGGGAAGGTTTAGAAAGTAGTTTGAATGAAATCCAATATCTAAAATTGTCGCTATAACATTTTAAAATTAGTATGAAAAACATTGAACCCGCCATGTTTTATTTAGGTTAGCCCATAGATATAACACTCTGCTTAGCTACAGATTGCATATTCAAAAGAAGAAGGTTTTTTTGGGTAGAGTATTTTCAAAATGTAAAACACAAGTAAGAACTCTAATATTTAGACATGTTTTGATAAAATAAATGTTTGGAATGAAATAAAATTTTCAAATGGTTTCTTTGTTTAGAGCAGTAGTTCCCAATCATTTTCAGCCTGCGGCGCACTTAAAAGTTTATTATTTTGTCACGGCGCCCTACTTTTGTAAGCTATTTGGAATAGATATAGTGACTATATATATATATTATAGTCGAAAGAAATAGGTACCTACAATAATAGTAGTTAGGTAGATAGGCACAAAAATTAAAACATCCACAATATGAAATTGAGTTTTATTATATTTATAAGAATTCAAAATTGAAACAGAGAACAACAAAAAAGACTTACGAAAGAAATAAAATACGATAGTTACTCAGTCAAATCAATTTGACGGTTGAGATTGATGTTTCAAAGCGGGGAACACAGCCGTTCTCCCCAACTTTTCGAATGATCATTCTGAGACGCCGATCAGCCAAATGTTTTGTTAAGTATTCGCTCTATTTGACTGTCTACAAACATTTTTTTATCTTTGAACTTCCTAAATTGTCTATGAAGGACTGGCCCACTTCTATGGAAAATATAATTGTACCCCCACACGTTCATAGTCAATAAAATGACATCAAAGTAAAAACTTTCGATGTAAAATTAACATAGATGAGTTAATTTTATATTTATTATAAATACATATTATTTTAATGAAAATAAAACATTAACTTAGTTTATAACCACGAGAATTTTATTTAATTTTATTACGACCGACCGGTTTCGCTTAACATAAGCATCTTCAGGGTACAAAAATTAAACTGATCAAAAATACATAGTGTGTGTTTATATATACAAAATAGAATAAGACAGAACATAACATAGAACAAAGAAAAAATGAGATAGCATGAAATAGCATGAAATAGAAATAACCGAGCGAAAGAGACAGAAGTGCACATAATGGAATACCAAGGAATAACTGAACAGGTGATTATGGGATGGGAAATTTTACGAGATTATAGGGAATATACCTAATATTGGGCTATTGGACACATTTAGTTGATTATTAAGAATTTTATTTTTGGTTTTAACAGCTTTCTTTATTTCTAGTGATTCTAAATTATTTAATCTGTATCCATGACCATTTTTATGAAGAATATTAGCACCGGTGCTTTGATTGAAGGTATGATCTTTATCAATAAGGTGATTGGCGAATTCTGAAAAACCGTTATTATTTAGGCATCTAAGATGTTCTTTAATTCTAATATTGACATTGCGTGTTGTTTTGCCAATATAGAATGCTGAACAATCATTACAATCTAATTTATATATTCCCGAGTGACTAAGCTTGTCGTCTTTATCTTTTGAGTTGATTAAAAATTTACCTAAATTATTATTTGTATAAAATGCAGGTCTTAATTCAGAAGGAAGATTTTTTACACTGCAGGAAGAAAAATGATTAATGAATAAAATACGCCGCCATTGGTAACTAAGATTGTTAATAGTGTTAATTTTATGTGGATTAGCGAATAAGAAGTTTTTAGTGGCTATTTGTTTTTGTTTTTTACTTAAAATTGTATCAATTAAATCGGACTCATATCCATTATTTAAAGCTATTTTTTTAATTAATGCTAGTTCGTTGGAAAAATTAGTATTTGATAACGGTATCGTGACCAAACGATGGACCATTGAATGAAACGCGGAGTGTTTATGAGAAAAAGGATGATTGGATGTATTATGTATAACAATGTCGGTGTAGCTGGGTTTACGAAATATATTAAAATTTATTTTATTATTTACGACAGATAAGGTGAGATCTAAAAAGTTTAAGGTTGAATTGTTGCCTATCTCTAATGTGAATTTAATCTGCTGGTGGTAGGAGTTTATAAGGTTGTGGAATGCATTCAATTGACGTTCTGTCCCTGTCCATATACAGAATATGTCGTCAACATATCTTTTCCACAGTAAAACATTTTGTATAAGGGGTGAGGTACCCGTTAAAATTTTGTTCTCTAAATTGTTCATGAATATATCTGCAATCAGAGGGCTAGTGGGTGATCCCATAGGTAGGCCTTCTGTTTGCTGATATATAACACCATTAAATTGGAAATATTTCCAATTTAATGGTGTTATATATCCAATTTAATGGTGTTATATATCAGCAAATAAAATTATTTCCAATTATTTATTATGTGTCCAGCAGGCCAGTGAAGGTTTTATTGATGGAAAGAAACCTCTGGACAAACCGCACTCGGCAGGCGTTGAAGCCTCGTGTACAGTAGTATGTACTACCTAAGGTATAATACAGGTATGATGTAGTATCTTACCTGCTGCACGTGATACAACTCCCTGCGAAGGATCAGGTTGAATCACTGACGTGTAATTTTACAACTCAACGGGTAGTATGATAAAATAGTATTACTGTTGACGGTGCGGTGTATCCAAGGAGGTTAAATTGGGTCTATCTAGGGATTGCAATCCCGAAAAGTGGGATCCCGCACTATTTTAGCGCATCCACGGGATTTGCGGAATTTACTTACCAAAGAAATAATATTACACTCTGTCACAAATGTTTATAATATTGAGGAAAACAATGAATCTGGAGATGAGGAATCTGAATCTGATGACAAGTTACAACAATTTGTCGTTAAAAGAAGAATTAGAAATTAAAATGCAGAAAGAGAGGAAAAACCGTGCAAAGTAGATAAAGAATGTGCCAGAAAAAGTATTAAAGAAGGAAATAATGGCTTTAAAAATATATATTCATAAAGATCAGCAAACGCCAATTCTAAATATATATATATATATATATATTTTATTATATAGACTTATACGTAGAATTTATAAATAATTATTTAGAAGTGAAAAAAAATCATCCAAAAATCTTGCTATGTTGATACAATTGCATTTGGAACATCTGACGCCACGTCGCATTCTGTTTTTGGATTAGTATGAACATTTTTATTTTTCGATTTTGTTTTGTGTTTTAAATGTGTGTTCTTTTTAGTTTGGGTGAAATTTAAACTTATTTTGGATGATGTTTAATATAAAAAAAACTATTATTGATGAGTGAAATTAGAGTATTCATGAGCAAACCAATTATCAATACGGATATTATGATAATGTTAATAATCATTACTATTATAATTTTTAGAGTTATAGTTATTAAAAAGGTACATAATTCAATTACTTGTGTTTAGTTGTGGTTTACTATGAATAGAATATAAAATGATGTTCGGTAAAGCTCATCTTTGTTTTGACATTCTAACCTCAAAACTGATCAAAACCGACCGGGCATAGATTGGAGCGTTTTGGCGGGCTTTGAAAAATTGAAGTTTTGAACATTGTTTTAATGAAAACTACCTATAGAAAAAAAAACTAAATACACTGGTATTTAAGTTGAACGTCATTATTGATTAAAAAAAAATAGGACTGGAGTTCCTTATTACTTGACGACTATATCGTCAACAAGCTTAGAGGCTTAGCGAGCTTTTTTGGCCCTCGAAGCTGGCTATATTATGTGAGGCTTTTTGAGAAGCAGATTGGGAAATGGGACGTTGAGTAGTGTCTGTTTTTCAATATTTCCAGCAGTGATTATTTTTACTACAATGAGATATTATTTATATCATTTTTGAATAATTATTGTCATAATTTGATAAAATGTTTAATTATTAATCGTTATAATAATATTACATGTGATATGTATGTAGATACTAAAAGTTTTTTTTGTGTTATTTTTTTTTTTGCTTATTGATTTAATATAATCGATTTTTTTTATTTATTTCCGTTCAAGCATAGGTGTACTGGACAGATGTGGTTCTGGATACCTGTCTGCACAAAACTGTAAATATAGGGCGCTGGTTACAAATTGGTAAAAAAAACAGCAAAACTCTACTAATTACGTATGGTATCCTTCAAAGAAGCGTACTAGGACCAATACTCTTTCTCATTTATATAAATGATCTTATGAATCTTCCCATCAAAGGAGACATAATTAGCTTTGCACATGACACTGTTTTTATTTTTCATGAACAAGAATGGACAAATACTTTTAAAGAGGCAGAGAATGGCTTGGCTGTATTTGAAAACTGGTTAAAAGTGAACTCTCTTACATTAAATGTGAGTAAAACTAAATATTTAACATTTTCAATAAAGAAAAGAGCCAACCAATGAATGAGCTCACACATAAAATACACGAATGTCCAAAAAATTTACCTCATTGCACTTGCCCGCATATCGTATCATTAATTTTTATTTATTTTTTATTTATTTATTAATTCATTTTTTGAAACATACATTCACACATATAAGGTACAATGATTATAAACATTTTGTTGTTGTTGTTTTTTTTTTTTAACATTATAAATACATCTGAACAACCCATGAGTAATGTATATAAAACAAAAAATTCCACATAGGCAAGGCCAGTGCATGGGTATACCTGGTATCAGTTAGTTGCAGTATATTGGTTTATTTGTATTAATACATGAATGTTGAAGGTTAGTTAAATAAAAGATTTTAAGTTAGATAAGATAACAAATCGAAAAACAAAGAAAGAAAAGTGCAGAAAATATATAGTTATAACAGGAAAAGGTTGATATCTTTGGTTTTAATCCAGTTTTTTTATTTCATTTTTGTATGTGTTTAAAGATAATATGTTTGGACACTTACATTCTGTAGATAGAAAATTAAAAATTTTGAGAGCAATAAAAAAGCATGTCTCTGCGCAAGCCTAGTTTTACACAAAGGTACTTCAAGTACGTTATTTATCCTGTTACTAGAACGATTTTCATTTTTTGGGAATAGTTTTTTTCTTGAAAATACATATTTTAGGCACTGTAGACAATAATTTTTTCTTATATCTAACAGTTCAGCCTCATGGAATAATTGCATGGAGGGGAAAGTACTTTCTTTATGTAACATTATTTTTAGTATTAATTTTTGCGATGTTTCAAGTGGTTTAAGGTAAGTATTATATATTCCCCCCATCCGATTATTCCATAAGATACTGATGATTGCACCAGTGCGTGGTATACCATTTTCATTATTTTGATATCAAGTATGTTATTCAAACGTTTAAATATGTAAGTTAAATACCTTAATTTACTTACAAGCTTTTCTACATGATATGTCCATTTGAGTTGATTATCTATTATAATTCCTAAATATTTAACTGTATTCCCTGAACTCATTTCTGTACAATTATGGCAAGTAACAGGGTTGCAAACATTGTTGTGGAACCTTATATTTAGGTTGGTTAAAGGTGCCGTCCTTTTGGTATTATAGAAAGGAATGTAAATAGTTTTTTCACAGGTCAGAGTTAAAAGGTTTTGGTTGAGCCATTCTTTGATAATGGAGGTGCATTTATTAGCATTTTCACTGACTTCGTTCCAGGATTTACCATGTACTGTGATTGCAGTATCATCAGCAAATGAGAAAAGTTTTCCCGGTATTTTCATATTACATAGATCATTAATGTAAACGAGGAACAATAACAGGCCGATAACTGTTCCTTGAGGAACCCCATGCTTCACAGATTCTTGTTTACTAACATTAGCCCCGATTTTTGTACATTGTCGGCGATCAAATAGATATTTTTTTAATAATGACAGACATGTTATTTTTAATTCCTATATTATTGAGTTTTCTAATCAATATATTATGATTAACGGTATCGAACGCCTTTTTTAAGTCTAAGAAAATAGTTAGACTTTTCATATTTGAGTCAAGATTAGTATATATATTTCTTGTTAGATTAAATAAGGCATCATCTGTACTAAGACCTGATCTAAAACCATATTGATTTGAGGACAAAAGTGCATTAGACTCTAGGAACTCTAGGATTTGTATCTTTATTATTTTTTCTAATATCTTTGCAAGTTGGGATATCAGCGATATTGGTCTGTGATTGTCTACTTTAGAAATTGATCCAGATTTATGGATTGGTACAATATTTGAGAGTTTAAATGCGTCTGGGAAAGTGTTTTTTTCTAGGCAGGAATTAAATATATGTTGCAGAGGTAAGGATATATGTTGTTTAATTAATTTAATTGTAGTGCAGCTCAATTTGTCTGGACCATTGGCTGTATTTGTGTTGAGATTATCAATGTGTTTTAAAATTTCCGATTCAGTTACGCATTTATATTTAGATAAAACAGGAGTATTTTCAGTGTCAATGTCCATTTGAATAGGTCCGGATGTATTGTTTCTAAATGAAGGATTGTTATTTATTAAATCTGACGCAACATTTGTAAAAAAATCATTAAATTTATTTGCAATTTTTCCCATATCCGTTAATACTATTTTATCTGCTGTTATAATTTTTTCGGGGAAAGTTTGTACTTTATGCTTTCTATTTGATATTTCGTTTATAATTTGCCACGTTTTTTTAGAATTATTATCAGCTAATTGTAATTGTTTAGTATAGTATTCTTGTTTACATTTCTTTATAAGGATATTTAAGAAATTCCTGTAAATAATATATTGCTGTCGTAGATTTCCATTGGGTACTATACTCTTTGTCGTGCAGTGTTTCTCATAGTTTTTGTAAAGTTTGTATAATTTGTTCCTGTGTTGGCTTGCGATTATAAGTCCACGCGTGATCCATGGCTTAATTTTTTTATGTTTTCTTTTAGGTATAGGTGTTAATTCTAGACTATTCTTGATATTATTATTTAATAGCGTATAGAAGGTATTTAATGATTGATTTGGGCCGTCATTGATAAACTCCGATAAAAAACGAAATGGGCACTGCTCGGTGAACAAGTGGCTCCGAACATCATGGATGACATCTGGTGTCTGGTTTGTATTAGTTGGGTGATCTCCTAAAGTAGAGTTCTAACGGATGGTCTTCCCATCTTATATTGGTCCGCAGGAACATTTCCTTGAAGTCCGTGGTAATGGCGACGCTTCCCTCTCGGAAGCGCAGAGTATTCCCTAAAGGGGATGACAGCAGGTCGAGGCCAGTGAGCAGCTGGTCATTGAGGGAGGTCCCTCGTCATTGGCTGGTGGTATAGAACACTACCCTTATCTTTCTTGGCTTGTTGGAGTTGGTCAGGCACCATTTTCGGGATGCAGGTGTTGACAGCTTGTTGGCATGGCCCTTGATAACCACCTAGCTTTTGTCTTCCCTGGGCCTGTTGTTCCGGCAGGCTGAGGTCTGTGATTGTATTGGTGATTATGTAGTAGATGTCACTGCTATTCGATCCTTTTATGGTTAGCTTGACTTGGCGGGAGAGTGTGTCGAAACTGCACATCCCTTTGGCGCCATGAACTCATGTGCTGCGAATTGGATCGCTTGCCCTCAAGCAGCATCAGCAGATCGGGTCCTATCGGTAGGTGATACAATGAGGTTTTTCGGCAGCAACTAGATGCGTTAGACACCACACGGATCTTGCCTGGCATATTGGACAGGTATCATCGGGGGACCGAGGCTTTCGACACCTCTCTTTCTGTGTTGGTGTATGGCATATCTGTGCTGGTGGTGCAGGACTTGTTGGTCTTGACTACACTGGTATAGGGCATCTCTGGTTGCGCCGAGGTGGTACAGGGCTGATTGGCCTTTGCTGGGTCGGTATGGGGCATCTCTGTGCTGGTTGTGCAGGGCTGGATGGTCTTTGCTTCACCGGTATGGAGCATCTCTGTGCTGGTGGTGCAGGGCTGGATGGCTACAAACTCGAGGGTAGACTGGCAGATTATTATGTGAGCTTAGATTGCTGCATATCTGGGTCCGGTATTCAAGATCGGGCTAGTCGCTGCAAATTCGTAGGTAAACTAGCCGATTGTTGTGTGAGCTTGGGTTGCTGCATATCCGGGACAGGCATTCAAGGTCGGGCCGGTCGCTGCTCTTACAGCGGTGCCTTTTGCGTACTGCTCCTCTCGAGTAAGCATTTCCCAGCGTAACATTAAGATAGCGTCTTCAGTTGGCGCGGGTCGTATGTCATCATCCTCTCCATAGGAATCTTGAAGGGCCTTAGCAATGGGTAGTGGGCCAGCGTGGGCCAAAACGGGACGCCAGGCCATGGTTGATCGATCCTCGGAGCTCGAGGGAAACGGGCTCTTTTGCTGAGGCGCATCTCGGCTTAAACATCGCTTTGAGAGCTTGAGTTAGGTGTGCTCGGGGTTCGGTAGGACATAGGTACATCTCGGTTTGCGGGACCATTGGTTTGCTGTTTTAGCGATCGCATCTCGATTGAAAGCGTGACGTACTTATCCGGCTCGAGGACCAATTTGTACGGAACATATACAAATACTGTATTTCGGAGGCAAACACTGGTACACATCGACACTTTAATCTGTCATCGGAACTTTTTGTAGAGATATAAACTACAGGTCAATGAAAGCCGAATAACTTTTTCACAATGATCGTTTATTAAAATGACTTCTCTATTTATATGATTTTTCTCAATGAAACAAGTGACGTATGTTCACTGTGATTGACGTCATTGAGATTGGTAGAAACACGTCAGTTTTGACGTCTTTAATAATTTGGTGGACGTCACTGGTGTATGTCTCAGAAATAGTGACGGCAACAACTGCAATTGACGTCATTAAATGCGTCATCTGAATTGCAGAAATATGTCACCTTGATGCGGTGATGCACTTTTAGCATGTGGTTGCGTAAGAGCATTTCTGCCATTTCCTAAATACGTGTTATGATTTGGACTTCCGATATAAGGGCAATCATTTTTAGGGAAAAAATGCCAAAAAAAGAAAACTATAATATAAATTACTTAATTTAATCAATGCGAATTTTACAGTTATCAAGGATGTATCATCTTACGAATATGTAGGAACGCATAAAAAAATGAAAAATAAATGACTCAATTAAATTAATGCGAACCTCTCATGTGAAAAGTGATATGAATTTAACAAAGATGTGTCATCTTAGGAATGCACAGAAACCTATAAAAATATAAAATAAATTCATTGATTAAACTAATGCGAATTTCGCATGTGCACAGTGATAAGACTCCTTATCAAAGCTGAGTAATCGTTTCATCTCAGTGGCATCATTTTAATCATTAAACAGAAATATTTCGGAAGGCTTTGACTGTCCAAGTAGGAGCAAATCCCGTTTTAGGACAGTCAAATTGATAAGATTAGTTCATATTAATATACACATACATAAAAGAATATAAAACAATCCATAAAGTAAATTTAAGAGAAAAAAAAATTGTGTTTTTTTTTTTTTTAAGTATGTTGCATTTTTTAAAATAGTGTGGAATAATAATGAATTACAAATGAGATGTAAAAGTTTAAAATATAAAGTATAAAAGTTTAAAGAATATAAGTTAAAGGTATGATATGCATTTTTTAGTTTACTGTAGAGAAATAATAAATTACATATGAGATGTAAAAGTGTATAGTGAGAGTAAAAGTTTAAAGTATAAGATACTAAAGTATGATATGCATTTTTAAATTAGTGTAGAGTAATAATGAATTACAATTGAGATGTACAAGTATAAAATATAAAGTATAAAAGTTTGAAAAATAAATGATTAAGTACGATATGCTTTTTTTTACAATAAATTTAATGTGGAGTAATAATGAATTACATATGAGATGTAAAAGTTTAAAGTAAAAAGTATAAAAGTTTAAAGTATCCAAGATTAAAGTATGATATGTACTTTTCATTTTCCGTGTATCCTGTATTATGTTGAACAATTTTGGTCACACGTATGAAAATTGTCTTTGAGCAAGGGATGTCATGGTTTTTGTTAAAACTATTAAATTCGTTGAATAACTCACAGGTAGAAAAATCTTTCTATCCACAAGCAAATGCTTCTAATAGAAGATCAATGTAAAATCTGCATTTATTATTTAGACTCTTCCAATCCCAAAAATATGGCGAATTTTGCTAATGAGTATTACACATCAGTGGGAGCCACACTTGCAAAAAAATTTATTTTAAAATGTAATAAAACTGAAACCAAACTAGCCAACTTAATCACCTCTAATCTCGAGCATAAAATAGAAAATATCCAAACAACATCAAACGAAGTTTTAAAACTAATAGACGACCTAAAGACATTGAATGCTTGTGGACCAGATAAAGTCTCAACAAATCTGCTTAAAGTAATAAAATCATCCATAGCACCTCCGATTGCGTTCATTTCTAATCTAAGCTTCAAATCCGGCATATTCCCTGATCATTTAAAACACTCAATTATCATTAATTCACAAAAACGGAGATAAGTCGCAGATTCAAAATTACCGGCCAATATCTCTGCTGAACTCGGTCTCAAAAATCATTGAAAAAATTATTAAGAACCGTCTCACCCTTTACCTTAAACATAATAACATATTTTCTAAGAGACAATATGGCTTCCGATCAGGATTATGTACTGAAAATGTTATTGCTAAACTGACGAAAATCATCTCCAATAATATCGACGGAGGAATTAAATGCATCGTGATCTTCCTGGATTTAGCTAAAGCTTTCGACACCATCTCGCATAAAATTCTTTTGAAAAAACTACAGCTAATCGGTATACAGGGACAACTATTTAAATGGCTGGGTAGCTACTTAGAAAACAGAAGCCAAAGAGTTAATATCAATGATACTCTAAGCGATCCAGCCAATATTGTATTTGGTGTACCCCAAGGAAGTACTCTAGGGCCTATTTTGTTCAATATATACATCAATGACCTATGTAACAGTAATCTTGCCGATCACATCACCTTTGCTGATGATACAGTATTGATTTATGAAGGCAAAACCTGGAACAAAGTTCATAGTAAAGCAGAAATTGGTATAAACAAGGTTATGCAATGGTTAGACAATAACCTCCTTACTCTCAATACGGATAAAACTAAATTCATACGTTTCAGTGCAACGCAAGCGGGACAACCCAAAGATGTGCTAAATATTACTGCTGACCTTTGCAATGAAATAAATACTTGTACTTGCAATAACTTAGAATGCGTGGATAGTGTAAAATATTTATTTTTAATCATTATTGATAAATTCCTGAGATGGGAAGAGCACGTCATCTCAATTGCCACAAAAGTCAGAAAAAGTCACTCACCTTTTCATAACTATTAGAAACATTCTAAACGTAAAAGATCTAAAATCAATATATTATGCCATGTGTAATTCTTTACTTGAATATGCATCCTTAGGATGGGGCGGTTGTGCCAAAACAATTTTGGACCCCCTGGCAAAAGCGCAGAAATCCCTAATAAGAGTCATCCTTAAAAAACCCTTCAGGTACCCCAGTGATGATTTATTCAAAGAAATGCAAGTTCTTGATGTCAGACAACTGTATATCAGGAAAATTGTATTACACACACGTAAACAAGGTCACCACTACCCATCTATCGAGCACTATCATGACACCAGACACTCAAGAAGTAATCCAATAGTTTTAACAAAAACCATGACATCCCTTGCTCAAAGACAATTTTCATACGTGGGACCAAAATTGTTCAACATAATACAGGATACATGGAAAAGTACATATCATACTTTAATCTTGGATACTTTAAACTTTTATCCTTTTTACTTTAAACTTTTACATCTCATATGTAATTCATTATTACTCCACACTAAATTTATTGTAAAAAAAAGCATATCGTACTTAATCATTTATTTTTCAAACTTTTATACTTTATATTTTATACTTGTACATCTCAATTGTAATTCATTATTACTCTACACTAATTTAAAAATGCATATCATACTTTAGTATCTTATACTTTAAACTTTTACTCTCACTATACACTTTTACATCTCATATGTAATTTATTATTTCTCTACAGTAAACTAAAAATGCATATCGTACCTTTAACTTATATTCTTTAAACTTTCATACTTTATATTTTAAACTTTTACATCTCATTTGTAATTCATTATTATTCTACACTAATTTAAAAAATGCAACATACTTAAAAAAAATTTTTTTTTTTTTTCTTAAATTTACTTTATGGATTGTTTTATATTCTTTTATGTATATTAATATGAACTAATCTTATCAATTTGACTGTCCTAAAACGGGATTTGCTCCTACTTGGACAGTCAAAGCCTTCCGAAATATTTCTGTAAAATAATGTGTGTTTCAAATAAATTTTATTATTATTATTATTATTATTATAACCTGTAATATAAAACCATGCTACAAAAATTTTATTAATAAATATTTTTTTTTTAAATTACTATAACTCCTAAAATTATTTCTCACGATTTAATTGCATTCGCAATTCTGTAATACAACCATGCTCATGTCGGAATATAGAACTTGTTAAAGAATATGTTTATCTGGACTTATCTGGAATATTCATATACAAAAAGTTTGCACATGGCTCAGAGCTATAGTGAGCAGACTTTATAAACATAAATTCTTTGTTCCATGAAACTAAAGACATATTTACAGTTTTCATATGGATTGTCTTTTTCTATGAAATTTTCTATAAAATTTTCCATAGAAAAAGACAAATCACATGCAATCTGGACGTAAAAAGGTATTGTGTAAGAACGTCTTAAGAGTAACGGCGGCGCGGCCTGTTTCATACAAAACTTAATTTTGGATTTGAAGCCAAAATACACATCCAAACTGAATGATATATTTTTTTTTAAATTAAAGGTTTAGTAAATATCTAGTACGGATGAGAAGTATTTTATTTATTTTTGTTTTGGTGGGGCTTACACGAGCGGGTGGTCCAATACTAGAAAGCCATGGTGTCGAAAGGTTCGACCATCCGGTCGTCCATTCCTAAAGCCAAGCCTACCAACTTTAGGAAAGGGCGACCGGATGATGGAACCTTTTGTCGCCATGGCTTTTTTAGTATCGGGCAAACCAGTTGTGTGGAAGGGGTATTAGTGGAGTAGCTAGTGGTAACTAAAACATTTAGTAGAATTTGTAGGCACTGGCCACGTATGAACAAAACCCTTTGGTGGTAAGTAGTAGTAGTGATTTAGTTGACTGGAATAGAATGTACTCTATTTTTTACGGGAGAGTAGCCCCCACCACCGCACGCACCCATGTAGTGTAGGTGGGGGCAGCTGTTGTCCGCTGGCAGCGTTTATACACTCGCTAATCTACTATCACATTCATCAGCTTACTAAAATGCACATTTGGACAGCACTGGCAGGACAGTGCCTTAGTTACCACTAGCGATTCTACTAAATACTGGCTCCGTGTGGACACGCCAATCGACACATTGTAGAGCTCACAAAGTGGCAAGCAAAAGACACGGGAATTGCCATACTAAGATTTAGTATTAAACCTTTATTAAATTGTTACGCATCGCGTGAGTTGGTCTGCTGTCTCCAACCAAATTGCACAAATAAGTTCCAAAATGCCCTCTTGAGTGATGAAAAGGTGTTTCCATTACACGGTAAACACCTCTAAAAGAAACACGGTAAACACCAGCAACATTTCATTCGTAAATACACACAAATGACTTAATATTAAACATAATATAATAATTATAATCGGGAAATAATCAATGACATTACGAACACTTGACAAACATACAATGAAATAATGGAAATAAATATTATTCTATTGTTTCCCAAACTTGTTATACTCTTTTGTACAACCTGCAGTTACCATATAATGTAACCACAGGTAAAACTGTTATTCATTACGCTGTAACTACTCACTTATATTGCACCTACTTACGTATTTTACACTGTAATTATTATTTTATGTACTATATTCTTATACTCCTTTGAATAACTATGTGATAAATTTGTCTACATGTAAATCCTTCTTGGCATGAATAAATAAATAAATAAAAACTTATAAAGAGTTGCGCCGAGATATTTGGAAAGGTAGCGGGAATATCTAGAAGGATCTTTCAGGTTCGAGAACGATAGATTACTTTACAAATTAGGGGATATGAAAATAGCAATTATAATTGGGTTTTGCCTTGTGGATAGTTTCATCAGGGTATTTATAAATTCTGAGATGGGATACTTATTTTAATGGTATTATAGTAAAAGGATATAGTATTTTAAGAACCTAAAAACCTATTATACATAATTAATGTTTTGTATTGTGTATAATATAGGCTCTTAGTTTGGGTATTTAAAAAAAATATAATAAAAACTGAAAGTGAGGCAGTCAACCAAAAAACTTTAAATTTCATTAGTATTTTCAAATATTTCAAATAAATCCTAAATTTATAAGCGATTGAGTAACTTCAGAAATCAAAGCATGCTTGTACTTAAGCGCTTCCGTGTCCACCATGACATTATTGCGATACTGGCCGCACTTAGAACGTAATTCAAGAACGCAATCACTACGATAATGGTGTAACTTTGCATCTTCAGGATCAATACTATAAGATCCTAATACGGAGTCGAAGCAATCAATAGGAAGATGATTGTGAATGGAAATAACGTTATCTGTTGGGAAAAAAGACTTGACGTAATACATGGGAGGTGTATAGTTTTTAGAGCGCATGACATGCTGAAGAAGGTGCATATAGCGTGGCACATCATCGAGTATCTCCGCCTTGTGTTCCATGTCATCGAAGAAGTATACATGGCGGGCATTGAACGAAGCATACTTCCTATTGGAGGTGCTAATATCAGTCAACACCTTGCGCATTAGGTCCTCCCAGTTCATGTCCCCGGTGGGTACAATGACTTCATCTATATCCAGCAGGGTTATATAGTCGTACGAGTACAAGTTCCTATAAAGGCAATCATTATATGGAATAACTTCGTTTAAACGTCTCTGCATTACCCTTTCAATTAAATATCGTTTCTGCAAAAGTGGGAAATTGGGTTTTCCTCCAGGTAGTGTCAAGGGGGTGACTACTGCTTTCCCAAGTTCCACATAGTGGTCGAGAACTCTAGATATGTTGGGGTGGACCTGGAATTGGTAGAAGAAAACTTTGTCCGCCCCCAGAAGGAATAACAGCTCCATCCACTCCACCAGCCTGACGGACAAGTCGGGGTAGAGGAAATTGAGCCCCTTGACACAAACGGCAAAAGACTTCTTCTCAGGCGGAACTATATGGGTAACTCGCAGGTGATTGGTTGCAGCATCACAGGCATTCTTTACCAAAGATACAGAGGTCGGCACGTCCTCCACCTGTGAGGGTAGTTCGCATGTCACCAGGTATGGCTGGAAAGTGCCGTCAGAATTTCCTCCCCAAAAACTCCTCCATATGAAATGGTACTGGTGGGTCTCTACTAAGACCGGTTCGTCTCGATTTTCAAACCAAAGCTGACAATGCACTGACATATTCATATCTTTTCTGTCGATCATGGAAATGATTCTCACTCTCCGCGCATTCTTCCGGGAATCGTAGTAAGCTCTGATGAAGAAGAATGATGCGTTGCTTGTGCGTAATGCCTGCCAATACGTGCTATCATAGTCCAAATTAAATATTGAAGGGTATGGAGCACACGAGCTATTTTTGTAAAACATCTGTGGTATTTTTTCTTTATTCCGTGTCCAATCCAAGATGGGAAGATTGGTTAATTGGTTAGCAATCTCTTCTAATGTGGTATTGCTATCTGGAGGGGATGAGACTGACTTGTCCACGCGGAGATGAAGATGCGAGTATTTTTGCCCGGAGGTTTGCTTTATTAGCACCATAACCAGAAATGCAGTTATCACAATGAGCATCATTAACTTCCCTTTCCATTCCATCATCTTTGAGGACTCCTGAAATACCTAAGTATTTAAACAAAAATATGTTAATGAATTCTTTCAGTTAAAAAACAACTATTAATACTTTAATAACTTTTCTATTATTTTATTTCACAGCAGCGAAGAAAAGCAGTTATTTACAGTTGGACTAGCTTTAATAGTAAATAATGTATTTAATATGGTATAATTTATTGAAATACCTTCTTTGTTGTGATTTCCGTATTCAAAATATGTTTAAACTTTCTGCGAAAATTTCTCGGCACAACAATGTTAACGTTGCGTTAATGATAAAATTATCTTTTTTCTTTCCAGGGCCGCTTTAGCAATGAGGGCCAGCTGGTATGATTTTCAAAATTATAGTGATATTAGTTGCACAAAATAATAAACAAATGTTTAACGACACAAGTTTTTTTTGCATGAATTTTAAATTAACATAAGCTTAGCATTTACCAGACACAACTCTGAAATGGGCCTTGTTTTGAGCCTGATTTAAAAATATGTATTTGTAGCCTTTAAAAATACCTTGAAGATTTAATTTTCTTTTTAAGACTTTAATGGGATGATTACATTTGCTGTTAAGACTAGTAATTGCAAATTCGGATTTCTTATAATACTAAATTCCAACGTTTCGGTGGTAAGAAACCCGGATTTGCAATCCCTTGTTAAGACTTGTCTTCCAATTTCCAGCATTTTGAAAAAGTATAATGGAAGTTGTAACCGATGGCGGGCCGAGGCTTTCGACACCTTTCTTTTCTGTATCGAAAGACCACTCGTGATCGACCACCTGTCATCACAAGACTGTAAATTTATAAGGTGCCGGATCCAAAGACACTCTCGTTCCCTTCGAGGGGTTGGTGAATGCTGCTGATCGTCACGCACCCAGTGCTTTATATATGGGGCACTAGGTGGGCGGTTGAGGCGTCCCTTCGCCTTGGGTGGCATTCTGCGAGCATAGAGTTGGTTGTGACATCCTCGAAGGTGAGTGGCTAAGATCCGGCTCGAAAGACCACTTGTAATCGACGACGGGCCGAGGCTTTCGACACCTATCTTTTCTGTATCGAAAGACCACTCGAGATCGACCACCTATCATCACAAGACTGTAAATTTATAAGGTGCCGGATCCGAAGACACTTTCGTTCCCGTTCGAGGTAGTTCCAGGAATTCTTCAGGCAGAGAGACAGCAAATGGTGGCGGAGAAGGTTTTGTTTTTGTTCCGCTCACCAGTTGCGATAAGTTACGACTGACTTTATTTTTTAAAGTTGACATATTTATGTTACTTGCCGAATGCGATAAGATTCTACCCCCCACGGTGCTGTGGCCCGAGAAGGGAAAGGGCGAGCTCGCCAAGCCGACATGTGGCGTATATAGTCTGCGTCAAACTGTGGGCGACCCATTTGACCGAATTGTTTTAAGTCGGCGGATGTCTAATTTAAGACATTTAAAACATTTCCCTGACCAACATATACAAACTAAATTACATGAAAAAATTTATTACATAAAAGGGTTTTTGTTTTAAAGTAATTTAGGTGATTTTACAAGTTTAGTTTTTCAGGTTGATTCTAACTCTTTCTATTGCTGTCAATGTTTCCCACGTCCAGATAGGTAGGGAGCAATAGGCATGAGAGAAAACATAAATTTATAACAGAAGTTTTTCAGGTTGATTCTCACTGTGTAGCTGTCAATGTTTCCCACGTCCAAATAACATGGCGCTTTCAAATGTGGCTTCGTTATCTGGTCGTGGGGAGCAATAGACACGAAAGAAAACATAAATACAACTTTACAGTTAAATTGATTCTCCCAGCGCAGCATTCCATTATACTGGGCTGGGCGAGTTGCAATTAGACATATAACAATGTTAAATTATAAACATAATAAAAAATCACAACAAATACGGCATTACGACATTATTCAAATAGTTTATTATGCCGCTCTGAGGAGAATAATAAGTTCAATTTTAACTAAATTACAAGAACAGTTTATTTAATAATTTTTTTTTTCTGAAAACACACTCGACTCCAACAGATTTAACACGTCTGTAACAGATATTATGATAATCTTAATGCTCAATACTATTCTTATTAATCTATTATTAATGAAAGGGCAAACCAATTGCCAATACGGATATTATGATAGTCTTAATGCTCAATACTATTCTTATTAATCTATTATTAATGAAAGGGCAAACCAATTGCCAATACGGATATTATGATAGTCTTAATGCTCAATACTATTCTTATTAATGAAAGGGCAAACCAATTGTCAATACGGATATTATGATAGTCTTAATGCTCAATACTATTATTATTAATGAAAGGGCAAAACAAATGTCAATACGGATATTATGAGAGTCTTAATGCTCAATACTATTCTTATTAATCTATTATTAATGAAAGGGCAAACCAATTGCCAATACGGATATTATGATAGTCTTAATGCTCAATACTATTCTTATTAATCTATTATTAATGAAAGGGCAAACCAATTGTCAATACGGATATTATGAGAGTCTTAATGCTCAATACTATTCTTATTAATCTATTATTAATGAAAGGGCAAACCAATTGCCAATACGGATATTATGATAGTCTTAATGCTCAATACTATTCTTATTAATCTATTATTAATGAAAGGGCAAACCAATTGCCAATACGGATATTATGATAGTCTTAATGCTCAATACTATTCTTATTAATCTATTATTAATGAAAGGGCAAACCAATTGCCAATACGGATATTATGATAGTCTTAATGCTCAATACTATTTTTATTAATATACATATTATTAATGAAAGTGCAAACCAATTGCCAATACGGATATTATGATAGTCTTAATGCTCAATACTATTCTTATTAATGAAAGGGCAAACCAATTGTCAATACGGATATTATGAGAGTCTTAATGCTCAATACTATTCTTATTAATCTATTATTAATGAAAGGGCAAACCAATTGCCAATACAGATATTATGATAGTCTTAATGCTCAATACTATTCTTATTAATCTATTATTAATGAAAGGGCAAACCAATTGCCAATACGGATATTATGATAGTCTTAATGCTCAATACTATTCTTATTAATCTATTATTAATGAAAGGGCAAACCAATTGCCAATACGGATATTATGATAGTCTTAATGCTCAATACTATTCTTATTAATCTATTATTAATGAAAGGGCAAACCAATTGCCAATATGGATATTATGATAGTCTTAATGCTCAATACTATTCTTATTAATCTATTATTAATGAAAGGGCAAACCAATTGCCAATACGGATATTATGATAGTCTTAATGCTCAATACTATTCTTATTAATCTATTATTAATGAAAGGGCAAACCAATTGCCAATACGGATATTATGATAGTCTTAATGCTCAATACTATTCTTATTAATCTATTATTAATGAAAGGGCAAACCAATTGCCAATATGGATATTATGATAGTCTTAATGCTCAATACTATTCTTATTAATCTATTATTAATGAAAGGGCAAACCAATTGCCAATACGGATATTATGATAGTCTTAATGCTCAATACTATTTTTATTAATATACATATTATTAATGAAAGTGCAAACCAATTGCCAATACGGATATTATGAGTCAGGGGCGTTTGTCCGACTTGCTGAGGAATGTGACCAGTGGTGGGGATTGGAATAGACAATCGATCAATAAGTTCAACGCGTCTGGTACAGAAGTTGTTTTTTATGTGGGCGTATCGTCCACTGAATCTTGAGCAGAATTTCCAGTACCTTATTTAAAAGATCCAACCATTTTTCTTGTCTTTGATAGTTGTTTGCATATCTCAAGTCCTTATAGAGAGAAAGGCAGAACTTTCTCTCCTTCCTTTCTAGAGAAAATCAGGATATGAGCAAGCTGTCCCATTATTATAGTAGGATGTATCTGGATTTCAGATTACACCCGATTTAAACAAGTTCAAGCAGTCGACATCCTGCTAAGATAAGGCTTTTATGTTGATTTTATAAACATTAACTATTTCACAACACGTTGTCTTAAAAATAAGGCAAATTAGATTATGTACTACAAAAAAGTAACATGCGGAACAATTTCAGTTGAAAGATTGTGAGCCTAATGCAGAACTGGCAAATTATTTAATGACAATGCATGAACAATGCACATGATTTCCTTTTGACTTGCTATTATTTAGAAATAGATAGTTTTATTGTCTTTGTTTATCTATATTCGTGAATGTTAGCCTATAACATTGAACTTTTTATTATAACTGTTAAATTTTGATAGTCTTCAAGCCTATAAATATTATCTAACTAACCATCATGCCGTTTCTCCACAGGGGCAGGCAGAGAGGAAAGACCACCAAACAACTCGGCCTTAGCACACACTCCTTGCTTCATTCACATTCATACATCGTCTCATACATACTCTTCTGTTACTCTGACTCTTGACATGGCCCGACTCAAGTACTTGATTCACTTGATCGTGCCATGTCTTCCTCAGGCATCCCCGGCTTCTTCTTTCATTCACATTAGTGTCATATATTCTCTTAGCACTCCTTTCTTCGTTCATTCACTCTACATTCCCAAACCATCAAAGCGTCTCTTTCTTAATCTTACTCATCACAATCACATCAGTCTTTCGTTCTTTGAGAATCTCGACATTTTTCACACGGTCATACATAGTTTTATCCTACATATGCATCAGGATCTTATTTCTATATCATTCAGTCTATTTTCATCTTCCTCTGCCAGTTCCTTGCCTCACTGCCATACATCAGGGTTGGTATCAGCACTCCATTGTGGATTGCTAGCTTCACTTCTTTGGACAATTTTTGGTTAGCGCCAACCGTGTTCATTCCTCCATTTATGGAATTTCCTGCATTTACCCTTCTTTCAATATCCCTATCACCCTTTTCGTCTCTCATAAACATACTTCCCAGATAAAAAAAATCATTCACCTGCTCCAAGTATTCATCATTCACAACTATATTGCACACCGTTTTCGTACTCTCCCTTTCATTGTCGTCACCATCACTTTAGACTTATTCATCATTAACTCATTCTTCATACATACTTTATTCATCCTAGATATGAGAGACTGTAGATCTTCCATATTGTTAGCAATCAGCGCAGCATCATCAGTATGCAACAGGCAACATACTTCCATACTGTTAGCAATCAGCGCAGCATCATCAGCATACAACAGGCAACATACTTCCATATTGTTAGCAATCAGCGCAGCATCATCAGTATGCAACAGGCAACATACTTCCATATTGTTAGCAATCAGTGCAGTATCATCAGCATGCAACAGGCAACATACTTCCATATTGTTAGCAATCAGCGCAGCATCATCAGCATACAACAGGCAACATACTTCCATATTGTTAGCAATCAGTGCAGCATCATCAGTATGCAACAGGCAACATACTTCCATATTGGTAGCAATCAGCACAGCATCATCAGCATACAACAGGCAACATACATTCAATCGAGCCGGATCACCAAACTGGTACACTACAAAGAGCTGATTTAGTGATGCGGCTCACTAAACCAAGCCGCTTCGCACACCACTACTCCACACGGGAGGCCCTGAGGGAAATAATTTCCCTCAAGGCCTATGTCATCTTTGAGGAACACAGAGGCCGGCAAATCATTCCACAGTCGAGTTATTGAACACAAGAACGAGTCGTAGAAGCGACCCATTCTTATGTGACAAATAGCAACCATGGACGCACATTTGACAAGTTTCCCAACTGTAGACAGGTGCCGAAGAGATTAATTATTATATTAGTAACTACTCACTCGAGCGCGTATACAGTATAAGAGACTTGGCATACTTTTTGATTCAAAACATCATTTTGATGTCCACATTGATAATATTGTAAATACAGCTTACTGCATGCTAGGCTTTATTATCAGAAACAGCCGTGTATTTCGAAAACTTGAAACCTTCCTCCTGCTTTACTATATGCTGGTCCATTCTCAACTCGAATTCTGCGCCCCCATACGGACTCCACTCTACGGTATCTACAAAGACAAAATTGAAAGTATCCAAAGGAAATTTCTGTACTGCCTTAATTACAGAATGAGCGCACCTAAACGGGGATCCATAAATATGCTCTCTATCTATAATGTCTCCATCCTCTCTGGCCAGCGAACATACCTTGACCTCATAACCCTGTATAAAGTCTGCAATAATGTTATCAACTGTCCTACCTTACTAAAACTAATACACTTCAACCATCAGAACAACTAAGCTTATTGCACATTAGCCAGACGTACACAAATGCTGGTGTCAGGGATCAAATTGGAAGAATGTGGAGTTATTCAATTAAAATCAAACTTTTATGGATTCCGATATATATATATCGGAAAAGTACCACATGTATACATGTGGTACTTTTAACCTTCCAGCGGGCGCGCTGAGTAATTTTCCATGAGCGAGCGCTTGTCATAAATTTTACGTCATTAAGTTTTCTCTATGTTAATGGTGTTTTCTTTATATAAATGTTAGGGAATTGCTGTAAGGTTATGAAAAATGATAAATGACAGTAGTTTAAAAAATACGTATTTGACTTTCTTAAACAAAAACGAAATATCACTCTAAATGTGTTACTATTTCAAAACAAAATATTTTATCGACCTATTAGTCAGAATCAATATTATCATCCTTACAATTGTTGCAAACCACCTCAACTACAGAATGGTTCTTGCATGTAAAGGACTGGCAACGGCAACACTTCATTGATGCTGTTCTTCTGCAGTGCACATGACCGACAAACACCGCGTTTTTGAGGGCTTCTTTTTTCTTCTTCTGGTATCGGTTCAACTTCCCAACCGTAATTCACTCCTGCGATAAATGTTTGACATTTGATCTAAAGATAAGATGCTCTTTCATCATGGTCAATGCCAATTTTTTTAGGAAAATTCTTCAATGCTTTGGAGCCTTTCCTGGACAGGCAAATTTGTATAAAATTTGAGCATATATGCCGCCAATATTCATTAGAGTGTAGAAAACTATACACGGCCATCTCTTTGTTTTTCTAGAGACCGAGTAAGCGGCACACATTTTGTCAACTGTATCCACTCCACCTTTGGTTTCGTTGTAGTCCAATATAACTTGAGGCCTTCTGGTGACAGGATCCATTTCATTGTCATCATGTAATGTTGAGAGTAATATTACAGATTTATTTTTCCAAGGTAGATAGGAAAGCATCATTTTTTGCTTTTGGAAACCAAAAAGAGTGGATCCAATAGCTCTGCTTCAATAGTCCGGCAAGAATGCTTTTGGGATTTCTGCTTTGTTCTTTTTTATTGTGCCCCGATAGCACTTTATTCAGCTTGTTGCTTGATTTCTAATTCTGAAAACTCGCTGTCACTCGAGGGAAAGTAAGTCTCATCATCTTGTAGTCTCATCAACTTCATAATGGAACACGTCTAAAATAAAAATAAAATACATTTAGTTATAAAAGAAACAATATAAATGAGAAATAAATAGAAAAAAATACTTTATTTAATATACTTACACTTTAAGGCGCGTGTCGTAAAATTTACGCTCAACGGAAATTTCCAAGTATCAATGAATAACAAAAACTTCTAAGCACACTGGGTACGTCTGTAGTTTAGAGAGACACTGACCCTCGAATATCTCGGAGCTCGATGATTGGGACTAAGTTGTGAAAGTGGAGGAAGCGATAAGGAGCATTTGTCGCAAATTTTACGACAGCCTGCCCGCTGGAAGGTTAAGAGAAAATTGAAAGTTGTTTTCATATAAAAAAAATATAAACAAACAAACTTCAAAGAACAGCATTTACACATTGTATACTCTTTATTATTTCTTTGTATAACACTATTTTTAATTTAATGATTATTTTTTTACCTTTAAATTCTTGTAAAAATTATTTATAAAGTTTATTTACCTTCTAAGACATTGTGCACTTTTTAAAATTCTTTCTGTGTAACTCAATATTCAATTCCTTAATTAGTCTAAATATTATTTTAAAGATTTGTTTATCTGTATCATAGTAATCAGTGAGAAATAGTTAGAATGCAGGCGAATTCTCCAGATATTGTTTTAATATTACTGTTTGTATCTGTGTTTACTTCTTAAATTAATGATTATTTTTTTCCCTTTAAATTCTTGTAAAAATGTTTTAATATTACTGTCTGTAAGGAGTAAACACAGATGCATACAGCAATATTAAAACAATATCTTAAGAATTGGCCTGCATTCTAACTATTTCTCACTGATTAATATAATACAGATAAATAAACTTTTAAAATAATATTTTGACTAATTAAGGAATTGAAGATTGTGTTACAAAGAAAGAATTTCAAAAAGTGCACAATGTCTAAGTGAAGTAACAGAAGGTAAAGAAAATATTGTTTTAATTTTTACAAGAAAATATTGTTTTAATTTTTAAAAGAAAATATTGTTTTAATTTTTACAAGAAAATATTGTTTTAATTTTTACAAGAAAATATTGTTTTAATTTTTACAAGAAAATATTGTTTTAATTTTTACAAGAAAATATTGTTTTAATTTTTACAAGAAAATATTGTCTGTATCTGTTTCTCCTTAAATCAAAAAAAAAATGATACAAGTTACTCAGAGCATCTTCCATTGAAATACCTGTAGAACAAGGATAGCATTCCCACCTGATGTCTGTGTTCCAAAGATTGGAATCCGTTCATTAAGATAGGTGAATCTATCAAACGGACCACCCGTCTCTGCACAGGGTTTTTTCAGATATTTTATTATTATTATAGAGGTGGCTGCCACATTCTGCAGCGGGGCGCACTAGTGACTTGCACACGGTCAGCAGTTGTGTACTATTACAGTATCTGCGGGCTCTGTACACTACGCCCAGCTTCTGAGATGCTAACTTTACTCGGGCTTAGGAAAACCTCTCGCGGTAACCATCCATTCTCTGCTTCAAAGTCCTCCGAGCCGTTGGAGTTTGTGTGCCCTCTGGGGGCTTGTCAAACTAAAAGCTATAAGACTGTACTGTCATCCGGGTAACAATGAATTGGTACATATGTCAAGAAGTCATTGATGTGCAATGAAAACAAAGTCGGCGATAAATCCGATCCCTGTGGGACAGCAGCATTTATTAAATGCGAGGAAGTGATGAAACCGTCAGCAACGTCTGAATCGATCTCTCCCTCAAAAAATAGACAATCCACATACACAAGGATATGGAAGTACATAAGAAGGTAGTTTGTTGACCACCTCTTTCAATTCTTGCATACAATTCTTTCAATCCATGTAGATTGAATAACCACGGCGACATTACACAGCCTTCCTTAACACCTTTTGTGATGTCAAATGACCATTCACACCAATACATGCAACGCTTCCCTCGTAAAGATGCGATTACCTGTATGAGATCGTATTCACTCCGTACTTGGACAACATCTTCCATAACTTTAATATTATAATACTAAAAACAGCTGTCAGAAGTCAAATGTGTAATAATTGCAGATATCTAAATAGAAGATAAAATAATAACAAGTTTAGCAGTTGTGTGTGGATTTTTGGCAACAGGATAAATAGATGGGCAATTATTCATCTATTGTTTTTTGTTCTTCAACCATTTGGTTGTGGGACATGGAGTAAAATAAAAAAAATAGCAAGCATTAAAAAAGCATATATTCAAAAGTACTTTATACCTCACAAAAACCTGGATAAGTTGATACCAAAATTTGGAATGAGATTGAATCTTACATTACTTATTAACCCTTCAACTATTTATTAGAGAAAAAATATTATTCATAAAATTATTTGTTTTTATTAGCCCAAACATATGCATTATAGAACATTCTTTGCCACGGTGAGGAGCCTTTCTTATTGGGTTTATCCGTTTCCATGGCATATGGCCATTGCCAATTCTGGGTGCACCTTTCTGGATGAGGCATCATGGCAAAGTGTCTGCCGTCCTTGGAACATAATGCAGCAACACCAACGGGACTGCCGTTGGGATTCATGGGGTAGGTTTCTGTTGGTTTCCCGTTATCATCAATGTACTGGACGCAAACTTGGCCGTTTTCCTTCAGCTTTTGTAGAGTCTTATTGTCTTTGAAGGTGAAGCGACCTTCGCCGTGCGCAACCCAAACCCCGAGGCGAGCTGTTTCCATTCCGGAGAGCCAAACTGTGGAGCCCATTCCCTTGGAGACTGACACACAGGACCAGCGGCATTCAAACCTGAAATAACATTCAATTAAGTAAGAAAAGTCATTCAGCAGCGTGGTTCTACATCTATCAGAATCATCATTACGATATATGTTCAAGTAATCAGTTCTATGAGACATCGATTAAAAAGTCTAACAGGTTCAACAGTACTCATATACAGTATAACCTTGTTTTTACGTGCCCGGAATTCCCTCTATTTTTTTCAGTTCCAATGTATTTCAGTACATTAAACACCCGCATTTACGTTTTTCTTTCCCGCAATTTACTTCGGAAATATTCAAAATATGCGAGTTACGCACGCTTGACAATGATTGAGTCGTGACATTCGAACGGCGTAAGGTGATTGGAGGGAAAACTCCGCGTCTTTAGAAAGGTGTACGGTGATTGGTGGGCGAACTCCGTGTCTTTAGAACGGCGCACGGTCTGTCATCAGTCTTACAAGTTACAAGTTCTCGGTTTATTTATTTCATATTGCTTTCGGTTCGATTATTATTCATTTTTATGTCCTCATTCTTTCAAGCACATAATGTCTAACCAAAGGAAAGCTTTGTCAGTGCAGGAGAAACGGAACATTCTCGAAAAAGTGAATAAAACACGTTAGCTAACGCGTTTTGCTGGCCTGAAATTTAGGAATACCCATTACTACTTTGGCCACAATCATCAAAAACCGTGAATCTATTGAAAAAAGCGCTATTCAATGTGAACCCGGGGCGAAAAAACATGTACATCAAAGCGTCGAAGTACGAAAAAATGGAGGAGATTTTCAAATAATGGTTCATCAGTGCGCGGGCCAGTAATATTCCCGTCGGCGGTACAATCATTCGTGAAAAGGCGCTGCGCATTGCGAATCAACTAAATATTGAAGGATTTACTGCATCAAATGGATGGATAAATCGTTTTAAGAAGAGGCACAATGTGGTGCGAGAATCGCAAAATGTTGATTTGGACATTGCTGAAGATTGAAAGCAGACAGATGTGCATACATTAATTGCAGACTACGCTCCCAGATATATTTTCAATGCCGATGAGACTGGGCTGTTTTAATGTTCTACCTTGTAAGACTTTCAGCTTCAAGAGTGAAGCCTTTTATGGAGGAAAATTAAGCAAGGTTCGTCTCACTGTTCTCTTGATTACAAATTCAGATGGCAGTGAGAAACTTCCCCTGTTAGTGATTGGGAAGTCTGCAAAACCCCGCTGCTTCAAAAATGTCAGGACATTGCCGACAAAATATGCAGCCAATAAAAAAGCCTGGATGACATCAATCTTATTTGAAAAGCAGCTTACTGCATTAGATGCTTTGATGGGAGTAAAACATCGAAAAATATTGCTATTCCTCGATAGGTGCCCAGCTCACCCCACAAACTTGACTTTGAGAAACATTCAGTTGGCATCTTTTCCTCCTAACTATACAAGTGAACTGCAACCCCTGGATTTAAGGATAATTAGGGCATTCAAGCACTACTATAGAAGAAACTTGGTACAGAAGTTATTGTGTCAGTTAGAACGAGGTGAGGATCCCAACAAATTTAAGACGTCCATTTTAGATGCAATGCATTATACCGTTAAGGCATGGGGTGAAATAACCGACTCTACCATCAAGAATTGTTTCCGGAAAGCTGGGATATACAAAGAGCAGGATGAAGACGTACCCAGTACCCAAGAAAATATTCAGTGTGATGTTATAGAAGGCTGGGAAAGGATTTCAGACCAACCCCTGGAGGATTATGTAAACCTTGACTCCAATGGAAGTTGATGACATTGTTGACAGTCATTTAACACCAGCAGAGTTTTCTGCTGAAGAACTGTCCGATGAAGAAGAGGTTGATATTCCAACAAAGCAATGAGGTTCATCGAGGGTTTAAAAACCTACTATACAAGCATTGGTGATATTCAAGATGACACTTTTAAATGTTTATATATAATGTTTATATAAATGTTTATAGTCTTGAAAGAGAATAAGGAACTCGAGTCCATTTTAAAAATTTTTTTTTTATTAATGTTGACATCCTAACTTAATTTTCTGTTTTTTTATTTTTTATTTTTAAAGTACGTTTTCATGGTTAAAATAATTGTTAAAGTTTCAATTTTTTAAAGCCCACCAAAACGCACGAAATCTATGGCTTGTTGGGTGTGACGTCACATGAGCCAGTCGGATTAGCGGTTCAATAAGCAGTAATCGATATTGTATGGATTTTGGAACTTTATACTCAAATTTAACTGCTTTTAATTGAAGGAAACATTGTGGAATATCAGCGTCTCGTTACTATTGTAGGTGCATTGTACCAAAGTGCAAAAATACATTCATATCCGCAACTGATTAACAATTTATCAGCGTTCAAAGAAAGTCCATATCCAACTTTTTTAAAACCCAAACCGGAAGACTAGGCCATAACCTAACATGTCAGTAACAGAAATGGGTATTATGATACCTCCGCATATCTGATATTTCGATACCGGGTCCACAGATATTAGCGTTCAGACCGTTCCGAGATATTAAACGATATTTTGGTATTCATATCTATTGAATAATGATTTGGTACGAGACAATAATAATAATAATATTTTGATGATTTTTATAGCGCCATTTTGGCGAAAATCACTTAAAGGACGCTGTACAAATGTTTTTTTTTCCAATGCTCTTTTTTTCATTATTGAAATTTAGTACAATTTAATTCATTGCAATATTATACTTCTCTTTTAAGCAATGCTTGTGTAGAGAAGCGGAGAGTACATATTGCGTTCAGATGGTTATATATTTACACAGTAATGTTTCCTAAAGTTTCACAAGAAGATGCTTAAAATAATAATAATAAAAATAAAATGGTTTACATGATTATATTACAGAGTTGGTGGTTTAATTAATAGAAAAAATGGAGTGCGTGGCGACAAATTTTGTTTTAGAAGTTAAAATCATAATATAATACACGTAATGTACAATGTGACGTTGGATATTTAACATATAGCATAACGGTACTAGTGGTATATTATGTTGTCTATCTTATCACTAACTATAGACAGTCTATCATATTGATAATAAGTACTGGCGTTACTGACCATGCTCGATGTATTCGATATTCATCGTTAACTAATATTAATAAATCTTTGGTGTCGCCAATATATTTCAATAAAAATTCGATGTCAACAATGAAAAAAAAAACTATAAAAATAGCTAAAATGACAAAATATTACGAAATTTTAAATCGTTATGTCCCAGACACTATTAGGTCTACAGAGACCATTTTAATTTCAAATTTTATGCAAATTTTGTGGACTTCAAAAAGTATTAAATGATTTATACCGTAAAATTAGTCATTCGGGATTCAAAATCGACAAAAACTGAAGAAAGGTTGAAAATTTTTTATTTTTTTTAATCTCGACTACAAATCTGGAGGTTGTGGGTTTAAATCCCAGCGTGCCCATGTAAATTTGATTTAATTAATCTGTGTCGTTTTGCAATTAATTCGTTAAAAATAATATATACAGTATATGTATGGTACGTTCCAAAGTGAAAGATGCTTGAAATGGCTTTAGCCGTGCTTAGTGCTTAGATTTGAATAGCCCGGTACCTCCTTACCTTCTCTTCCCCATCGCCTTCCCCTCCCCATCGCCTTCCGCCCATTGGCTTCAGACAGTTGGGACTCTTGTGCGGTATTCGCGTAAAAAAATAGGAGTGTCAGGAGAATTCATAATGCGAAAGTAAATGGCAGAAGAATTAATCAATCAAAGCAAAAATGATGTGAAAAGAGGACCCACCATGAATAACATAATACTGACAGACTAATATATCAATATTAGGTAATATCACAAAAAAACGGGAATGATACAGAACTATTCCTCTTGAACTTTGTTACCATCTGGTTAGAATTTTTTGGATGCGATTTTAACCTTTAGTACTTTGAATTATGTATGAAAGGGAAATTATAATCGCTTGCGTTAATAAGCCTCTAGCCGTTTTCCACGCACGCGCCTGTCACGGACTTGACAAAAAATGACAGTAGATAGTTTTGCGAGAGAAATATGCAAATTTTTATAGGCTGTGGTACCTTTAATGGCTTGAAATAAAACTAAACATGTTACGCATCATAAGAAATAACAGGTTTGAGGTATCATTAGAAATCCTCCGCTTCCAGAATAACTGAAGAAATAATCACCAAAGTGCCAATAACATTGTGTTGTGCAAGTATTAGATTATTACGTAGACAAATTCGTTAAAATTGGTATGAATTTTCAAGCAAAAACTCTCCAATAGTCGCAAAAAACAAACATAATGATTTTACAGGCAAAATGAACACTGTAAACAGTGAAAATATAAGCTGTAAGCAATATTAAGAGTGGAAAAAAACTTATCTAATTATAGTTGGGCTCAAAAACGGCACATATGACGTCAGAAGCAGTGGTACCAACAGAACATGGTGTTTTGGTGGTACAGTTTTTAGTTCACTTTTACATAACGATTTATAAATTCTACGTATTATATACAATAAAAGTTATATATTCAGAATCGGTGTTTGCTGATCTATACGAATATATATTTTTAAAGCCATTATATTTGTCACTGGAGTTCCTTATTGTGTAACACAAAAAAACAAAAATGTAACAAACTAATGCGTGATTTTTTTTTTTAAATAAAATAATTTTCAATAAAGATTTAAATTGAATGTTGTTTTTTAATAAAATGTTATTTTTTCAGAAACATAAAATTTAAATGTTCTTTTTTTCAATACCCCCTTTTACATTTTCCCTCCAATTAGGTTTTTTTTTTGAGTCCCTTAAAAAATGTAAAACGGGGTTATACTGTATTTTGAAAACCAAAAATGTTTTAATTCTCAGATAAAATATAAAACCATATTTATTTAATAAAAATCAACAAACATAAAAAGGAACCAAGTGTCAAACACCTCGTGAAGGATGCATATTATGTTGATTGGTTTAGGAACTACAATTATTATTATCTGAAGTAAAAAAAAAATGGGGATGTTCAACATTTTATTTACATTGGAGTATAATAATAAGTGACGTCCGCTTCGCACTAGCAAAAGCAGTGCTGTGGCGTGCCGTAAACATTTGAATATTTTTTTACATAGAGCTAATGGAATAATGTGGATACAACCCCTCAAGGATAATAACTTGTTTGCACCCATGGAAAAAAGGGGTTTGGATACAACAAATCCGAACGATAATAAAGAGCTATGTCTAATATTATAAAGAAAATGAAAAATAATACCTTTCAGATTTGTTATGATCGAGGAATATTTGCGGTATTTTATTGTCATCCTCCGCAACCGTGTCGTGTGCATCGATCCAGCCCAACAGCGCCATCAGCTGGCAGCCGTTGCAAACTCCCAGAGTGAAGGTGTTCTTGCGAATGTGAGCAAAGTTATTAAACTGCGTGCTCAGTTTAGAATTGAAAAGAATGCTGGCTGCCCATCCTTTGGCTGAACCCAGAGTGTCTAAAATACAAAATTATTAATGTAGCAAAATAAAAACTCTAACTATTTATATAATAAACTTATTATTTACCTGCATAACTAAATCCTCCAGGGAACACAATTCCTTGGAACCTGTCCAAAGTAATTGATTCATTCAGCAAATCATACATCGTTATATCATATACTTCAAATTGCGCCTTCATCAATGTTGCAATCATCTCGCGGTCTCCATTAGAGCCTGTAGAAAAGATGTATGTACATACATTACTTTAGTAGAATATTATAAATATTATTGTTAAGTACATTTAATGAGTGATTACATACCTTCCTCTCTTATCACAGCTACTCTGATGGGGGAAATAGATTTCTGGAATACAATCTCAGGATCAAATGTGATATCATACAAGGGTCCTGTTCTAAATTCCAAACCTAAACAAATACATAATTCAACAATGAAAATGACGAATGTTATTTGTAAATACTTCTGAAGCATAAAAATATTTAAAAACTGGTAAGTTACCTTTCCATTCTTCATTGACACATTCAGTGTTAGCCTGCAGTAGCTCTAGTTGGTAGCTGGTTTCCTCCCATAGCTTGAGGAGCTGATAGAGTTGACAGTTGAGAACCTCCTGCGCATTGTATGTGATACGTATCTGAGATTTCATCCCCTCACCGGATGTATACCCAATATTGTGGCACTGGACATTCACTGCTGAATACATTTCGACACAATGCGCAATGTTAGCAGAACTAACTTCTAATATGAGACCGAGTTCCTCATTGAACAGTGCTTCGATGCATCCTACTTTAGAGAAGTTCATAGTGATTTGAAGTCCTCGCAAACCGGCAAAAGCCATTTCAAGGAGGCAAGTAATAAAACCACCATCGCTGATATCATGTCCGGAAAGAATCCTTCCTTCTGCAAAAACCAATTCATCAATAATTAGATACAAATCATTTAAACAGTGGCTTTAAGTACCTTTTCATATAAATATTTTCATTCAAAATTAATGACTATTTCTAAAGCAATATGATCACCTTTCAGAAGAATTTGAGTGACGTTAAAAACATTCTTGAGGGATTCCGGCTGATCTACATCGGGAGGGCTGTTTCCTTGTTGCTTGAAACACTGGGCCAAAGCTGTTCCTCCTAATCTAAAATGTGCAAAAATTAAAAAAATATATGTAGTTGTTTTATTGTGACTTCTTCATACCATTATAATCTTTATGCTGAACTTTATTGTTGTGTGCTTGCTAACAACTTTCCATACCTGTATTTCCCAGGTGTTATTGGAACCCAAAGTATGGCAGACCCGTCTTTCCTCAAGTACGGCTCCACTTTGACAGTAATATCCGGACACGGGGCGTAAGTTGATACAACAAGTGTACCGGGGGAATTTACTAAAACAAACATATTATAATTATTGTTTATGGAAAAAGACTTGTAAGATGAATAGCAGCTCGCAAAGCTATTCGATGACGTCCGTGAGACACTTTTTGAAAATTTATTATGAAACCGAGGAACATTTTTACAAAACAAAGGTTTTAAATATATTTATAGACTTAAAAAAAATCCTTATGCATTGCTAATATATAGTACTGCCCTGCATTTCCACTTTAATTGTATTTCATTTCTTTAAATCTAATCATCTTTTTAACCTACAGCCAAGATGGCCTTTAATGGGAGTGTAAATGCCCTACTACATCTAGTGAGGTAGGTAACGTTTAATCACGGTACTAATATTGAATGAAACTGTAAAAATAATATTTCAATAAATGCCAATTTATTGGCACTGAAACTGAAACTGAAATATGTCCATTGTCGACCAAGAGGTGATATTGCATCTATTTTTACATCTCTTTCTATATTTTGTCAGCCCACGAGTACATATATGCCAGGAGAGCTGTGATTAATAACCAGTGTATCTATTCAGCTATTTTGTCAATAAAATTAGCAATAGAAATAAAAAAGAAACAATGATGAAATTTTAAAAAAAACTTTGTTGCTAGAAAACATTTGACTATTTAACAAAAATTTCTCTACAATATTTAGCACAAAACTGTAGGTACCTGGTTATCGACATAACCTGAATTTTAACGGCCACAAGAGTTTCAAGGTGTTTTACAATCTCACATTGCACATTAAATAAGAACTAAAATTTTCATGTTTTATTTTACAATTCTTTTAATGACAATAAAGATAATGGTTATTTAAATGTACGTTTTTCTCTACATACTCAGTGTATTAAGAATTCCATGACCCTTAAATTTTTCATCTAAATCGACCAGTATGAAACCAGTGGTTTTTAAATAGCTAAGGTAGCTCTTTGGACATAAAAGGTTGGATATCACTGATCTAAGGGAACTAAGGAGTAAGTAATATTTATTATGTGATGCATAATCACCTTTCTCCACCCCCACTTTAGCCGCCATAGACAGGGAATCCTTCCCCCCATCCACGGCCACCCCCAGTTGCTCCATGAGCGTGCACATGGCCCGGCACGCCACGGCCAGGGTGCCCCCTTCCTTCCCGGTCTTGCCTGCCCACATCCAGTTGCCGGAACATTTCACATCGCGGAGTTCCGATATTCCAGCAAACACCTGAAAAAATACTATGATATACACAGATAGCGCACCGTTGCTCGAAATTGTCGTTACTCACTAGAAAAAATTGATTCATGAAAACAATCGCTAGAGACCACCGAGTGACTAGCGAGTTCAAACTCGTACTGTAGGTTAATCCCCCTTAAATGGAAAGCCACCGGTGTTGCCAGATCGAACGCTACGCTACCTGCCTCATTACATTAATTTACAATTAGTATGATCGAATAATCATGTTTTATGTTTAGCATAAGGTGTCCTCTCTCCACCTCAACCTGAAGAAACAAGAATAAATTTAATAGAATGACAAAATAAAAGTGAATTGTGGCATTAAATAGACGTAGCTCAGCAGGATCGATGTTTTGAGTAATCGGGTATGTAATAATTTGTATAACAGAAAGATACGTTGCAACGGAGATCTCCTCAGCAGCAGGACAAAATACACAGATATCGCTGTGGATGTCATCAATCAATTGAACTAATGAAGGTAAGGCTAGGTTAGGGACTCCATAACTAGAATCTAACCCAATTTAGTCGATAAAACCTATTTTATTGAAGAAAATTAAAGTCCAAATAAGCAGACAACAGACATTGTCAGTTCATAATTGAATTAAAGCCTCCCTGGGCTCATTTTACTCTCTCCACTCACTAGAATTTCACTGCATAAGTAAAGTAATAAATAAGTTCATTACCATTTAGTTGGGAAAGTAAAGTAACAACTAATAAACCATTTCGCCCTTTCCCCGCAAGGGTAGGCAGAGAGAATGGACCGCCGCACAACTCTGTCTTGACACACACTCCTTGCTTCGTTCACAGTCACACATCATCTCATACATACTCTTCTGTTATTCTGACTCTTGACATGACCCGACTCAAGTATTTGAATCACTTGATGGTGCCATATCTTCCTCAGGCGTCCCCGACTACTTCTACAATTTACTTCCACGTCATATATTCTTCTTACACTCCTTTCTTCATTCATCCGTTCTACATGCTCAAACCATCTAAGCGTCCCTTTCTTAATCTTATCCGTTATGCTTGTATCAGCCTTGCATTCTTTAAAGATCTCCACATTTTTAACACGGTCATAAGCCTCAGGGATCTCACTTCTACAGCAATCAGTCTATTTTCACCCTTCCTCTGTCGCTTCCATTCCTCACTGACGTACATCTGAGTTGGTATCAGTAATAAATAAGTTACCAGGTTAGTCAGGGCTTCCCCAACAGTCATCCTGGCCCCCACGTCAGGCTGCAGCAGCCCCTTCTGTTATTCTGACTCTTGACATGACCCGACTCAAGTATTTGAATCACTTGATGGTGCCATATCTTCCTCAGGCGTCCCCGACTACTTCTACAATTTACTTCCACGTCATATATTCTTCTTACACTCCTTTCTTCATTCATCCGTTCTACATGCTCAAACCATCTAAGCGTCCCTTTCTTAATCTTATCCGTTATGCTTGTATCAGCCTTGCATTCTTTAAAGATCTCCACATTTTTAACACGGTCATAAGCCTCAGGGATCTCACTTCTACAGCAATCAGTCTATTTTCACCCTTCCTCTGTCGCTTCCATTCCTCACTGACGTACATCTGAGTTGGTATCAGTAATAAATAAGTTACCAGGTTAGTCAGGGCTTCCCCAACAGTCATCCTGGCCCCCACGTCAGGCTGCAGCAGCCCCTTTAGAGACTGGGTGCCGATGGAGGTGGCAGCCCCCACGGTGTCCCCGTGGGAGAGGGCGATGATGGCGTAGTCCGCCAGAGGGGTGTGCAGGGGCCCCACGCACTGCTGCTGGGCCACCAGCCCTGTGACGCACCTGTCCACCTGGAATACAAGTCAAATCAATCCGTCATGCCGTAACTAAGATACCAAATCGATCAACTTTTTTATCTATTTAAAGGAAATAAGATCATTTTAGGAGAAACATTCCCAGGTTACGAATAACCTGAGAATATTTTAAAAAATCCTACTGCCATCATTATAAGCAGAAAATGTTGTTTAGGAAACAACGTATCAGAGGATTATGTGTTGATGGATTACTACAAGTTGAATGCATTTATTATAACGGATTAATCAAAGGAGCGTGAGTTAGGATCTGTGATTAATGAAGTGACTCACCAGTGTTTAACATGAGTTGATTTATTTGTATAACGGTTGTAAAAGCTTATGGTTAAATTTGTAAAATATAAATAAGAACACAGGATAACAAATAAAATGAATTGAACACGGAACAAAAAGTGATAGTCTAATCAAGTCGAACAACAGGAAGTGAATGATTCTATTAAGGAAAACCGGCAACTATACAGGAATGAAGATGTCACTAGTGTCACCGTTCTGCAGGTGTTTAATGACTGTCGAAATAGTAAATCTTAGCGGTCAGTTCAACATGTAGAAGCAGGTAGCTATGTTGCATGTGCAATAAATGAAGACTTAGCTAGCAGAGGAGTTGAGCTTACGGTGCCCGGGGGGAACCCGATGCATTTGTCCACTCAATTACTGAATGGTTATATATTTTATATCGGTAATAAACTCTTGTGAAAAGGCGGAAGTGTAAAAGAACTACATTCTTTGTGGCAATATAATAGTAGCAAAAGGAAATAACCCTAAGAGCTTAGTAGTCAATTGCCTTTTTTAGCCGCCTCGTTATGGCATCTCTCACAGAAGAGATAAACCGATACAAGTGTCTTGGGGGCACGTCCGTATATCCAAAGTAAGTTAAATTTTTCTCACTTCTGGTGAAATTGATTTAAATGCAGAAATTCTTTCTTGAACCCCCTACTATCATGGGGTTTAGAAGTCAATAGGTTTTATGTAAATTAGTGACATTCGTTTTCTTTCATGTCGGTATAGATCACACTTCTACGGATTATCTGTTTAGTAATGGATGCTAAGCTAATTTTTACATTGACAAAACTATATAAATGTAATAAAAATAGTTGCAGAGTTACAAACAATATACATATCTACATATATATTATATATAAAGAAGGGTGTCCTGGGCGGTGTTCGTTTTGTATACAAATCTACAGTTTTATTCCGAGCTTGATGAAATTTTGCACACTTGACCTTCAAAACAAGAGTAAGATCACTGTCATACATGGGATTTCGAAAAATCACCCACTATCCCCTTTCCCACCCTGCAGAATGTTGGTACTTCTTGATGAAATTTTGTATGTTGACTTTCAAAATGATAGGAAAATTACTGGGTATGGGAAACATATTTCAACCTCTAAACTTTGCTCCAAATCATTCATAACCCCGGGCAACGCCGGGTACTTAAGCTAGTATTTTATAAAAGAAACAATACTCTGAAAGGGTGGTGGACCATGTTAATTAAGCAATTCAAATAAAAATTATACTTTTAGCACATAAAAAAATAGCATTTTTAGCAAGTTTTATTAATTTGTATAAACTCATGGTTTTCCAATTTATTATTATTCAATAAAAGATAAAATTTGTACCATCTTGATCAGCTTTCTATTCATTGTATACATAACGATTTATTTCAAAAAAAATTATGCTTACCTTGGTTGTTAGATATCTCTTGCTACCAACTGACACCAGGCGTAGAACTCTTCCCAGTGCTTCCAGAACACTCAGCGATGAAGGCAGCACCACGGGACTGCCGACCACGGTTTTATTTGATAGATTGAAAATTTTTCTGGGCATATTACCTAATGAGAAAAAATAACTATGAGAAGCAAAGTTTACTTTCAATCCACGCTATTATGTACCTACAAACAAAATAATCATAAGTTGCCGCATGCTCATGTGTTCACTGGTTCATAACCAGCGTGTTTATCTGTAAATCTTTGAGCGACAGAATGAATTGTGAAAGTGTCTGACTATTTCTAAAAATTGGCTTGTCTCAGATGACACCTAATATCAGTGGCGTGCATTGCTCTATGACCAAGGACAGGCTTATGCAGTTTTTGAAGTTGGGGTATGAATTACTGTGCATTGAATATTTGGAAACTGCCAAATTAATGATCATCTTCCATTGATTGTTGTGGTCAACTGAATAAATGAGCGCAAAATTTAATTACCAAATTCATGGAAAAAAAACATTTTGATCAGAACTTGTCGTATTTTTTAAATATTTTTTTATAGTACGTTTTTCTTAGGGTAGGGACAGCTTTTTAGACTTTATGGAGTGCACGTCACTGCCTAATAGCTTATCTTAATTCATCAATAACATTACATTCCTAAGCTAAAACTACTTAATTAATCAGAATTGTTTTCAATTAAGGAAGCCATTTTTTTGTGCTCAAAACAGTTGGAACAAACGCGGTGTCTCATAGACTGATTTAGAAAATTTACCTAAAACAGCTTCCAAATTAAGATCGAATGGAAGGTTTGTGTCTAAATCCTTTGCGTTTGCCATAGAACCTTCCACTAACTTCACATGTCCATCACTGGTCACCTCGCCAACAAAAGAAACTGGACACCTTTCTCGACTGCAAATGTCTGAAATAATAATTACATATTCATATATTAGTTTCAATTCTTGAGAAACACATTTAGGTAGCGTATTAGATATACATATTATGTATATAATGGTATATGTTTAATACCTTCCAGCAGTTTGCGTTGTCCCTTATCGCAGAGGAGGGCATTGTTCTCCTGGTACTCTGCCCCCCATAGCTCCATTACTGTGATGGTTGGATCCCCCAGTTGGAATTCCTCGGTGTATATCAGAGCTCCCTCCGGTTCAACCAACTCCTTCAAGACATTGCCATTGCCGCCAGCTCCTTGATCGTGGATTGCTGAAACATGTATTTTAAAATGAGCCATTGATATTTTAAACAAAAATTATGATTTTTAAATTCATATGTATTTAGTTTGTAGTCACATACGGAATCAGTAGAAAGTGTATCTAAAAATGCTGATTCCACATTTATATGTGGAGATTATAATTTACCTAAAATAACGTGGAACAATGACGACCTAGGTGTGAAAACCATTAGTGGTACTCTCTTTCCTCACAAGCTACTACAATTGTTAATTTGTTTGCATACTCGTATATGAATACGTTCCAAGTAAATTCTATTACAAACTCTCTAGGTTCTTGTCTGCTTTGATATTTACAAGTATGCCTAGTGTCCTTGTGTTAGAAGCTACAGACTGATTGTTACCAATCGATAATTACCATCCACCTCTATCTAAAGCATTAAAATATTTCAAAAATGATTCTTTAAATCCATGTGTTTCTTATTACAACAAATTTAATGATGGCGACCATGTCAGAATGAATAGTTATCTCGCCCAGTGTGATTGGTCATCTCTCTTTTTCAATACTAATATTAACGATGCTGTACTTAAATTTAACAAATGTTTATCTCATGCTGTTAGTTTGTTTATTTCAGAGGGAAATGTACTTCAAACCTAAGTTTCCTAAATGGTTCAGCATTAAGCTGAAGCAGTTGATATTTGAAAAAAAAATAAAACTCACAAATTATTTAAAGATATTTGGCAACTTAATGCACTACCGAAAAGTTTGTCAATTGAGAGAATTGTCTAGAATTGAATTTTTTTTTCTTAAATTTTAATAGATTTTCCATGAAATATATTTTGAATAAATTATGCATATAGAAAAATTATAAAATAAATATCAGGTTACATGCATATACATGACTTTACTGCTTTTTTGCTCATAAATTAAAAAGTACTAAAGAGGCTATTGGTTTGTACTAACAGTTATATTCCTCAAATGCATTCACTATTAAAAATTCAAAATTCACTACCTTCTTATCAAATAATAATAATAATAAATGGATTATTTCTATAGCGCCGTTTTCGTGAGAAAATCACCTCAAAGGCGCTTTACAACATAATTTATCTAACCTATACCTTATCACTTAAACTTATATATAATAATTTACTTATTAGATTCATTACTAATTGCTTACAGATAAGATTTATAACTATAAAATACCTAATTCAGACTTATAATTAGTGACTTACATCCAACACTTATATAGATAGCGACTTACAACTTAGACCTGTGGGTAGTGACTTAAAACTAGTGACAGAGGCTTACAACTAACATATTTACATTTTAGAATAAATTATGTACAAAATGTTACTATTTACAAAATCAGAACATAACCTGATATTGAACAGCAGTGGGACGAGTTTGTATATGATACATCACAGCTGCATTTTGTATGGCTCTGATCAGTTTGAGGATAATATACATACATATATATCATATTCTACATGTTAATAAAGATGGTAATGCTAGACAGATACTTCTATACAATTAAATTTTAAAAATGTTATGAGCGCCAAAAGGAGAAGGAAGTTTTTACCTATATTAATATTATGTATACGAGGTGTGTTCAAAAGAAAAAGTGAAATTTGGATTTTCGTGGGCTGTGTACATTCGATTATCGAATTTTTGTTTTTGTTATGTTGGTACACATATGGTAGCATTATCAGCCATTTTGGATTAGTGGTTTGTTTTTGACAACTGGAAAGGTTAGTCACATTTTTGTTTGTTCTTCGATTTTTTACTTTTGAAAAAAATGGATCAAAGAATATGTATTAAATTATGCGTTAAAAATGGAATAAAGTGCCCCAACACACTTAAAATGTTGACTGTGGCATTCGGCGAGTCTACTTTGTCTCAAAAAAGTGTTTAATCATATAAGTGGTACAAGCGCTTTACAGAAGGCCGAGAAGATGTTAATGACGATGAGCGTCCTGAAGTTGCAACCATGTCAACAAACGAAGAAAACATCGAAACAGAGAAGAAAAAGGTTTCGGAAAATCGTCGAATCACTATTAGGGAAGTTGCAGAGGATGTTGGCAAATCAATCGGCTCATGCCATGCAATTTTCTTGGATGTTTTGGGCATGAAACGTGTGGCAGCGAAGTTTGTTACGAAATTGCTAAATTTTGAGCAAAAGCAACGTCGCATTAGTATCGCTCAGGAGTTGTTGAATGACGTCAACGACGATCCAGATTTGCTCAAAAGGGTCATAACTGGTGATAAAACGTGGGTATATGGTTATGACGTCGAAACCAAGACCCAATCATCCCAATGGAAGCGGCCAGAAGAACCAAGACCGAAAAAAGCACGCCAAGTTCGATCAAATGTGAAGGTTTTGCTCACTGTTTTCTTCGATTACAATGGCGTGGTGCATCATGAGTTCTTGCCAACAGGTCGTACGGTTAATAAGGAATACTACAAGGAAGTTATGCAACGTTTGCGTGAAGCAATACGGCTCAAACGATCGGAATTGTGGAAAAACAAATCATGGATTTTGCATCACGATAATGCACCAGCTCACACATCAATGCTTGTTCGTGATTATTTGGCCAAAAACAACACCGTAATCATGCCTCAACCACCGTTATTCACCAGATTTGGCTCCCTGCGATTTTTTCCTATTCCCGAAACTGAAGAGACCAATGAAAGGAAAGCGTTGCCACAATTGATGAGATAAAGTCAGAATCGAAAAACGAGGTGATGGCCATACCAAAAAGCGCATTCCAGAAGTGCTTCGAGGATTGGAAGAAGCGCTGGCATAAGTGCATTATATCTGACGGGGATTACTTTGAAGGAGAGAAAATGGATATTGATGAATAAATAAATACTTTTCGAAAAAATTCAAAATTCATCTTTTCTTTTGAACACACCTCAAATATATGTATAAATAATGTAATAATGTTTTATTATTAGTTTTATGACATGGATGCAAAAAATGTATTTAATGAGTTATCTGGATTTAAAGAAAAGTATAGATATTAAATGAATGAAATTAATGGTCAATCAATTACGCGCATTAAGAAGATTTGTCACTCAAAATTAAACAGATTAAGGTGCTCGGCTCCCACTGACATTGTATATTGGTAGGAATTTAGTTTTGGACATGGAAAATTGGATTATAGATAAACACAGGAAACAATGTCATTAATAATGTATGAATGTGTTCACGAATTTATACAACAAATCATAGATTTTGTGTGTTTTGGTGGGCTTTGAAAAATTGAAACTTTTAAGAATTATATTAATTATGAAAACGAAATTTAAAAAAAAAATTTAAAAACCAGTTTTTAAGTTAGCATGTCAGTATTAATAAAAAAACAAACACATGCTGAAAATGATATCCCTTCAAGTACGTATTATAATAAAACTCATGCTACAAATGGACTCGACATAGCCAACCTCTTTCAGTGGCGGATACAGAAAAACTCAAGGGGGGGTGGGGCGCTAAAGATATCTTGAGATACCTTTACTTTTATCGAAATAAAAAAATAATCAAGTAACATGCAAAGTTTAAAAAAGTTTTATTTAAACTTATTATACACATATACAAGACAATGCCATCTTATAATATAAAATAGTTAGAATTGTGGTTCTCTTCCTTAAATGATGAATTCTCTGCGCCTATTCTTCCGCACCCCCCATATGTATCCGACACTGACCTCTTTGCGAAACACTTCTCTATTTATTGTAATAGAATAATTGTCAAATCTCACTGGTAGATGTTTTCTATTCTTTAAATAATCTCTCTGGAGGAAGGTATGTACTGGCCCTGATTGAATTCCGAAATTTTATTGAAAGAATGTAAATATACTTTATCTAAGCCACTTTGAATCTTATATAACTTATCCCTCTCATCTGGCTCATTTCCCGACTCCTGGAAAATTTATTGAAATAATGTAAATATACTTTATCTAAGCCACTTTGTATCTTACATAACTTATCCCTCTCATCTGGCTCATTTCCAGACTCCTGCAAAATTTATTGAAAGAATGTAAATATACTTTATCTAAGCCACTTTGTATCTTATATAACTTATCCCTCTCATCTGGCTCATTTCCCGACTCCTGGAAAATTTCATATATTAGACCTATTTTTTTAAGTCTGGTAACAAGGCGAACATCGGAAACTACGGGCCAATATCGATTATATCTCATATTCCGAAAATATTTGAGTCTATCATTATGAAGAAAATCACTCCCGTTTTCAAAAATGTTCTGATTGAAGAACAGCATGGATTTAGATCTGCTAAATCTACCACAACAAATTTACTTTCCTCTACTAATACCATTGTTAATGCTCTGGAAGATAACTCTCAGGTTGATGTTCTCTACACTGACTTTTCTAAAGCCTTCGATAAAGTTAATCACTCAATTCTTATTGCCAAACTTAATGCAATCAGTATAATAATTATTTATTATCATTCTTTAAATCGTATTTATGTGATAGACAACAAAGAATCAAAGTAAATAACTTTGAAACTATTATCATTAAAGTAACATCTGAAGTACCTCAAGGTGACCATCTGGCTCCTCTTCTTTTTAACATATTTATTAAAGGTATTGCCTGTGCATTTTCTTACTGGCGCTTTTGGCTTTTTGCAGATGACAATGAGATCCTTAAATAAAATCTTACTATGACTGTATTCTTCTCCAACTTGATATTGACTCATTTAACGATTGGTGTAAAATAACTGCCTAGAACTAAATATTGATAAATGTAAAATTATGTCATTTTATAGAACAAATAAACCGATCCTGTTCGATTATAAATTAAATAGTGTCTGCCTATCTACCGTCACATCTACTAAGGACCTTGGTGTCACCTTAGACTGTAAGCTTTGTTTTCGTGACTACATCAATAATGCCACTAATAAATCACTAAAACTTCTTGGCTCCGTCAATAGAATTGCCTGTGACTTTAAGAATATAAATACCCTAAAAACTCTCTACTGCTCACTAGATCGGCCTCATCTTGAAGATGCCAGTGTCATTTGGTCTCCTTTCCACGCTGTTCATATTCATCATATTGAATCTGAACAACATCGCTTCTTACGTGGAATTGCGTGGAGATTAGGGTGAGAAAGAGGCGATTACTCCTATGTTGAAATTGAACAAACCATAAACATTTGTACATTAGAAAAGTGTAGGAAAGACTTTAATATTATTTGCACTTTTAAAATAATTAATTGCATTATTGACTCACCTTCTTTGTTGCAACAGTTCAACATTCCTTGCCGTATACTCAGAAACAATGAATTGCTTTTCCTCAATAAACACTACTAATTATGGGTACCATTCTCCACTGTCCAGAATGTCAAGATTTTTTTAACTCAAGTCAGGGCCTTGAAATTTTTGGTACCATTCTAAATGATTTTTGTAGGGCTTTACGAAATTATAACTCGAAGATTATCATTTAGAATGTCTAAAATCATGGACTCTACTAAAACTATGTTCAGGCTTTTATTTTTTTTTTTTAAAGTATACAATACAATTTGCATTGTATTCCCAAGAGTTAAGAAACTCATTGTGGGATCCAATGTAGAACCTACAGTAGTTTTTAGAAATACACATAATATTTAAAATACATAATTAATCTTCACAGCACATAAACAATATTTACAACACATATTTTGCATTTGTAATAGAGGCATCACTGGTACATTATAATATGATTGTACAGAGACACTTATTATAAAGAAACACATCACATAGTTACACTCATTACGGAGACACATCACAACATTAATCCTTAAGGTATTCCTTCAAAAAATAGAGTTTAAGCATCTTACTCTGAGACCCTTCACATTGGCTTGCATTTTTTATAGCGTTGGGTAATTTATTGTATTGTGTATAAGCTGTGTATTCGTATTTTTGGTATGTGTAGTTTGTTGTGACTTCTTGTGTTGTGTTAGTGTACGTTGTGATTGTAATTGAGTGTGGTGTTAGTATGTGCTGAGTGTTGAATTACATGCAAGATGGTGTTTGTAATTTCGCAGGTGGGAATGATATTAAACAGAAGTATTTGGGAGTTTCTGTAGATGTCTTTGACGTGTGTGTCCCATGGCAAACTAAATATATTTCGTAGGGCTCTATTTTGAATGACTTGGATCTCTGAAATCATTTTTTTTGTAGCAAATCCCCAGATCCCGGAAAGATATATTAAATGTGAGTGAATCAATCTTTAATTGATCTGGGAAAATTCCACTATACAGGGATTGATTAATAAGAAAAACGAGGTGGTCAGCTAGTACGTCTCTGCAAAAGTTGAGGTGTGCAGGTGTAAAGCCATCTAGACCTGGAGATGCATTGGACTTAAGTTGAGTAATGATACTGAGAACCTCTAATTTATTCGTTTTTGCCATGTATAAGGACTGTGCTGCCTTCCGATCCGTGTACATAGTGATTATATCATCTGGGTATAATGTGATTGTAGCTGCTAAATTTACACCAACTGATATAAAGAAATCATTAAAAGCTGAAGCTATTTGGGTGGGATGTTTTATTTCTTCATCCTTAATGACAAGACATTCAATTTCGTTTTTTGGAGAAGTCAAACTATTTGTAAGAATTTTATTTATTATTAAGGCCACTCTCTGACGGTCCGGTAAGGAATCGACATAAAACTGCTTCTCGGCCAAAACGTCTTATAGGGCTGTCAGATGAGCTTGAGCTTCATTAAGCACATCCACTCCAGAGGCACTAGGGTACTTCGCTTCAGTGACATTGGTGCATTGGGATGACGTGTCCGAGATGCACTCGTCGACATCCTCAACTGAGATGCACTTTCCTCCAGTTTCCTCGGGATGGGGAGACATCATTTTGTCCAGGTGACGTTTTTTGTGTCGGTGCATTTTAAAATAATAAATAAATTAAGAGCACTCATTCAATAATAGCTTTATATTATAAATTATATTCTTAAAGAAATAAATAATGAAAGGAGTGTATTTATTTCGTCAACTATTATTTTTATAAAATATATGTAAATTAATAAAAAAAATAAAATAAAAAATTATACATATTTGTAAAAAGCAGTAAAAAATTATAATAATAATTAGAAACATAAATTTAGCAGGATTCAAACACCGGTCCTAGGAATATCTGCGCGAGCTTGGCGGGCGCCTAAACCACTGAGCGAATTGATACTTGAGGGGTACTGTGAATTAGCCGTAATATAAACTTTTAATTATTATAAATATTAATTGTTATCGCACTTATCCTGTATTTTTCAAGTTTTTTTTATTTTAAACACTGTATTTAAAAGATTGTTTATTTACTTCACTTTTGATTATTATTATTTTTTTTAATTTCACTCGAGAACTAAATACTTGAGTCTAAGATCGAAACACTTGTTTACTTTCGAACACAAAAACATGAGTTACAAAGTTACAATATTCATTATCACGGCATAAGATTAATTCCAGAATTCGAAAATTATTTTTGACAATGCGTATATGCGGAATTCGTAATAACAATAATATTATCCACGGAAGCGTATTATTAATAATTAATCAAAAAAGCCACTTTGCGAGATGTAAATACACCCATTTGATGCGCAATGGTCTCTTCAACAGATTTGAACACTTAAACTTGTATCACTGTTGTTTTATTAGGTAATTTTTGACTAACTTGTTGGAAACATAGAAATACATAAACCACGTTCAATGATGACAATTAGTTTTTTTGACTCGAATGTTCTCTCAAATGTATATTTTGGTTCTCTTTTTGTCTTTGCTTCATTCTTGTATTATGTATGTGCTGTTCTTTTTCTGTAGCTCTTGTTTATTTCATTTCGTGTTATGTATTTTGTGTAATCGGACATTGCTCCGTAAATGTGACAAAAAACTATTATAATACCCACACACAGGCTTTGCCTTTGTGGGATTTTTTTGTTTACATATTTAATTTTTATCATATTTTCTTGTATTTTATAGACTGTTTCAAAAGTACTAATGTAACAAAAATTTTCAATAAAAAAATAAAATAAAATAAAAATAAAATAAAATAAAAATAAAGTTTAAAATTAAACTACAATACAAACACTGAAATAAGAAAAATCATAGTATTAGAAGGTTTATCAATTTTTATGTGAATACCATCCAAAAGTCCCAACTACCTGGAGCCAGTGGGACAATGGCAACCCCAATTGGACAATGTTGTAAGGCGGAAGGCAGTGGAGAAGAGGAAGGTTGGGAAATACCCGGCTATTTAGATCTGGCCACCAAACACGTCTAAAGCCCTTTCAAGCAACGTTTTGATTCTGAATGATATATTATCTCGAATTGAGGTATGTTGTGAGGCTGTATTATAGGTAAGGTTAGGTTACTTTAGGAAAATACACAGTACAAAATTTGGATAACTTATTGAACATACACAGTATGGGGTTAGGTTTGGCTTCCAGGCACGCCCTCACAGCCCGGTTGAGGCGGTTGCCCATCTCGGCGTCACCTCGCTGCACAGCTCCAAAGTCCAGCGCCGCACTGCGCGCCTCCTCACCATCGCTGCCCCCTTGCACGGCCACCGAGGACGCCGCCCCGCCACCCACACCGATGCGGTACACGGGGCCACCGATCTTCACCACCAAGTTACCTGGAACAAATCAGTCAACACAATATGAGACATTTCCTTCTTCGTCATATAAATAAAAGAAAAATTTAAAAGACAAACATTCTCAAGTTATGAATAATATGACTATATTTAAATTCCTCCTACTACCATCATTATAAGCTGAAAATGTTGCTTGTGCAATGATGGAGGACGTAACCAGGAGAGGATTGAACCTATGACGCCTGGGTAGGCAATGCATTTTTCCACTCATCTACTAACCTGTTGACAATTTAAATTCTTAATGGGATACTACTACTACTCAGTTAAATAAAATAACACACTTTATTTTAATTATCTTCTACTACACAAAGAAGAATGTCCCGGGCAGGCAGTGCTTGTTTGTTTTGTATACAAATCTACAATTTTATTCCGAGCTTGATTAAATTTTGCACAACTGACTTTCGAAGCAAGAGGAAGATCACCATCTACATCTAAACCACCCCCTTCCACCTTTCCCAACCCTTAAAGCAGAATTTTGTTATTTCTTGTTGAAATTTCGCACGCTTGACATTAAAAATAAAAGGAAAACTAGTGGAGGGGGTGAGAGTGGGGTGGGGGTAAGGGTAAGGGTAGGGGTGGGTGTAGTGATAGGAGTAGCACATCACAACGTCAAAACTTTCCTAAAGCATTCCCTGGGCAACGCCGGGTACTTCAGCTAATTTGAAATAAAACACATAAAAATCAGGTGCAAATATTCATTAAATCAACTTTGAAGTGAGGGCTTTAAATTGAACGTCAGTGAAATCATAGACAAAACGATAGACTTTAACTAAAGTAAATGCTTCATGCATTTACACACATCATCAAAGTATCATGGAATTTTTCTATGCTGTAAAATAATAATCTAATGAAAAGAATATACCCAATGAAAAATATCCTTTGATTTACGCAGTGGTTCCCTAAGTGTGCGTCGCAGCACCCTGTGGAGTCTAATCATCTTATTTTAACATTTAACTGTTAGTAATAATAATAATAAATATTTTTTTATCTAAATTGTGTTTTAAAGATGGAGGTGTATATATAGCCGAATGTATTACCTGCTGAAGGAAAGCATTAAAAAGACTCAAATATTAATGCTTGATTTATTGAATCACTCTCCATAACTTAAATAATTAAATATTAGAAGACACGGTATTAATAAGACACTGAAGGAAGGTGTTGAACCGGACAGCGCTGAGAAACGAATGTGAAGAGCCCGGCTCTGCAAGCGGGAACCAGGGCCGCGTCTCGCTGGCTAGCTGGGGATACCAGTGTGGTATGCAGAAATGTCGCATGCTTAGGTACCACCAGTGTTTTATTTATTTTACCCAATGATCCTATCTGCTATTTCGCAAAGTGTGCTTTTTAAAATTTACAGTCAGCCTTTGGAAAAATTAGAATTTAAAAAGGGCACCGCAAATCGAAAAAGTTCGGGAACCCCTGATTTAACAAACATATTTCAAAATTTAGGTAGAACATAAATTTGTGAAAAATGTTTCTGCACTGACGGAAATGAATAAAGTAAACCAGCATTCTGATCTGCTTCGAGGGAATTTCACCGCCTCTGAGTAAACTGTCGGTGCCTAATCATCAAGCAACATCAATCATAGGATTAACATGGCGGTAAAAACAGGCATTTACTTGACGAGTAACATTACTCAATGGTGGTCAAATAGATAATATACACTAGGTGTATATATAGAGGTGGTGAAATACATACCCCCATAATCTGACAAGATGCATTTGTTTCACAAAAACTAGTTCTTTCATTAAAATGTGTTCAATGTGCTCCTCTTGGGATGTTCTTCACACAGTGTTGGCAAAAAGTGGCAAATGGGTTTTCTCTATAGCGCAGATAACCAATAAAATATTATCAAACTCACCGGGTAAAGGTTTCTCCTTCCTGATCATGTCCGACGGCATATAACCGATGCCTCCACTGAACATAATGGGTTTGACAAACTCCTCTCTGGAGTTTTCCACATTCTTAATCCCGTAAGATTGGACAAATCCAGTAATAACAGGCTCTCCAAATTTGTTGCCATAATCCGACGCACCGTTACTGGCTTCGATGATTATCTCTAAGGGGGAGGCGAAATTTTCAGGGTATTGCCAATCGCTCTCTTCCCAAGGTAAATTGTAGCCTGTGAATTTATTATATTAATTACATATTTATATTACATACGTGTATTGTAAATCATGATTTTAATTATGATTAAAATGTACAACTTTTTATTTTATAAGTAAAATTAAAGAAAAAAAAATGGCCATGAACAAAGAAGATCCAGATGAAAAAACATTGAATGGTTCTGTTGAAAAAAAAATTATCTAGTAAGGGTCAAGTGAAAAACGCCAGAAGTGAAAATTACAAGAAACAGATTATTTACATAATATACGTAGAGTTACCAGAAGAACTTTGAGAACCGATTATTATTAAAATCATATCATGTACATAGAGAATCTAACTTTGAAATTACTTAAATCTTGACTAAAAGTTTTGTTTGGAGGGCATCTAAAGCAGAAAAACTCTGAAACAGAGAGCTATGGCATCATGAAATTTGCAGATTTTTTTTTTGTCCACAACTTCTGGGTCAAGACAACTATTTCCAGCTCACACCATTTCCATCACTAGCTATGGAACTTGTAAATATCTGTTGAACTATCAAAAAAATAAGACAAGATGCCATATTTTCTGTTTTATAAAAAAAAAAGTTAATAATAATTGAATGATTTGTATAGCGCCGTTTTTGTGAAAAATCACCTCAAAGGCGCTTTTTAATGTTACCAGGAATGTTGAGGTTTCCCACGCAATAGCCTGCGGTCCCGGCAACCGTGTGCCCCCCACGCCCCACGGCTTGCACATCGCGCAGGCGCCCCCCGGTGCCTGTGGTGGCCCCGCTAAACGGGGCCACGGCCGTGGGCATGTTGTGCGTCTCGGCAGTGAAGATTATGTCAGACTTCACCTCCTCTGACACCATCATTGAAGGACCGCAGACATTCGATGGGGCGATCTTATTGTGGATAAATCCCTTAATAGCACTGGAAAACAGAAAAATATCAATAAATAATAAGATTGTTAGTTTTTTTTGCAACTTTCATCAATGTCTGTATTCGCAAACAAAAATACGCATCATGTTGTCGGCACTTTCAGACAGAGAAAATCACATATGCAACACATTTGAACTACATGAAAGTGGTACATTAAATCAGTGACCACGTCCATTTTCCATAATAATGGGTTTCCAACAAAAAATCTTTCCCAGGGTACAGCTAATAATGTACATATGTATTACATTACATATACTTGGTTGACAAACTGAAGTGTTTTTATGAAGACATTTAACAACAGGTTTCCGGAAATCAGCTGGATGAATGCACCGGTACTTAACTCCCAGAGTTACAATAGACAAACTTAAAGAATCTCATCTGTGTGATGGGGGCTTTCTAGGAAATGCACTATTTAAAAAAAATAAAATGACATAGAGCCCATTATCATATAACATTGTCATATCAGATTGAACCTTGTTATCCAAGGGGTCGATTTGCCAATCTTAAGATATTTAAATTAGGTAATTTTTTAGTATTGTTTGAAGCTATACCTTTGTACCATTCCATCATCATGATTGTTCTGGAACCAGACAACGTTCAAAATAAAAATATATAGAATGACATAGAGCCCATTATCATATAACATTGTCATATCAGATTGAACCTTGTTATCCAAGGGGTCGATTTGCCAATCTTAAGATATTTAAATTAAGTAATTTTTTAGTATTGTTTGAAGCTATACCTTTGTACCATTCCATCATCACGATTGTTCTGGAACCAGACAACGTTCAAAATAAAAAGCGGTTAAAACAAAGTTTCATTTATTCGTTTGGCACTTTGGAACTTGTGCACATTCCAAGGTTACCAATAACCTGACAATATTTTAATTCTTCCTACTGCCATCATTATAAGTGGACAATGTTACTTGTGCTATGATGGAAAACTTAACTAGGCAGCGGATTCAACCCATGACGCCACAATGGGAACCCGACGCTTTGGACCACTCCACTCCACAATTGATCAGACAAATAAAAGAAATACTGCGTTGTACACTTGGTAAATCGTTTAGTTAATTCAAAGTTTTAAATGGACTGAACGGAGTTGAGACATTTCGGGGTGGCGCACACTGAGTAATCTCGAGTTTCTAGCTTCACTTTATTATTTTTGTATGTTTTTTTTTGGAATGGTATCCATGATTTGCCTCAAAGATAGGCAAAATGTATAGAATCCGATGGTCAATACTTTGAATAAAAATTTTTTGAGATTCCCTTGAGAATTAAGCGTTTTCTTTATTGAAAAAACCGGAAAACTTCAACTAACACCTCTGGTATTATAATTGAATTATCATCGGAAAAAATTTAAACTAACTAACCATCAGGCCGTTTCTCCGCAAGGGTAGGCAGAGAGGACGGACCGCCAAACAACTCGATCTTGGCATACACTTCTTGCTTCATTCACTTTCATACGTCTCATACATTCTCTTCTGTTATTCCGACTTCTGACATGACCCGACTCAAGTATTTGATTCACTTGATCGTGCCACGTCTTCCTCGGACGTCCCCGGCTTCTTCTTCCATTCACATTCACGTCATATATTCTCCTAGCACTCCTTTCTTCGTTCATTCACTCTACATGCCCAAACCATCTAAGCATCCCTTTCTTAATCTTACTCATTACAATCACATCACATTCTTTGAGAATCTCGACATTTTTCACACGGTCATACATAGTTTTACCACACATTCGCCTCAGAGATCTCATATCTACAGCATTCAGTCTACTTTCATCCTTCCTCTGCCAGTTCCATGCCTCACTGCCATACATCGGGGTTGGTATCAGCACTCCATTGTGGACTGCTAGCTTCGCTTCTTTGGACAACTTTTTGTTTAATATAAAATTTAAACACATTATCATTTATTTGCATTAGCAATTTATTTAGAAAACACATATAATTAGGATGTGTATAATTAGTGTAGTCATTCATCACTATCATCATTACTAGCATTATCCATCTTCAGGTTGATCTGATTCTGTTCAGACGGTTCTGCGCATTTTAGTAAATTTAAAGTGTCAGAAGGAATTAAATGACCTTTTCTCGGACGAGATAATTGCTTACTAGATATGACAGGATCCAAGGATATTAAAAACCTATTTAGAACATCTCTATTGGTGTTCAGCTCTTGACGTTTTCCTGCTGAAGTGCTCTCCAAACCTCCTGTACTCCTTACTGCGGGCTTCTTCTGATAGTTGCCCTAGTGGCAAAATACATGATTAGATTATTTCTTTCACATGATAAAGGCTCTTGTGCATACTGGTGGGCTATTTTTAAATACAGGTCTTTTTGTCTCTCTGGCATAAAACGAGAATTTCTCCGGATTAATTTCAAAATCACTTGATAGAGCCTCGAGAATAATTCAAAGGATGAATCGAATCTAGGTTTATTCTCATGTCAGCCGTCAGCGAAGGATTTAAAAAAAAACATTGAGTTATGTTACCATCATTGGTACTACCTCCCATTTTTTAATGTTTAGTTTATATGAGACGTGAATGAGACCTTCGTATAAACGGATCCACGAATGAAGTGGAGATATTCCAAATGAATAAAATTCTTCTTCGGGATTAATATGCTTCAACGCTTTCTCGTTATTCATCTGCTCGGGAGTAGCGCCACAAATATAACATTTTTGTGATGAGTCATACTGTGAAAAAGGGCTATAAATTTGTCCATCCACCATTGTAAAAAGAAGCGTGTGCTCTACCACTAATTCCTTGCCACATATATTTATTCCTGATGGCGTCAATTTTCTGATTTGATCTTTGATCCTTTCGGTTTCTGCCTTAATTAGTTCATTCGCTTCTTTTTCATAAATGAATTTAATTAGTCTGTAATATTTTGTTGACAACGGTCTCAGATTTTGCCAAAAAATAGAACTATTGGAAACTTTGAGAAGCCGTACTTGCACAAGGGATATTGAGAACAAATGTTCATCACTATAGTCTGCATCATCTAGTTACTGTTTATATCAGCTTCGTCCGGAACTTGAGTCACATCCATATTTAGTAATTAAGCGATAAGTTTGTGATTGATCATGAAACATCAGCTTGTACAGTGCAGATTCGGTCAGTTGTTAGGTCTAATAACTCCTGCAACTTTATTTCCGCTTATACGTCTATTAGTGTAATCGATTCCTCCAGTGGATAGCACACTTCTAGTTTTTTTTTAATATTTGTAGTTCTTCTAGGTGAAGCGAAAGTGAGTTCTTTTAGTAAATTGGCAGCGTCTGCAGTAAGGGCTATTTCATTTGATGTTCTAGTTTTCATTAATTCTATCACTTTTCGATTTTTCAGATATTGTGCATTCCGTAAATAACTTCTTTGGGCGTCCGGGGCCTTGTCAATGATGCCTTGTTGATGACGATGAGCTTAGTTGATGGAATATTCTCGTAAAATCTACGAGGTAATGTTACTTCACTATTCAGCCATTTTCTGCATAGGTTTTCAAATCTCTGGATCGTTTATTAGATTTTTCCCATTTATCACTCATTTTGGAACAAACTGCACTGACCTGAACATGCAACTGTCGAAAATCTTCCTTCACAGTCAAATACACCAAAATATTGAAGAATATAAGCAGAAATATCATTGACGCGAATACATTTGGTAGAACTCTGCCATAGGTTATATATCGATCTGTATGCCAAAAATCGCCTTGCTGCTAAAAAAATTAAAAGTTGTTAGAGAGATATGTGAATACATGGACAAACTAAACTTAATTTGATACATCAATATCCATTGAATTCAAAAACAAAAAAATTTGCAGGATACAATTTTAAAGGTCTCGTAGAAATAGAGTTTAAGAAAAAATACTATTTGAAAAGTCATTATTTCAATGTTTTTTGTCACACTAAAACATATGTTCAATAGTTATAATAATCACCTGAATTTGTAGATTTCATCAAAAGATTCCGATAAGCACTCTGGTTGTAGTGAAATTATCAATGACACGCACACATACACCTGCGGAGAGATCCAAACTCGACTAACTTAAAATTACTCATTAGCGTTTTGAGGAGTTACATATTTGCGATGTTTCCATACGTCACGAGCAAGTAGTATAATTTTTTTTTAATTCTAAAACATTTAGGTAACAATCAAATTTAAATGATAACCTAAAAAAACAGGTTTTTATAATTAAGTAAAGCTAGATCCCTTTCTAATTAACTAGCTGAAGTATCCGGTGTAGCCCAGGGTCATGTATGGTTTTGAGTAAAATTTTGATGGTGTATTAACCCTAATCCTATTCAGCAATTTTCCTCTGATATAGAACATCAAGTAGGCAAAATTTCATTACGAAATTCCAACATTGTGCTTTAAGGGGTAGGAAAGGGGGATGGGGGTGGTTTTCGAAATCTCATGTAGTCAGTGACCTTTCTTTTGTTTTGAAGGTCAAGTGTGCAAAATTTCATCAAGCTCGGAATAAAACTGTAGATTTGTTTACAAAACAAACACACACCGCCGGTCCGGGACATTCTTCTTTATATAATAAAAGAATATTGTGCGGCGGCTAGGACTCTATAGGGATAGTAGCGGCGATGAAATAAGAATATATTATGTGTGATTAAATAATTATGAAGAATTCATACCTGCTGTTATCACCGAATTTGATAACATTATTGTCATTGGAAGAATTCTGCGTGTCCATGATCATGTCAATCAAAGATTCCTCATACTCTTTGCCATCGACAATGAGTTTACCCTACATAGAAACAACATTATTAAATCATTTATCGTAGGTCAAGGTTTTTGCAGGATTTTTTATCAATGCTTTAAACCAGAAAATGATCTATGCGTTCATTATGTCATATTATTTAGTGATTGAAAAAAAAATCAATGATTTATGAAATACTTTAATAATCTTTTAGGAAGCTATTTAGGTAATTTAGTTGAGATAATGTGCGTAATATTAAAATATATATATTATTAGTTCAATAATACACTGAAGGCAAAATTGTGATACCTTAAAGAACCAATGGCGGGAATGTTCACTGTTACTTTGCGCAAGATCAAAGCATTCCACACTGGTGGGGTTTCTTTTGAGCTTATTTAGGAACAAATCGGTGTAAAAATCAATATCCCACTCATCAAATGCTAAACCTATAAAAACAGTTAACAATAACAAAAGATAAAAACACTAATCTAGCATAGCAACATTTATTGGAAACTTGTTTATTTTTCTAATGCAATAAAAATAAACAAACATGTGAATGCAAAACACATTAATTGCATCATGCAGTCACAAAAAAAAAAAAAATATATATATATATATGTACATAGATCAGGATGACTATATGCTACGCATTTCAAATAATTAATGTTCACGGGTCAAAAGTCAACGCAGTTTCTTTTAAATGTTAGTTGTGCTGCCATCTAGTACAACTAAAACTGACTGCATGGATATGAAGTAAGCAGTCAATTATTTTAAGCAGTAATGGTTCTAAATAGGTTCTATATATCGTATTGTAAAATTTTTGTGTACAGTTCCAGGGAACATTTCTGCCTCTTCCTGTGTCAACTGTGGTTAGAGGTGCATAAATCTGGAGATAATCTTCTTTACCCAGTGAGTGGGTTGCCTATTGCTACTGTAGAGCTTTTATTTATTTTTATTTCAAATAATTGTGAATTGTGTTTAATGTGCTAGTGGCGCTTGCTGATATATATTTAAGCCCGCTCACTAAGGTAATGGAGGGTATAAGATGGAGTTTGGGCGGAGACGGAGGAGGTCGGTGCTGGGGGTCCAGCGGCCGAGGTTGGATATAGAGGGATACGAGTTCGATTCTAATTTGGAGTAAAATTTTTTGGCTAAATCTATTATGTTTTAGCCCGTGTTTATTACTCTATTCCTGCCGAACCAGGGACTTTTGGTGAATAGTCGGAGCAATGCATTCTGGAATGATTCTAGTCTTTTTGTGTTTGAAGTAGCCCATATGGGTGATGCATATGTTAATTTTGGTCGGATTGTTGATGTGTAAATGAGAAGTTTGTTTTTTAGGTTGAGTTTACTGTTGTAGCTGATAAGGGGATATAATGCGTTTGCTGTTCGTCTCGCTTTTGCTAGTGTTTTGTTAATGTGTGTGTTCCATCGTAGTTTCCGGTCAAGTGTCACTCCTAAGTACTTGGCATTTTTTTTCCATGGTATGATTTTGTCGTACATTTTGACGTGACCCACCGGGGTGCCGCGAGTTCTTCGTCTTGAGAAGAAAACTGTAGCGCTCTTGGTCGGGTTCACGTCAATGCGCCACTTATCATACCATTTTTGGAGGAGGGTTATGTTTTGTTGAAGTCTGAGGGTTACCATTCTGGGTGATTTGTTACCAAAATAGCTGTATCGTCGGCGTATAGAGCCTTCTGGGATTGGTTGTTGTCGGTCAAAGGTATGTCATGAGTATATATGTTGAACAGAGTTGGGGATAGTAGTCATAAATCTAGTAGAGGAAAGTATTCCATTTATTCGAACTTGGAAAGTACGGTGGCGAAGGAATGAATTCAGTATGCAGAGGAGCTGCGGTTCGATGCCGGTTTGGTAAAGTTTTAATATAAGGCTGTTGGTCCAGACTTTATCGAAGGCTTTTGCAATGTCAAGGAATATTGCCCCGGTAGATACGCCCTTCTCAAATCCTCCGAGGATAAGCTCGGAGACTCTGAGAAGTTGGTGTAGAGTTGAATGTTTTGATCTGAAGCCATGTTGCTCATCGGGGAGAGTTGAGACTTGTTGAATGTGTTTTGTAAGCCTTGTGAGAAGAATTTTTTCGAAGATCTTGCCGACGTCCGAGAGAAGACTAATGGGATGGTGATTTGAACAAAATTTTGGATATTTACCAGGTTTTGTAATTAATATGACGTGTGCGTGTCTCCATATTTTTGGAAAGTAGCGTAATCTGAAAGCAGAATTTATTAATTTCACAAGAGTAAGAATGCTTTTTTGGGGGAGGGCTTTGAGAGCGAAGATTGGAACACCGTCTGGACCGGGGGCTTTTTTGTTGCTTTTGAATTTGAATGTTTCACGAACTTCTTCTGGGGTTGTATAGAGCACATTGACTTGGGATACTGTCTCTAAAATGTGGTTAACATGACAACTGACGTTTTCGATGTTAGAGGGATCGGTATTTTGGAAGTTTGGACTAAATTGTATCTCAAGGCTATCGGCAAATGCCTCTGCTTTGCCTTGGTCGTCATAGACGAAACCATGTTCGACTTGAATGGGGTGATTTGGGGTGGATTTATTGCGAAGAGCTTTAGAGAGTTTCCAGATAGAGTTGTCGCTGGTTTTTAGTTCAGAAATCTTTTTTTCCCAGGTGGAATTTGAATAGGCACGTAGTTTAGAGCGTATCTCTTGTTGAAGCTGATTCATCTGTTTTTTGTCCCTGGGATCACGGTACTTTTGCCAGCCGTGTCGAATGAAGTTTTTGCTGTTTATCAAAATTTGGATATCGTGAGGGAGATCGCCACGGTAGTTCGGGCGAGTGCGTTGGGGGATAGGCCTTGAGGCAATGTTGATTGATAACATGATACCTTGAGAAAACTTTTCTACTTCCGTGTCGAGTTCAGCCGCATTTGGAATGGAATGAGGGGTGGGGATGTTCTCTGCAACAATATGGTTGACGTATGTCCAGTCAGTTTTTACAGAAGGTCGAAACGCTATTGGGTCAGAGAATTCTGACAAAGTAAGTAGTACCGGGTTGTGATCCGAATTTAGGTCATTGATTGTCTCAAGAGTGTGAATTCAGTTTGTTTTGTGAAATAATGCAATGTCGAGAATGTCAGGTCTGTGTCCAGGAATGGTCTGGAAAGTAGGTTGGAGTCGATGGGCTGTAGATAACCACATCGGGGTGCGAGTCTGCATATCGTTTTAGGAGGGTTCCATTATAATTTGTGACTCTACTATTCCAGTCAGGGTGTTTAGAGTTAAAGTCTCCCGCTAGAATGGTAGGTGTGTGGCCGTCAAGAAGTTGATCCAGATCACTATTTTCAGTATTGGTCGGTTGTAGATCAAACTTAACCTCAACGGACCTGATTTTTTGGTAAAAATTGTGATGGATGTTGATTCAATGGATTTTAGTGTGGGTGTTTTATTATGTATGTGTGCGATTTTCTTTTAATGTAAATTGCGGTGCCACCTCCGCGTGAGTTTAAACGGTCATTTCTGTAAAGGTATAAATTGAGAAATTGGGTGAAGATGATGCATTAAGATGGGTTTCATTTACAAGAATGATGTCTAGTGTATGCGTATTAGCGAAAATTCTGAGTTCGTGAATATTTTGGGAAAGACCTCTTGCATTCCAGAATGCAATGTAGCGCGGAAGGATTAATAGATTTAGCCATTGAAAGTGAATAAAGAAATGATCTGGGGGCTGCAGAAAACAAGATGGACATGTAGTCCGAGGGGGAGGAAGCAGATTTGAATTTGAAAATTAAGTCGGTGACGAAGTCACCGACTTTGGAGAAGTCAATATTTTGTCAATCAAAAATATTGAAAGAAGCTGAGGGTGGGGGCGTGGAGGTGGGAGGAATGATAGGAGCAGAGGAATCTGCTTGAGCAGATTCCTGAGTAGGAGAGGAGTAAGGTGGTATATCGGGAGTTGAAGGATGCACCTCTTACCTCTAGTTGACGTCGTGGGGAAGCAGGTTTTGGTCTCATTGGACATTCTTTATAATTAGCGGCGCGCCTGCACAGTTTGTGCAGGTGGCTGGGCCGTCTTCTCTCCTATGAGTGCAGTCTTTGGAAAGAGGTTCTTCAGGGCATTTCACGCAGCGGGGTGGTAGGCGGCATTGGAGAGAAGAGTGGTGTTCAAATGTCTGACAACAGTGGCATTGTGATGGAGATGTTTTTTTCTTCAGGTGTTCCACCCTTAATCTTAGGTGGAACAAATCAGTGAGTTGGAAGATCTCTCGTCCAGCTTCACCGTGTTCCAATTGGACCAGCACTAATGGGGCCAGTCGTCGATTTGGGCCGCAGCAGATGCGGTTGACGCTTGTCACCGGGAAGTTCAATGCCTTCAATTTGTCTAAGATTTCCTCCATAGGGATTGTAGTGGGAATTCCTCGGAGGATGGCTTTTGTAGATTTTTCTTCTGCAAGCTCAAACGTGAGGAAGGCGGTGTTTGCTTCCTCGAGCATGCGGGAGGCCAGTCTGAAACTATTTGTTTCTCCGGTGTGGAGAACAACTCCTCCAGGAATTGCTTTTGATTCTCTAATAATTACTCCTGCGGTCGTGAGTTTTGTACGCAGAGCGGTCCAATTTTCCTGCGTTTTTATAATTATTGGAGGGATGCGGGCGGGTCTCGGGGGAAAAATAGGTGATGTCTCCATTTCTTCTGGGAGAGTGGTGGATTTATCAAGTGATGAGGTGGTGTCGTCGGGGACGCCGAGAGCTAGAAAACGGTTTTGGGTGGGAGTAACCGTTTGTGTGGGAGATGATGGGGTCCTCTTCTTGGAGTTGATGTGGGTTTCCGTGAGAGGGGGGAAGAGATCGGAGTTGGCCCTCGATGTGGACGGAGTGGCTGACCTTGGTGCGGGTGGCTTTTGGGTGGTGGATTTAGTTCCAGTGGATTTGAGGGTGGAGAATAATGTAGGTCTTCCTGCCCTTTTTGTGGGGAATCTAGCACTGGTGAGACGATTCGAACCATCTTGGGCGGAGCTAGCTTGTTCTTGTTGGAGAAGGTATTTTTCTATCTATCCTCTAGTTGGGCCTAAACGGGCAAGGTCAGCCAATACTTTGGCTTCCATGGCAAAAATATATAACATGTACACTTAATTACAATAAAGTCTCTGAACACATAATATAATTAAGTTATTGTCACAGGGAGAAAAATTTCAAAAAACAAAACACGGCTTTGAAAAGAAAAAATGTTAGGGTGCGCGCGCAACCAAAACCGTATGGGCAAGGGCAATTCCTTTTGAACGCCGTTTAACTGGTTGAAAAACTATTTACACTTAACCATATAGTTCACAGGTAAGGAAAAACTTTATACCAAACTTATATTACACATTACGGTTGGAAATACACATATTTACACAATAAAACTGTAAATTGGACAGGAGCAAATCATAAAAGCGGGCTGTCAAATGGTTGCTAGGGTAACAATGTAAATAAGTTCTAATAATTATTATTAGTATCACTATTCCAACAGATTTTGTAGTTACTAGGGAAAACATTAAAAGTATCACATAGTCACCCTGATACACAGAACTAAAATAATTATTTTATCATTGCAAATTTATAAAAAGTCTACTCGATGCTTAAAAATATGTTTGTAGCTATAAATAAAATATGAAAAGGGTACTAACCCAACTTTTTATTAACCTCCTTCAGAGCACTCTTTCCTTGTTCAAGAATTGGCACAAGGAACCAAGGTTCCAAAAGTTTGGGAAGCCCTTCCTCAAAGCTTGCAACAGGCAAGTTCTCCTTGGTATAGACACACTGGGTCATGCGATCGTGGAGAACGCCAGCTAGCTTTTCAATCAACTCTGATGTAAAAGATTGCTCTGATTGCAAAGTTATTTGATAGCGTTTTGATAACTCTACCCTTACGATATCTTTCAAGCCAACGTTCTGACATATTTGCACAGAGTTACTCGAGTCGGCAGTAGAGAAATTAAACCTAAAAATAATGCGGGTGAATGATTACTATAAATTCAAAAGTCCCGAGTTTACTATCATAATTAATTTCTTATATTTCAGTATACTCGTACCTTGGTCCACACTCAATCAAGCCGCGGTTTTCTTGAGACTGAACTAAAATGGATTGAAATGTAAAGTTTCCAGGATGCAGCGGTGATGTTAAAAGCCATTTGAGAGCATCAATTTGTTGATTACTCAAACTTTCACAGCCACTCTTCAGTTCAACATGGTAACATAATTCTGTTTCCATGGCTTCAACATTTTGATGGATGTTTTTCAATTTTTCTAGAATCTCCTTGCTCTTGTGATCGCTAAATGCCGGAGACGTATAGTAGCGTAAGATGGTCATTTTGTACTCTGAAAGAAAATCAATAAAATAATAATTAATGCACAGTAATTTCCTAGTACTAACTAGTAACTAATATAAATTCCCCAAAGTCGGGAATTTATTTATTTTTATTAAGAAAGTTATTCTAAATCATGTTGCTTCCTAAATTATATTCTTTGATGATGAAAATGTAATATATTTAAAGAGTCAAAAACAACAGTAAAATTAGTTTTTCAATATCTCCAAAAATGATGAAGTTATGAGGCTTCCAAGTGAACTTGGGTAAAACATATACAATCGTGTCTCGTCAAGTCACATGACACAAAATTCATAATTCAAATGGCAGTGCTGCAATACTGTCGCGCCAGTCATTATAAGTACCGTAACATCGACCGGTCCAAATATTAACATTTTATCTTCAGTACTATCTATACTGTATATTTCAAAAATTCTAAAAGTTCCGTCTTTACAATAACTCCACACAAGAGGCCCTGAGGGAAATAATTTCCCTCAAGGCCTAAATCACCTTTGGGGATGCTGTGTGGAGGGTCTTTTAGAGGATAGGAAGGAGTCAACTTGAAGACACCCATATTGTAGGAGGGAGGAAACACAAGGCCACCAGATCATTCCACAGCCGAGCTGTTGAACACAAGAACGAGTCGTAGAAGCGACCCGTTCTCATGTGACAAATATCAACCGTGTACAAATGTTGAGAGCATGTTTAACGTGTTTCCCGATTGTGCACCAGTGCCGAAGGGATCAATGACGCTAGTTCCCCAGAGTATCTTCCATTAAAATACCAATAGAACAAGGACAGCATTCCCACCTGACGTCTGTGCTCCAAAGATTGTAATCCGTTTTTTAGGATAGGTGAATCTATCAAACGGACCGCCTGTTTCTGCAGAGTCAAGGGTTTTTTTCAGATATTTTGGGACTCCGACCAGAGGTGGCTGCCAAATTCTACAGTGGGGCGTACTTGCGCACAGGGTCTGCACGGCTGTTGTGTACTATATGCATTGTACATGCTCTAATTATTGACAGAGAATTGATTGATTTGAAAATGTATTATACTATATTAAAAAATATATTTAATTGTTAATGTGACTTTCACCATTATTATAAGAAAATTACCGTAATATTCCCCGTCTGGGGAATATTTACAAGAAATTTCCCCAAAAATAAATTCTCGGGAATTTACCCATCACTAATACTAACACCATCTCTCTAACGGGTCCGGCTAACGTTGAAATACTGATACGGGCATACAATTTTACATCTAATAATTCCAGACTCTACCCAATCTAACTTCAGATAAGCACAAGTTTTGAGTTTTATAATATATTGACTGCTCCAAATAAAACTATGCTAATTCAAGTAAGTCGTTATTTTTAACCCCTTAACCGAGTGTGACGAAATATTTCGTCATTCGAAAAAAGCGACTGGTAGCGGGTTTGACGAAATATTCCGATATATTTCATTACTGCGATGTTCACTATGGCTGTGATGACATATTTCGTCATTGCGATTATTACTATGGGCGTGACGAAAAACCCCGCACTCCTATAGAAATAATTATTTGTCGTATATGCACACTTTTTTACATAATCAAAATTAAATTCCCCGGTTGACAGATTAATTTCACCACTATTGTGTTATTGATATATAAAACCTAATAATTATATTGATAATTCTATTTTGCCATTCCATTATCAAATATTATTGCTAAAGTTTATTTTATTTTTTTATTTATTACAAAAAAATTACAAAATTATATCATAATACAAAAATAAAAAATTTAAATAAATTTAAAAAGTCTTTAAACATTCAAACCATAACGGTAGTTTTACTCCAACCATACACGATTTTTTTTTCTTATTGTTATTCTACTCTCCATAAGTTGAGCTCCAGTAGCTCGTGGTTATGGGAGGAGTATTTACAAACATAAGATAAAATGAATACATAGTTAGAGTAGGTGATATGAAATTAAAATTAAAAACTTATTAAATAAATACAAACGTAAATCAACAAAACACTTTTAGACTAATAATAATAATTAACCAAATAGTAATGTATACGCTAGATAGTACATTATTAGGGGTACAATATATCATTATCTAAATTCAGGGAATTAATTTGCTTTTTAAATTGTTCATATTTCAAAGTGTCGGTTATACTCATTTTGTTTTTAGATAATAAATAATAATAGTTGGAAGGTCACCTCTAACTTCTTCTGAACATTTGGTTAACTTGAGTGAGAGAGAGTTGATTTATGGAAATATGAGAAAGTTCAATGAAAATATTAATGTAAATTATCAAATAATGCAAGGTAAGCATCAAATCAACAATAATTGTGATAAAGAAAATTGTGACAACAAGACTTATGAACGGAAATGTTCCATAGTTAGGATTACTATACAATAATATTATTGGAATCCAATTTGAATAACATTTATGAATTGCGTAAGGATAATGTCTGAAAGATCATTTAATTAGAACACAAACAAAGAGCACATATAAATTAAAGATCAACTTCTTATCAACTAAGGTCAAACAAATCGATGGAATGAAGCATACATCCGAGGTAATCTTATGAAATAATTGCTCGAACTTTCATTAGTTAAGGTCATAAACTAGATGGTGATGTTTCAATAAATTTTATTATTCGATTACCAATAACCGAATCAGTTAAAATCGTAAAAGGTATTACTTATAATATTGTAATCAGTAACTTTAATGCCCTTTGAAATTAGGGGCAAAAAAACAGACTAACGTAAATATTATAACTAATATGGTACCTATTATCATAATATATAATGTATCGAGAGATTATCATTAGAAAAATAGTAATGTTCCGTGAAAATAATACCATCAGCAAAAGAAGGAATAATGGAATGACAATTTATTATTAAGATGTATCACTATAATAATTAGACATTGATTTTTTTTAGTTATAAAAATGACGTAGAATAAGTAACATAAAATAGTGTAGGTAATTTTTTTTATTATCTTGTACTAAGACGAATGCACGATAATAGCCTATTAGCTACACAATAACATGAAAACTTAAACACGAAAAAATAATACATTCAATTGGCAATATTGTGCAGGTACACAAAAAATATTTACTAAAATCCAAACATAATATACATACCTATTCGGTAAAAGTTAGAAAATCTAAGTATTAAAACTGAATCACGTTGGAGAAATTAACGCAAATTTGCTGGGAGCTATCAGCGTATTGCGACACTGCGAACTAAATCCAAATAATTAATAATTAGTCAAACTTTCAATATTGGAGCGGTAGCTGTCAAACCACTGCAGATCCACATTAATTCCACGCGGTAAATTCATAAATCATAGACAACATAGAATCAGAATGACATGCACTCGTTTCTTCCGTTTCATCACTTTCATTGATTTCACCAAGTTTCATGCACTGACTGGTGTTTATACACATAGGCCTTCCACACGAACGGGCGGCCCGACGCTAAAAAAGCCATGGCGTCGAAAGGTTCGACCATCCGGTCGTCCTTTCCTAAAGTTGGTAGGCTTGACTTTAGGAAAGGACGTTCGGATGGTCGAACCTTTCGACGCCATGGATTTTTAAGTATTGGGCCGCCCACTCGTGTGGAAGGACTATTAGACAAGGTCACTTTGGTTGGATTTCTAACTGACAATTTTTGCGAAAATGACTTTTGAATGCAAAACCATTTTTTTTGCTCATTTCTATAATCTAAATAATTTTCAGAGCCATCTGTGCAGTATTTTCATAGATACTTGTATGACGAAGTTCTAACATCAATCATTTTAAATTCCATTTGTTTTACATAGTTCTAACATCACTTAGAACCTTGTGCAATCGCCATATTGTATGTATTTGACAGTTACTAGGCGCAGTCCAGTTCGTTACTTTGGTTGGATAGGATTCTAACTTCAGTTTACTTTGTTCCGAGATATAAGTTTACAAAAACGATTTTTCTATTCTATTTAACAATTTCTGATTTTGAGGATCAATCTTATGTTAGGTACTTAAAATTAACATATATTAAAGGAAAACAATTAATTGAGACGTGACCGTAATGTCTTGGAGTGGCATTTAAGGGAAACATGGGGCTTTTATGTCTGGTTTTGTATAATCTAAAATTTATCGAACCTTTAAGATAATTTTATGTTTCACTGACAACAAATTAGTATCTTCTGAGTAACTGACTGACCCTGACTTTCGGCATACTCTTTTCTCGTTAAATTTGATGCTAACTTTTAGAGACGGTTCACTGTTTTGAATTATGGATCGATTTTAGAAAAATATTTTTTTAATAATCAAAATGCTTAGATGTGGATCAAGGTTCGCTCATTCAGGGGGTAGAGCGGTGATTGGTTAGAATATCGTTACGTAACTCGGGTCCCGATTGCCGCCGGGAGACTTGAATTCCCTACAATACAAGCTCTAAATGCATTTGCTAATGATATACTTAAAATACGTTGGAAATTACTATTTATTAATACTAGTGTCCGGAACTAAAAGGAAATCCCGAGACTATTTGCAGTGTTAATTTTACATTAATTAAATGATAAATAATTTACGTTATTAGCGCCTTGCATATTGATGATTATCCGGATATTTGGTGTCTGACGAGAAATGACAATTTATCAATTTGCAAGTCTCATTTTGCAAACTATTATGGCCAGGATATGACAAGGTAAGTGTTTTGAATAATTTTATTCATACAAAGTGTCACACAGAGTAGAGATATTCTCAGTATCGTTCTGGTGAAAAGTCACTCAGAATCGAAACGGTGCTTAAAACGGTTTTAGCCATGTTTGATCACCAGATCTGAAAATTCAGGTACTTCCCCACCTTTCTCATCTCCTTCCCCTCCCCACACCCTTTGACCCTTTAGTCTCACAACATACCCCAATTGGGGATGTCATAGGCTCACTGGCTCTGGTTAGAAGAGAGCAGTTGGGACTCTTGTGTGGTTAACACCAAGCACCCAGCCAAATTTCATTTTTCCGTCAAAAACGGTTGTCGCACTCGGTGGGAGATGGCGACACTACGGTTTACTCCTGTCCCGCAAGCCAACGTATGGTACAGTGTGGTTCCAATGAAATTATTGAATTCTCGGTTCCAGCATTTTTAACGAATAAGTTGTCACTTGGGTCTTGGGCATGGAAGTGCGTAAACATTAAAAGGAAAATAACCAAATATATAGCATTATGCATCTACCGCGATTTATTTCATACAAAATGTATAGTAATATGTACCTACATTAAAAACGGAAAAGCAGGAACACACAATTTATTGTTGCTAATTTTAAAAATAGCGAAACTAAGAAGAAAGTTTTTTGATTTGATAATAAATATTTATATTAAAAAACAAAACATATCATAATAATAATAATAATAAGCCGTATCTCGTACGTTCAGGTACAAAAAAAGCTATACCCAAAACTCACAAAACATTCAAATACGTCAAGTTTGTTCCTGCTTTATCTCGTATAGTATTTCAACGGATGGGTTCGGATATTTTCGTCTCTCCCTTACAAGTTACGTCAATTTATTTGTTGTTTTCCAAATAGCAAAACTAAACAAAACGGTTTTTTTGATAGCGGATATTATCATTAAATCAAAAAACATGCATATCATGTAAAAATTAATTTTATTGTTTAAAATAAAAAATTCAAAAATTAATTTTAAATGACAAGCAATTGAAGGTTTCATATTTTAAACTTTATTTAATTCGGCCATTTTGGATTTTGGATATGAATATTATAATAATAATAAGTGTGCTCTAAGGCAGTCATATTTTGGAACACAGGTCGTATGTTTTTGGTTAATTTAATTAATATATATAGTTTTTAAATTAGTATGAAAAAAATATTTTTCGCTTTTTTTGTATTTTAAATACGTTGTAACGTAAATACTGACCCCGCGTCTATGATTGTGATGATTGTCTACGGAAGAGAGATTCGTGAGAGAATGTCTATGGGAGACATCGGACGGAAGGGAGCAAGTCAACATGGCGGGCGACATAACCTGACTCGGGCGGTCGTGATCGACGTGTTTTTTTGGGAGGGATTATGTGTTAATTTTCTGTTTTGTTTGACGTCGGAGTGCGTCTATTGAATTTACCCGAAGTGGGTATGTTTTAGTTTATTGATTTATTGATGGCCAAATTGTGAGGCTATGAAACCAAACCGCGCGTGCCTGCTGCTTTGGAGAAAATCCCAGAAGAGTGATGAACGGACAAGAGGGTCAGTTGCTGTATCGAGGACCAAACAGGACATAAGGTAGCATCCTCACATTCCATTGTCTGAACCCCACGGAAGAAGCTGTGGCGGATGGCGCTTCAGAAGAGTCGTCATAGACTTCGCTGAAGGTGACGGCGGAAATCGGTGAGCATCTGGACCTGGAGAGGCCTTCCATGATGCTGAGGAGAAGAATAGGACCATAAGAGCCATCATTTATTATTTAAACCTTTTCGTTTTAACTTAATCCTTCTCTTTTCTCTTCCTCTTTGCTCCACCATGATAGTCGTGGTTTTAGAATCAATAAATTATGTTCTTTCCTTTAAATAGGGTTTTATTTACTGTGTCATGATATACATCCCACTTCCCCGTGCTTCATCCATCAGTCTCACCCACGAATCTTGAGATGAGTAGAACAATAGCCGGAGAGGGTTACATTTTTGGCGCTCCAACGTGTTTTAGCAACCTACGGGTTGAGACGTTACATTTTGGCGCTCCAACGTTCATTTTGATGTCGTTTCAGTAACGTCGCTACAACGTATTTGTTTAGCTTTGGCATAATTTTAACTTAAGTTCGTGAAAGAAATTAGGCTATTCACGATCAAACCAATTATCAATACGGATATTATAATAATGTTAATACTCAATACTATTATTATTCTTAGAGTTGATGTTTCTAAAAAGGTTCATACTTTTTTACTTATCTTTGAATAGAATATACAATTATGTACGGTGAAGCTCATCTTTGTTTTGACATATGATGTTCTATCCTCAAAACTCATCAAAACCGACCATCCATAGATTTAGAGCATTTTGGCGGGCATGGAAAAATTGAAACTTTGAAAATTATTTTAACTATGTAAACTAACATGAGAAAAAAAATGTCCTGGAGTTCCTCTTTGTGCTTATGATTTATTTAGAATAGATGACTATACAGGGCTTAAGGTTTGCATCGCACGTCTGCATTTGTGCAAATAAAAATCCATCAAAATTCTGAATTCTTGTAAAAAAAAATATCGACATCAACACAGACATAACCATTCTACAAGAAGAAGAAATGAAATAAGACTTCCCTTTCGAAAGAAAACAAAATTGCAAAACTCATAACTACATAATGAAAACTCATTACTAAATAATGAGGAATGACCTGTGCATGATTTGAATGATCAAAGACTCGACAGATTTCAGAACTAAACTTAAAATTCATATTTTCAGACAATCCATAAATGCACCAGTAAATTGCTTAGCTAGGCTAGCCGGTTGGTGCTTACCTAAACTCACTTATAGAAAAAGTTTAAAAAAATTCACGCATCGGTGCGCAAATACGTCCACAGCCTGCAATACTGTAAATAACTAAATGTGTCAAAAAAATAAAAATAAAAAATAAGTGTCAAAAAAATGAATCTGGTTGTGCATAATTAGATAAAGAATAGGAAGTTATATTTGTACAGCGCCTTTGAGGTAATTTTTCACAAAAACGGCGCTATACAAATCATCCAATTATAATTATTATTAAGTATTAGAAATAAGCAATATGTATGTAATAAGTATTAAAAATAAGTAATATTATAATAATAATAATAAGAGTTAATTTCTATAGCGCAGTTTTGTGAAGGTTCACCTCAAGTGCGCTTTACACTAACTAACCTAACCTAATTGTAAAATAACAGATATACTACATAGTATATCTGTTATTATAATATATATACAATATGCAAATTAATACTATGACATACAATATTCATGAGCAGGTATTATAAAATAACAATTTAGAAACTAATGGTGTAAATAATCAAATATGTAGTAGGTACAAATAACAAGAGAAAATTATATACATAGTTTTCACTGAATACTAATGAAATTAAATAACAAGGAGAGAAAACCGCAACTAAATAAGCTATGGAGGATTGAAAGAAAAAGAAAAAGAAAAAGAAAGAAAAAAATGTCCTGAAATTATGTTTCTACGTACATGAATTTATGTTTTATGTCGGATAGGATTTTTTGAATAATTTTGTTTTCAATACCCGTTTGAACTCTGCTAAATTCTGAATGTTAGCAATATTTGGGGGAAGCTTATTCCAGATGACCGGGCCCGATATACAAAAAGCGCGATCATAGTACACGGGTTTATCTGACCGAGAGGGTTCAACTAATCGGTTAGCAGCATTCAAATCTGCTGACCTCAAAGAAAGCTGTCTATCACCTGGGTTTTGTCGGACACAGAGTTCAGATATATAGGCTGGTGCCTTTCCGTGGAGTGCTTTGAAGGTTGTTAAGCAAATCTTGAATTCTATTCTTTCAGGGCATCGAAGCCAATGAAGGCGATCCCTTAGAAGTGGAGTTATGTGACAATATTTAGGCTCACTATATATAATTCTCATTCTCAAGAATCATCAATAGGTCAAAATTTGAGCACGACCTACAGATCAGTAAAAAGCTAGCTGCCTGCCCGCATGGCAGCAGGGCGTTCTGGTCGCTAGCGGGCTCCATAGGTCGCAATTTCTGCAAATCCAGTCTGCCGCCTCTTACCAGACCTGACGGTTCACTAGCAAACACTGCTACCGAAAAGGCCAACCTTTTAGGGAAAATGTTTGCAGAAAACTCGGCCCTCGACGACCGGGGTGCCATCCCGCCGTCGGTTCCTCACTGCGGCTTCTATATGAAAAAGCTGAGGATACGGCATCGGGATGTACTCCTTGTCTTACGGGGGCTCGATGTTAATAAAGCTAGTGGGCCTGACGGAATACCTGCCCTGGTATTGCAGAGGTGTGCTGCAGAAATCGCTCCAGTTTTAACAAAGCTCTTTAAAATGTCCCTGAAATGTGGCTCTGTGCCCTCTGGTTGGAAAAAAGCGGTCATTCATCCTATACCTAAGAAAGGTGACCGCTCCAACCCGGCCAACTACCGCCCCATAGCGATCACATCAGTTCTGTCCAAGGTGATGGAACGTGTGATCAACGACAAACTGCTTACATACCTCGAGAAGAACAAAATCATTAACGACCGCCAGTACGGATTCCGGCGGAACCGCTCGTGCGGTGATCTTCTCGCGTATGTGACGCATGTTTGGGGACGGTGCCTGGAACGTTATGGTGAGATTCAAACGGTCTCACTGGACATTTCTAAGGCCTTTGACCGGGTTTGGCACCGAGGACTTGTCAACAAACTGCCTTCTTACGGACTTCCCGTTTCCTTGTGTACGTGGATTGCCGACTTTTTGAGGGAGAGATCGATTCAGACGGTTGCTGATGGTTTCATCTCTTCCTCGCATTCAATAAATGCTGGCGTCCCACAAGGATCGGTTCTGTCTCCGACATTGTTTTTGTTGCACATCAATGACCTCTTGACATGTGCACCAATCCATTGTTACGCGGATGACAGTACAGTCCATGATTGCTTTTTGTTTGACAAGCCCCCAAAGGGCACACAAACTCCAACGGCTCGGAGGGCTTTGAAACAGAGAATGGACGGTTACCTTGAGAGGGTCTCCTCTTGGGGTAAGAATAACCTCGTCGAATTTAATGTTTCAAAGACCCAATCATGTCTGATTACGTCTAAAAGGGATCGAAATGACAATCTAGTCTCCTTTAATGGAAGCAATCTTCCCAACAAGCCCTCCATTGATATGCTTGGTGTAACCTTAAGTGATCAGCTCAGGTATGGGGGCTCCATCGAAACCCGAGTAAAGTTAGCCTCTCAGAAGCTGGGCGTATTGTACAGAGCCCGCAGATACTTTGATAGTACACAACTGCTGACCCTGTACAAATCGCAAGTGCGCCCCATTGTAGAATTTGGCAGCCACCTCTGGTCGGGAGTCCCAAAATATCTGAAAAAAAACCTTGACTCTGTGCAGAAACGGGCGGTCCGTTTGATAGATTCGCCTATCTTAACAAATGGGTTGCAATCTTTGGAGCACAGACGTCGGGTGGGAATGCTGTCCTTGTTCTACCGGTATTTTAATGGAAGATGCTCCGAGGAACTAGCGTCATTGATCCCTTCGGCACCGGTGCATAGTCGGGAAACACGCCAAACGCGCGCCCAACATTTGCACACGGTTGACATTTGTCACATGAGAACGGGTCGCTTCTACGACTCGTTCTTGTGTTCAACAGCTCGGCTGTGGAATGATCTGCCGGCCTCTGTGTTTCCTCCATCCTATAACATGGGTCTCTTCAAGACCCAAGTTCACTCCTTCCTATCCTCTAAAAGATCCTCCACACAGCATCCCCAAAGATGATATAGGCCTTGAGGGAAATTATTTCCTCCTTGGTCTCCTGTGTGGAGTTACTGTAAAAAAAAATTCTCGCCGCAGCATTGAAGACAGACTGGATCCTATTGAGTTGTTTCTGGGGGAGACCAGCATATGCACTATTACAGTAGTCCATACGTGAGACAACAAAAGAATTTATTAGTGTTTTAGCTGCATCAGAGGGAAGGCATCTACTGATTGATTTTATCTGCCTAAGATGGAAAAAGCCAGAAAAAGCCAGAACTTACCGCCTTTGAGATTTGCGACTCAAGAGATAGACAACTGTCGATAGTGAAACCAAGAAATTTAATTTCTTTAGAAGGAATGATATCAGTGCCCTGAATTTGAATCGGACTGAAATCAAGAAGGTCCTGCCTTCCGGGAGAAGATATTATGTAAACATTGTGCATATAATAAGTATTAAAAATAAGCAATGTTTAAGTTTTTATTTGACCATATGAAGTGAAACCATTTTAAGTTTAATAAAAAAAATAATGGCAGTGGTTCACCAGTTGGTTTGTGTTTCAAAGATAATTTTAGTTCTTCAAATAATGCGTCAATTCATTGAGATGTCAAATTTAGATTTTTCAAGTGTGTAATATAAGCATATTGTGTTATTGTTTTGGTGTAAGTACTAAGGATAATAAATAATGGAGCAGTACTAAACATGCTAAAATCACTTGGCGTGGACTAGAGGAGTTCTACAGTATAAAACGATACCACGTATGATAGACAATGGTTGACTCGGTACACGACCGACTGTCAAATACATTCGCTTCGGGACCCGAGCTACGTCACGAGCTTACGAGCGGCCGGACGAGTTTTTTTTTCCCGAAAAACGCCTATATGAGCAAAACCTTGGATGTGGATACAAAATCTTTAAAAGCAGGTTGCTTTATCTGTGGGATTCTGTACGGTTGGTTTTCAAAACTCTCACCAACCCTAGCGAGGAAAAAATCTCATGTCTATAAAGACTATTTTCTATGTTACTATGAATATTATCAATCTCTTGAATGCAGGGCGCTATTCCGGAACCTCCGAGATACTTATTCCCGTTCTTTAAGGAAGATTCCTTAACTTTTTCCTTAGGCTTAGGATCCGGTTCTGTCGAATGACAGCTGTCAGCTGAATTCAGTGAGACAATTGACAATTCACGTCAAGTCGGCAAAAATTCAAATGTCACTTTTAGAACTACAGACAAAAAAAGGTCATTACTATCTAATAAGGTAGGTTAGAAGGCTTATTCATGAAAAATTTTAAAAATAAAATAAAAATGTATTAAAATGAATTATAATATATTGTAATATAATTGTTTTTAAAAGTCTTAGCTCAAAATCTTATGTCACTCGAAGATATTTCATCAATTTGTGTTTTCAAATAATCTCTGGACAATCTATTTAGGGTCTTTTTACTATATCTCACCGGAATTCCGCAGTTAATCAAGAAGTCTTTAACCCTAAGGAAAAACGTAAAGAATCTTCCTTAAAAAGAACGGGAATAGCGCCCCAGGAGTGCCCCGCTACAGAATATTTTATAATATGTGCGTAATAGAACTTATATTTTGATGTTTTTATTAATAAAACGTTACTCCAAGGTAATGATTAATACACTGCCCTTTCAAAGTATTGATTTTTAAAATCCCGTCTTTTTTTTTATTTTTTTTATAATATCCCATTAAAAAAATGTTTTACATCGTACATGAAATCCTATTGCTTATTTTTCTATCATTATTTCTACCACAAAAACAAGACAAACTTGAACAAGGTTCCAAAATGTAGTAAGAACCTTTGATATGACGGTGCGTCGGGCAGTTGGTATTATTCTAGGAATAACGCAAAAAGGGTGGAACAGAAATGCGATCTTAGGTAGTTACAAGTAATTTATTTTTATATACGTGGGTTTAGTCTTAAAACTAGAGTAAAACTTAATTAGACAATTCAATAAAACTAGATACCGAATTACTTAATTCTACTGTTAAAGTCTTTGTACTTAAAATTAGAGGTTCACTGGTTTAGGTAATTACTTAATTCTACTGTTAAAGTCTTTGTACTTAAAATTAGAGGTTCACTGGCTTAGGCAATGTGGGAGGAATTATCATTAGAGTCAGGCACTTCCCTTTTTGGTGATGGATGTCCAGGGTCCAGTGGCTGCGTTGTATGTAGAGTCCTCGCGTTCGCACTACGTATTCGTGTACCTCCGGATCGGGAGTAGGTGCAACGCGGCGATAATCAGAGGCCTGGGCGGTCTCCGATGTTGATCTCCGAAGGGCGAAGATCAGTTACTTCCTTCTGGGATGGAAGCGTAGAATTCCCTCGTCGTCAGAGGACCTGGGCGGCCTCTCCAAGGAGCGAGAATAGGAACCTTCCTGGGCGGAAGGTTTCACTTGGCTGTGTGTCCTGGGCGGACTACTGCAACCGACTCTCCGTCCTGGGCGGACTCTTGCTTCCTCGGTGGAAGACTGCACCTCACTCGTGCTCCCTCGGTGGAAGCTTTCACTCGACTCTCCGTCCTGGGCGGACTCTGGCAATCGACTGTCTCCTAGAGCCCACTGTCCTCTCTACCTGTCTACCTGTATTGTTCAGCGGTCGTTCCATCAGCGGCTCAATTCCTTTGAGGGGATTATTGCCGTCCCATAAAATCACAAAGGAATTGCGGAATTTCCCAAAATAGCAGTTAAGATTATATTATTTTAGTTACGATTTTTTCTAACAATAGGTTCGGCTAGCCTTTGTACTAAATTCATTTTATGGCCGGTCTAATCTGGGAATTCCTATTATTTAAAATGCACATTTTAAATCTAAATATTTCGGTGAATTCGGTCAATTTATTTTAGGTGATTACAAAAGGCTATATCAATCGCCCCTCGTTTTTTTTGACTGAATTCACGACGTATAATTTATATTAACCACTAGCTTTTAGCATATTTAAATATAAACACTGTCCCCGCACGGCTATCTTTTTTTACGTCTAAAACTTAAGCTAACATGATGACAAAATAACTAAACAATATGACTTAATACTAATCGTCGTGGAAAGTTGCATTGGGTTTTTTTTTTCACGTATATATATGGTCCGTCTATAACTAGGAGGATTTTAAATTAGGCTTCGTCTAGCCTCTGTTCTTCCTGCGCAGGTGCCGGTCGCAGCTGGTCTGCTTGTACCTTACTTGGTTTCCCTTGGCGTTCGATCCAATAGACATTTCCTCGACCCGTTGGCATCAGTACCTTGTGAGGTCCACTCCACTTGGAGGCAAAGCCTGCGTGGAATCCCGCTGCTAAGTTCGATTGAGGGTGTTCCTTCATCAGGACCTCTTGGCCCGTCTCGTAAGTAGATCGGTTTTCAACCAGTGGGGCGTAGCCCTCGCTGTACTTGCGCTGGGAGTCCCTGATTGCTTGGTCTTGGACTTCCCGTTCGCGTGCAATAGTGGCCTGCTCAGTAAATTCGTCGGATGTGTGCACCATCCATTCGCCGGGTCGAGGCAGGTCGTAACCTAGCAAGGCTTGGCTCGGTGTTATACCGGTGGCGGCATTCTGACGGCCGCGTAGAGTCCCGAGGATTGTGGGCAAGTAGGTATCCCAGTTTATGTGCGCCTGACCTTGTAGGTAGATCCGTAGTCCCTTTTTTATTTCTTGATTGCGTCGTTCCGTGACGTTAGCCCGCGCGTGGTATATGGCTGTAGTCCAATGCAGGCATTGCCAACGCTCAATGGCGTGGTTCCATAGCGTATGTCTGAACTGGGATCCGTTATCTGTAAGCACGGCTCGGGGGTAGCCGAATCGATTGAAGACCTCTGTCTCTAACAGCTTTATTAAGTGTGGAGCCTTACTCCAGCGAATCGGGAAGGCTTCAACCCATCTACTGAAGAGATCTGTCGCCACTAATATGAATCGGTTCCCTTTGGTGGTCGTGGGGTATGGTCCCATCAAGTCGATGGCTACGAGTTCAAATGGTTTATTCGCTTGGGTACTACCAAAGGGGGCCGCCGGGCGCATTGGCCGGGCTCGTGTAGTCAAGCAGATCATACATTCGTGAACATGTTTTTCTATGTCGCTTCGCATGTTCGGCCAGAAGTAGTGGCTTCGGGCCGCCCTAAGGGTCTCCTTCGCCCCCGGGTGGCCCGCTACGGGGCTATTATGGTAGGCGGTCATAACCTTGCTGGTCATGCTTGTTGGTACCACCAACTGGGGCTCGCCGTGTGCCCTCCTCCTCCAGAGGTATTCTCCTATTCGATCATAACTCCGCATGAAGCGACGATCTTGTGCACAGGGATTGGCTCGTGTGCTAATGTGGCGAAGCCGCCTAAGTTTCCTTTGGGTGTCCTGGTCCGTCCTCTGCCGCTCCCTGATTTCTTCGGCTAATGCTACGCTGATCGGCGTTTCACTGCGCTCCCGATTCAGGTCTTCTACCTGCCGGGGAGGAGGATCACCCTCCAGAGGGACTTCCAAGTGCATCACGTGAGCACCTGATGCTTCGCTCCTGTCTCCATTCGTGGGGTACACCATTCTGTCAAATTCTTCTAAGTCTGGGTTTACGGCCCTATTACTGGGCATGCGAGATAAGGCGTCGGGTAATTCGTTGTCCTTTCCCGGGCAATGTTCCAACGTAAAGTCAAACTCCTGAAGAAGCAACGCCCAGCGAGTCAGTTTGGTTCGTTGATCCTTCGCGTTATGTAACCACGTGAGAGCTTGGTTATCCGTCCGCAGTTTGAAGTGCCTACCTTCGAGGTACGGCCGATATCGCTTGATCGCCCACACGGCTGCCAGCGCTTCCTGCTCATTCGAATGAAGGCGTTGCTCGGATTCAGTAAATTTTGCGCTAGCATAAGAAATAACATCCTTCCCTCCGTCTGGACGGGAATGGTACAATACGGCCGCTATGCCGAACTTACTCGCATCCGGTTGAATAATAAATTCTCGATTGAAATCCGGTCGAGACAACGTGAGCGGGCCACTAAGTGCTTCTTGGACCCTCGTCATGGCATCCTGGGCGGCCGGTGTCCATCGGTACGGTCGCCGTGTACTAAGTAGGTCTGTCATCGGGGCCGCTAGCTCCGCGAATCGAGGGACGTACTCCCGCAGCCAGTTGCATAACCCTAAAAATCCTCTTAGCTCTTTCCGGGTCCGGGGAGGCGTGGCTGCAGCTATCGCTTTCTCGTGAATAGGCTGTGGTTGATTACCCCTGGCGCTAACCGTGTGACCCAAGTAGTCAATTTGTTCCGCGACGAGCGTGCATTTTTCCGGGGCACAACGGAGTCCGAATTGTTGTAGTCGTTCGAACACCAGCCTCAGGTGGTACAGGTGACTTTCCACGTCGGGAGAGAATACTACTACGTCGTCTATATAGACCATGCAAAATTCTCTCAGGTAACCGGCGAGCACGACTTGACTCATAAGACGTTGAAAAGTTCCTGGGCCGCCCTTGAGCCCAAACGGCATTACTTGAAACTGATAGCATGCACCGTCAGGGGTAGCGAATGCGGTCAAGTGCTTCGATCCCGGGTCCATCGGTACCTGCCAATACCCCTTCGTAAGATCTAAGGTGGTGAACACCCTGGCCGTTCCGAGATCTTTCAGTGTTTCGTGGATCACAGGTAGGGTTGATAGCGCTCCTTCGGAAACCTCGTTCAGTCGACGATAATCGACGCAGAATCGAAATCCAGTCCGCCCCTTCCGAGGGGCCATCACGACGGGAAAGCAGTATGGGGACCTGCTGGCTTCGATTACTCCATCCGCTAACATTCCTTCTAGCTGGTCGTACAGCTCCTTCTTCTTTGCATCCGATAACCGGTGAGGTGCAATGCGAATTGGATTTTTATCCTTTAGGTGAATGACGTGTGGTTGTAAAGGTGCGGGCCCTGCATATGGGCTGAAGAGCTCCTTAAAATCAGTCAATAATCTGTAAATGCCCCGCATCTGGTCTTCTGGGAGGTCAGGAACCTTTGGCAGCTCAACCTTCGCTCGGCTGGTAGGGAGACGCGTTGGAATTAGGTGCGTACTCATCCTCTCGCAGCGGCCAAAGTGCAAACATCCCCGATAAAAGTTCACAACGGCTCTCTGGGCGGTAAGCCAAGCGTTCCCCAAAATTAGGGCTTCTCGTAATCCGTCTACGACCAGAAAATCATCTTTTAGCTCTTTATCTTGTATAGCCCAGAGAAGTGTTGTCTCCGCTGTAATAGTCATGGATGCGGAGGTGTGCGCCAAGTTTATTTTCTTCAGCGAGGATTCCTTACAGTCGTTATGTGCAACTAGTTCGGCCCTGACGAGGTTGTGGGAAGCTGCTGAGTCGACAAGTGCTTCGAAGTCTCGTCCTTGAATCTTCACCCGGATTCGGGGCATGAAGGCGACATTTCCGGTTGTTGCGATATTACACGTTGGATATGTGATGTGAGATTCCGCCCCGGGTGTGTCTGGTACTATGGCCGTTTCCGAATGTAAGTTAGGACGGCACGTTTCTATTAGCGGCGGCAAGGGTCCATTTTGCGCAATAATAGTGGGGATATTCGGTGTAAGAGGGGCGCCTATGTATGATGCTGGGTCCCCGTGTTGTGCGCGAGCGACAGAGCGTTGCGGGGACTGGAGTGGATGTCCTTGAATCGGATGTATACCAGTGAGCACCTCACGTGGCGTTTTCTGGTACCCATGTGGGTTTATCTCTGGGGGCCCTGGGCGCGACGTTGTCCGACCTGGTCGTCGCCCGGGCGCTGCCAGTTTCCCGACCTACGGGGTTTTTTTTCTGGGCAATCACGGTTCCAATGTCTTCCTGGGCAGATCTGACACCAGGGTAAGGAGTCTCGCGGACCTCGAGCGTCGTTACTGGGTCTATGTCCCCTGTCCTGTGGTTGGGGAGGCGACGTACGGAACAGTGGCTCCTTCGGGAAGTCGATGTTATTTACCCGCGCAGTAAGTGTTTCCATGGTGTAGGCTCCGAAGATTAGACCCGCTTCTAATAATTCCCTGTAGCGGGGCCTCATTAGTCCTATAAACTCCGGGCATAGTTCGTCGATGCTTGCTTGGCCGAAAATGCGCCTGAACACGGCTCGCTTTCGTTGTAAGAAGCAAACGCCGCTCTCGTCGCTCCTCTGCTGGTCCCCGTATAATGTTGCAAGTAGGGACGTCCTTGCCCCATCTACGCCGTAGCGCTTTCGTAGCTGCGCCGAAAAATCCTCCCAGCTCCATCGTCCTCGAATATGTGGCTGCCACCACTTTTGCGCCTCTCCCTGTAACCTCTTCACTGCTTTCTCTACCTTTGTTGCAGGTGAGCAGCCCGTCAAGCTGAAGTACTCCTCGCAAGCGAGAATGAACACTTCAGGTTCTTCCTCAGCCAGACCTCCGAACTGGTCTTCCAGAATCCTCGAATGGCACGAGGTATGCCCTATGTTGGCCATTATTTTCGATGACGGAGGTAGGCTATCAACCTCCACGGTCGCTTCGGCCGCGGTCGCCTGGGTCGCAGTCGCCCGTGTTTTTCGCCTAACCGACGTCATTAATAACTAAATTTAAAAAATACATCTATACCTAAAAACATAACTAGGATTAACTTTTTTAAGGGCGCCAAATACTTTTTGAGGGGGAAGCATTAAACCAACATTATACGAAGAGGACAATTATTTAACAAACACGGTATACCGGGTAATTTAAAAAAAAAACTATTTATACTAATGTTCCTCCTTTTTGCGTTATTTGTTATCTCAGGGTTTCGTGAGTCGGAAATCTACACTCAGATTCCTACTTGCCAAAAGCAAGCAAGCCCCACGTTTGGGCCGCCAATTGATATGACGGTGCGTCGGGCAGTTGGTATTATTCTAGGAATAACGCAAAAAGGGAGGAATAGAAATGCGATCTCAGGTAGTTACAAGTAATTTATTTTTATATACGTGGGTTTAGTCTTAAAACTAGAGTAAAACTTAATTAGACAATTCAATAAAACTAGATACCGAATTACTTAATTCTACTGTTAAAGTCTTTGTACTTAAAATTAGAGGTTCACTGGTTTAGGTAATTACTTAATTCTACTGTTAAAGTCTTTGTACTTAAAATTAGAGGTTCACTGGCTTGGGCAATGTGGGAGGAATTATCATTAGAGTCAGGCACTTCCCTTTTTGGTGATGGATGTCCAGGGTCCAGTGGCTGCGTTGTATGTAGAGTCCTCGCGTTCGCACTACGTATTCGTGTACCTCCGGATCGGGAGTAGGTGCAACGCGGCGATAATCAGAGGCATGGGCGGTCACCGATGTTGATCTCCGAATGGTGAAGATCAGTTACTTCCTTCTGGGATGGAAGCGTAGAATTCCCTCGTCGTCAGAGGACCTGGGCGGCCTCTCCAAGGAGCGAGAATAGGAACCTTGGGCGGAAGGTTTCACTTGGCTGTGTGTCCTGGGCGGACTACTGCAACCGACTCTCCGTCCTGGGCGGACTCTTGCTTCCTCGGTGGAAGACTGCACCTCACTCGTGCTCCCTCGGTGGAAGCTTTCACTCGACTCTCCGTCCTGGGCGGACTCTGGCAATCGACTGTCTCCTAGAGCCCACTGTCCTTCTCTCTACCTGTCTACCTGTATTGTTCAGCGGTCGTTCCATCAGCGGCTCAATTCCTTTGAGGGGATTATTGCCGTCCCATAAAATCACAAAGGAATTGCGGAATTTCCCAAAATAGCAGTTAAGATTATATTATTTTAGTTACGATTTTTCTAACAATAGGTTCGGCTAGCCTTTGTACTAAATTCATTTTATGGCCGGTCTAATCTGGGAATTCCTATTATTTAAAATGCACATTTTAAATCTAAATATTTCGGTGAATTCGGTCAATTTATTTTAGGTGATTACAAAAGGCTATATCACCTTATGAAATGAATTATTATGCTCTAGCTGGTTGCATATGGTTCTATCTTCATGTTTAGGTATGTTCTAAAATGGTAATTATACATCCTTTTAATATTGTTTGTTGCAGAATATGTTAAACTAAAATACTTCACACAAAATTGAACTTCATAATCAAACAATGTTAAATAGATTATGAGAAATCGTCTTTGCAAACTTTGACACCCCCTATCTCAGTTTAGAACCCTGTCCAACGAAAGTAGCGATACTGGCGATAGACCATAGAGTAGTTCTTCTGTTCTGTATATTCGTATATTTTGCACGAGAGTTGTATATCTATATCTATGCTCTGTACTTTGAGTGAAGCTGTAATGTTTTGTTGTCTGTGACCATCTGTGACAGGTCGTCCGTCGCCGTATTTGTGGCATTTTATTTAAGATTTGTCACTGATCAATTTAAAGCTTCTTGTTATAAGATACAATGGTTAAACTAACTCCTGAAATTATTCATCAGTCGAAGCAGTACATAAATCCCTGCAGAGATAGGGAACTTGACCTACGCGGTGAGATTAATTGAGGTTATGAGGGAACATGTAAATTTTTTAAAATACCGATTGTGTGTTTACGTATTTTTTGTTTTTTTAGGATACAAAATACCTCAAATAGAAAACATGGGAGCCACTTCTGATCAGTTTGATGCAATCGATTTGTCGGATAACGATATAAGGAAACTAGACGGATTTCCGTTACTCAACAGACTCAAATGCCTGCTGCTCAACAATAATCGAATTGTGTAAGCTATTTTCGCATCAATTCTTTTTAGAAATACCTTTATTCTTTTCTGTTTTGATCATTTCTCATAACATATAATATTATCTGTATTTAGGAGAATAGGAGAAGGCTTGGAGCAATACATTCCAAATATCGACACCTTGATATTGACAGGAAATCAGATGCAAGAATTAGGAGATTTAGATCCTCTGTTATCTCTTCCTAAACTGCAAACACTTTCACTTCTCCAGAATCCTGTTTCTTACAAACAGCATTACAGGTAATCATCAATCACCTTATTATTGAAATACTGATATAAAAAACACATCTGTCTGGCAATCGGATTGAGCCAGTGATGTAATACGAATTGAGTAAGTGTGCCCAGTGTATTTATTTAGTAAATAAATCAGTAAAATTCAACAATTACCCTTCACTGTTAATATGCATAGGTTTTTAAAATAAAACTTCGTTTCCGATTACTAAAAATTAGAAAAAAAAAATTGTCATATGCGAAAATGCAAAATAATGCATATAAATTCATTCTAAGCTTAGTAAAGTTTGAAGTTTTTTTGTGGAATTTTTAGGTTAGTTTTTCGTTCTTTATCTGTAAACCCAAACTAAGAACCTAATAACCTATTTTATATGAAATTAATATTCTGTACTATATTTAAAATAGGTTATTAGGTTCTTAGTTTGGGTTTAAAGAAAAATAAATAAGAAATAAAACAGAATTGTGTAATTTTACCATTAAATCATTCTCAACAGATTGTATGTGGCATTTAAATTTCCTGAGCTGCGTTTATTAGACTTCAGGAAAATTAAACAAAAAGAGCGAGAAGAAGCCAACCATCTGTTCAAAAGTAAAAAAGGAAAGGAACTTCAAAAGGATATTGCGAAGAAGGCCAAGACTTTTGTTCCTGGCGCTCATATTGCAGATACACCCAAAACATCTGGTAATTATTCTTTCTTTCAACCAACTTGAACATTTTCTATCAAGAAATTTGTATGAATATATTATAGGAACCTAGTTTTATGACCACATGCTACTTCAATTTGCTATAGAATAGAAATATTATTACTTACATAACCTAAAATCCACTGATTTCTAAAAAATACTTAAATTGATTCGAAAGATTTCTATTTTATGTAGGGAAGTTATATTATAAATTTTGAAAAATTATTGTATGAAGTTATTATTTATTTTATTTATTTATTTATTACAAAAAAAAAATTCATAATTATAACAATACATGATTTTTTTTTACTTGTTATTATTCTACTCTGCATAAGTTGAGCTCCAGAGCTCGTGGTTATGGGAGGAGTATTTACAAACATAAGATAAAATGAATACATAGTTAGAGTATGTAACCGACGGCGGGCCGAGGCTTTCGACACTTTCTTGTTCGGCGCGAAAAAACCTCTCGTGCGACCACCTGTCGTCACAAGACTGTAAATTTTTGTAGGTACCGGATCCGAAGCCACTCTCGTTCCCTTCGAGGGATGTCGCGTTGGATGCTGCTGGTCGTCACGCACCCAGTGCTTTATGTATGGGGGCACTAGGTGGGCGGTTGAGGTGTCCCTTCGCCTTGGGTGGCATTCCGCCAGCGTAGAGCTGGTGGTGACATCCTCGAAAGCGAGTGGATGAGATCCGTCTCGAGAGATCACTTATAATCGACCGCGGGCCGAGGTTTTCGACACCTTTCTTTGCTGCATCGAAAGGCCACTCGTTATCGATAAGGTGCCAGATTCAAAGACACTCTCAACTTGAGGGAGTTCCAGCAATTCTCAGGCAAAAGGGTGGCTCGGTCCCGTTCGATGTGGTTCTCAGAATTCTTCAGGCAGCAAGTAGTTTGTTGGAGAAGTGGTAGTAGGGAAGACGAAAGTGAAAGACCTTTTCTCATCTGCTGATAATTTACGACTGCCTTTATTTGTATTAAGTAGACCTATTTATGTTATTTGGCGGACACGGTAAAATGTCACCCCCTACTGTGTTGCAGCCCGAGCTTGCAAATAGGCGCGCTCCAGTGGCGCACATATGTTGCGTCAAACTGCGGGCGACCCATTTGTTTCAACTCGGTGTTACATAAAGGGTCCGTTTAAAGGCAATTTAGGTGATTTTACAATTTTAGTTATCTTTTTTGTTTGCTTCAGGTTGATTAAAACTGTGTTTACTGCTGTCAATGTTTTCCCACGTCCAGATAACATAGCACTTTCAATGTGGCTTCGTTATTTGGTCGTAGGGAGCAATAAACATGACAAAGTTGATTCTCCCAGCGCAGTATTTCATTACACTGTTCTGGGCAAGTTGTAAGTAGACATGTTAAAACATAATCAAAAATCACAACAACTATTATTTAAGGCATCTCCTCATTACGGCATTATTCAAATAGTTTATTATGCCGTTTTGAGGAGATTTACAAGTTTAACAAGAAACAGTTCATTTGCAAACAATAATAGATAATAATACAAATACAAAAAGGGAGTTTGCAATACGGTATTTTACCTAGTTGGCGTTAGACACGTGTAAATTCCTGGGTGGTCCACTCCTGAGGAATGTGGCCAGTGGCGGAGAGTGGAATGGACGATTGACGAATAAGTTTCAACACGTCTGGTACATATTAGGTGATATGAAATTAAAATTAAAAACTTATTAAATAAATACAAACGTAAATCAACAAAACACTTTTAGACTAATAATAATAATTAACCCAATAGTAATTTATACGCTAGATAGTACATTATTAGGGGTACAATATATCATTGTCTAAGTTCAGGGAATTAATTTGCTTTTTAAGTTGTTTATATTTCAAAGTGTTGGCTATACTAATTTTGTTTTTAGATAATAATATATTGAACCATCTTATACCTAAATACAAATAGTGGTGCTGAGCCGTGGTCGTTCCTAACATTGGGATGGCTATTAAACCATTAGTTTTAAATCTATTGCTTATACTATCAGTGGAGTGAATTTTATTGATGAAAAATTCTTTGTAAATTTGGTGTAAGGCGTTTCTTTTATACAGTTCGGTAATAGATGATACATTCAATTTCCGAAATATCTCTATAGTAGGAAAGTCGTATGGTTTTTTAATGATGATTTTTATTATTATTTTTTTAATTGTTATTATTGGCTGTAGTGAGGCTTTATAGGCCCCTCCCCACCCAATAATGCCATACTGCAATAGAGACTGAATTAATGCATAATATACCATTTTAATTGTTTTCTTGTTTAATATGTTACATATGTTATAGAATACATATATAAGTTTTCTTACTCGTTCAACGGTGAGTTTGATATGGTCTTTCCATTTAACATTTTTATCTATTATGATTCCAAGGTATTTGATATTAGATTTCTGATTTAGTTTACCACAGTCCGTATTACATGTAATATCATTTATACAATGTTTAGAGTGAATGGTTATGTTAATTAAATTTGTTGGTACTTCTTCTTGTAGAAAGAAGGGAATAAAATATGTTTTTCTGTGTTGAGCGATAATAGGTTGTTATCAAACCATTCTTTGATAATATTTATGTTGTGATTGGAAGCAATGGTAATCTCATTCCATGTCTTTTTTTCGATAATTATTGCAGTGTCATCAGCAAAAGATATAATCTTACCATAAATGGATAATTTAAACATTTGATTGACATAAATTATAAATAAAATTGGTCCGATGACAGTCCCTTGGGGGATACCAAAATCCAAAATTTCAGCTTCACTTAATGAGTTGTTTAATTTGACCTTTTGGCCTCTTTGAGTTAGATAGCTTTGAAACCAACACCTAACCTTGCCAATAATACCGATATCATTTAATTGTTTTATTAGTTTTGTATGTGAGATACTATCGAATGCCTTACGTAAATCTATGAAAATGCCTATGCATTTTTTTTTATTATCCAATGCATGGTATATAGTTACAGTTATTTCTGCAATGGCATCCCGAGTACCTAATTTCTCTCTAAATCCAAATTGGCTCGGACTAAGTATTTTGTTTTTTTTCATATAATACATGAGTTGCTTTTTGACGACCTTGTCAAAAATTTTAGCAATATTTGATACGAGAGATATAGGTCGATAATTTGTTATGTTGTTAGGGCTGCCAGATTTAAAAACTGGATTTATGATAGATTTTTATAAACTGATGGGAATATTCCACTATTCAAACTTAAATTTATAATGTGGGCAATTGGAGTGCTTAGTAATTTATTATACTGTTTCAGTAGTTCCATCAAATACTGTGACTCCATCAAATCCTGGTGCAGATCCACCTTTTAAATCATTAATAATATTTTCAATATCTTTTTTTGTTACCGGTTGGAATACAGACAGAATATTTTTTTAGGACAGTCTTTCTCGAAATGATCTATTTTATATTTTTCATCCATCTGTATGGCTAAATTTTGTCCGACGCTAGTGAAATATTTATTAAAGGCATTAACACATTTTTTCGGTTCCCTTATGGCGTCTAAAATTATTTTCAATATAAATTTTTTGGATGAGAGATTCTTTCTTTTTTTTTATTATTTACTTCATTTACTGTTTTCCAAATGTGTTTTACATTAGCCATTTCAATTTCCTTTTTGTAAAAGTTTTCTTTGGTTATTTTTATTAAAGAGGTTAATTTGTTCCTAAATTTCTTGTAAAAAGAGATAATTTTTTTATCAGAGGGGAATTTTTTAGTCAGATGATATAATTTTTATTTTTTTCTAATAGACACGACTAAACCATGTGAGATCCATGGTTTAATTTTTTTGAATTTAGCATTTATTTTTATATTTTTAATATCAGTTGATGCCTTAATATGAATACAAAGAATATTATCAAAAACAATTGCGCTTGTTTCAGTGCATGTGGATTGTAATACGGGAAGCCAGTTTTCCTTAGTTATTTTTATACTTAATTTGGTATGATTTATTGACTTTTTTATATAAGAATTGCATTCCGAATTTTTATTATTCTTTGTATTAATTTGTTGTATATAGATGCATGTATGATGGTCCGTAATATTGTTTTTTGATATTATTGTATGTATTTTGTCTGTATCTTTTGTTCTACACCATATATGATCAATACATGATGGGCACTGGCCCGTCATTTCTCGAGTGTGATTTTTTATACACAATGTAAAATTCATTTCATACATGAAATTGATAAATTCAGATTTTATTTTGTTTTTATTTTCATTTGAAATGTCAATGTTAAAATCACCAGCTATTATTATGTTATGTTTATTTTTTTTTTGATAAAATAATGGTTCTGAATTCATCCATAAAAGTATATTCATTGGATCCGTGTGTTCGGTAAACCGCAATAATGTTAACTATTACTTTGTTTACATTTAAAGTAATATCTAAACAATTTACTCACTGCATAGGTACTTCATTCACTGTGATATTTGAATAACAAGAATTCACAAATACAACAATACCGCTATTTCTGTTTATCGTATAAGAAGTTACAAAGTTGTTATAATTCGGTATACAAAAAGTATTGCTGTTGTATTCATTAGCAAATGCTTCGGTTAACACGATAATGTCTGGTTTATTATTTAATAAATGAATTGATAATAAAAATTCGTTAAAGTTTTTTTCGTAGATCTGATATTTAAATGTAATATTGAGAAGGAATTTGTTATTTTATCTATGATGTTAATCCTTGTAGCCGGCATCAACCCCCTTGATGATAATGCGAAGCTTCTTTTTCTTGACTTCATTAGCGTATATTCCAATATCCGGGTAATTATTAATTTCGTTTTTTATTTTTTCGGTATCGTTTTGCTTCTCACATGTTAGTATTATTTTGTTCTGGTATGTTTTTTTTAATCCCGAGATTCCAATACCTAGTTTAAATACTTTTATTTTATCTTTTATTATTTTTTCGAATTGCCCTGCAGGCTTATCTTCTTTTGAAGAAATTATTAGGGCAAAAAGAGGTTTAGGTAGTGGATGAGATTTCTCTCTAACCACCATTGCATAGCTTTTATTGTCATGGTTTTTATCTTCATTAGATGCTTTTTTTTATCAATTCTTCTAATTTACTGATGTAATTTTCTTGGTTTTCTATCACTTTATTTTGTAGATCGATAATTGTGTTTTGTAAGGTTGTTTTTTTTCCAATTTCCAGGAATTTTCTATATTGATTAATATAGTTTCAATTTCTAATTTCGCTTCTTTAGCAGCTTTAGTACTACCAATTTTATTTAATTCCGTGAGAATTTTTTCAATATTTATTTTAAGTTCCATATTGGAAACATGGTCCCAAAGGAGTTAAATTTATATTTAATTTTGTAGTGCAGGTCTTGCGAAGCTACCATCAGTGGCGAGACTCGCAACAATGCTGAAAATTATGTTGGTCGTTTCGCAGATATTTTCAAATGAAAATTTTGTTACTAAAAACAAATATTTTATATCATCTAATGATACAGTATTATAAATCAATAAATTATCTAGGGAACCTACGAGTATATTTGAGAATTTCAATTTTAGTTTAAATAAAATCATTCATTTTGTCCATTTATTTACAGGTCTACAAATGGATACATTACAGCCTTTTTTACATTATCATTTTACTTAGACATTAAGAAAAAAATTAAAAATAGTAATAATTATGATCAACAAATAATTTAACAAAGCATATAATTTTAATAAATTCATGATCTCGAGTTTACGGATTTCATCGCTGACGCGAAACATACTTTCAACATTCATACTGACGCAGTACCCGTACCCACCGAGAACCATTGGGGTACAGACGTGTGTTCCGGCCGCTCGTATTAACAACATTTAATTATAAATTCTTCATAAAAATTCCAAATGAGAGAAATTTCACCAGAAAACACAAGTCACAACACCAAAACCATTTTTGCAAAAAATGATTTGAGGAAAAACTGTTGTTAACTATACAATAATCAATGTTCCTTGCATATATATATACCTTATATCGCATACGGTTATCCGAACGAATTATTGGTATTCGTTAACTTTTTTGGACTTGTATTTTTTATAACATTAGATAATTTTGGGTTGTTTAATTTTCATTGTAAATGTACATAATATTATGTATCTGAATCATAGAAATTACGCTGACCGATTCAACCGTAAATACTGCTGTAATTTATTATAAACCAATCTTTATAATATACTAACATTAATACCTGGCGTTGCACGAGTTACATGCGCACATTACCTTTTATACACGGTGTCGGGAAACTTTAAGGAAAATAAATTTAAATATGTCTTTGACTGCGAATTTCTCATTTGCTTTCTTTTGCATTAGTATTAATTACGTAAGTAGGTACTTTATTATTTAGCAATAATTTATAAGAGTTTTGGGTGGCAGCTTGCAGTAGGTTTACGTGTAACATCAAATTGAATGATTTCGTGGGTAGTGATATTTTGATACTTTGTGGGTGCCATCTTGGATTTTGGATTGTAAATAATTTACGTATTATCTATCATTCGAATAATTCCGACTGCAAATTCTGTAGTTTAAAGAAAAATCTGAAGTCTATGCTAGATCCATATTATTTGTATAGGTTGTGGAAGCGTTTAGATATCTTTTCTTACAAAACTCTAAGGATTTAAAAAATTATAAATATTTGTTTTGCACTACCCGTAATGAAGTAAAAATAATATTCCAGTAATTTTAAACATCCCACCTTGCATAAAATGGGGTAGTTATGATTTTTTGATGTTGTATATGATGAAGGCCTAGTGATAAATTCAATTTTTTCGGATCTCTTCAAAAAACCTGTGAAATTTCGACCTTTGTTCAGTTTTTTTTGTCAATTTTGTCTCTAAAGGAATAATTTTTTGACATAGGCCAGTCTATATTTTTTTTAAAGTGAACTAAATTTACTACAAATTAAAATCAAGAAAGAAGGAGTATCTTCCTTGAGAATCTTCAGGAATACTGTGTTTTTACTTACCACTGCACGGCAGTATGGTATCCGAGATACAGCTGTTTAAAATTTCGTAAATTTTTTTATATTTTGTCATTTTTATAGTATTTTTCATTTTGACCCCGACGGACTAATTTTTCGAGACATTCGTCCTTCTTTCAATATCCCTATCAGTCTTTCCATCTCACGTAAACATACTTCCCAAATACACAAACTCATCGACCTGCTCCAAGTATTCATCATTCACAACTATATTGCACACTGTTTTCGTATTCTCTCTTTCAAACACCATGACTTTGGACTTATTTACATTCATCATTAGCTCATTCTTCATACATACTTCGTTCATCCTAGATACGAGGGATTGTAGATCTTCCATACTGTTAGCGAGAAATGGGTGTTACTGTTAAAAATTCATAATTTTTTTATATCTTGTCACTTGTGAAATTTTGAAAAGTCGTATCTCGGATACTATTAGGTGAATAGAGACCGTTTTGATTTCAACTTTTAGCTAATTTAGTCTTCTTTAAATTTACTTTTGATAAATTAGTGCTTCATGGTCAAAATTGAAAAAAATTACTAAAAATAAAATAATATTAACACGAAATTTTGAACAGATGTATTTCCAGAATCTATTGGGTTTACGGACACCGTATTCATTTTAAATTGTAGTAAATTTATTCCACGTTATTAACGCTTCGATTGCCCTTTGTGGAAAAATTAATCCTTCTGGGTCAAAATTGACAAAAGCTGAGCGTAGGTCGATTGCTCTTGGAAAGTTCCGGAAGTTTGATGTGGTTGAAAAATTTTAATTATCATTATTAGGCTTTCATCATATACAACATACAAAAAAATCATAACTACCTCGTTTGATGTTAAGTAGAATGTTTAAAATTACTGACTACTAGTGGTGGGCGAAGCGGCTCGGTTTAGTGAGCCGGATCACTAAATCAGCTCTGTAAAGACAATCCACATGAAAACTGGACGAAAAAAGTATCGTGTATGAGCGTCTTAAGGACGTCTTTAGGAGGGCCAAGGGAGCGAGGGAGAGGGCATGGTGCGGGGGACGCGAACTGTCGTTCAATCGAGCCGGATCACCGAACCGGTACACTACAAAGAGCTGATTTAGTGATCCGGCTCACTAAACCGAGCCGCTTTGCCCACCACTACTGATTATTATTTTTTTCATAGATTATTGCAGCTGAATCAATAGATGTAATGTTCAAGCCGCTATCCAAAATTGGCACACATAAAGTGTCAAAATATGGCATCTTCAATACACGGTGTCCGAAAACTAGTGGTACAAGCTGGTAACTGGGGAATCTGCATCATATAGAGAATCCAAAAAACATATTTGTTACTTTTTAAACATTTAGATTTCGATTTTTTTGTACTAAATAAAGGGTTTTGGAGTCGGCTCTACGCTTTGACGCATTTTAAAAGACAATAATCATCTGATAGTAACCCCCCTAGCGAATGATTTTTTCAAATTTGACCTAAAAAATTTCGATTTCGGACTCGTTTACTCGTAAACGAAATCTCAAATCAAAAAAAGTTATACCACAAAGCAACGCCAAATGTGATATCGTTTCACCGTTTCCCGCTTGTACCACTGGTTTCCGGACACTACGTATGTTGCTCGTCAGTTTATAAAAAGTTATACCACAAACCAACGCCAAATGTGATGTCGTTTCACCAGTTTCCCGCTTGTACCACTGGTTTTACGTATGTTGCTCGTCAGTTTATAAAAAGTTAGACCACAAACCAACGCCAAATGTGATGTCGTTTCACCAGTTTCCCGCTTGTACCACTGGTTTCCGGACACTACGTATGTTGCTTGTCAGTTTATAAAGTTATACCACAAAGCCAGCCAAATGTGATGTGGTTCACCAGTTTCCGCTTGTACCACTGGTTTCCGGACGACGTATGTTGCTCGTCAGTTTATAAAAAGTTCCATACCTGAAACCAACGCCAAATGTGATGTCGTTCACCAGTTTCCGCTTGTACCGCTGGTTTCCGGACATTCGTATGTTGCGCAAATCCAGTTTATAAAAAGTTATACCACAAAGCAACGCCAAATGTGATGTCGTTTCACCAGTTTCCCGCTTGTACCACTGGTTTCCGGACATTACGTATGTTGCTCGTCAGTTTATAAAAAGTTATACCACAAACCAACGCCAAATGTGATGTCGTTTCACCAGTTTCCCGCTTGTACCACTGGTTTCCGGACATTACGTATGTTGCTCGTCAGTTTATAAAAAGTTATACCACAAACCAACGCCAAATGTGATGTCGTTTCACCAGTTTCCCGCTTGTACCACTGGTTTCCGGACACTACGTATGTTGCTTGTCAGTTTATAAAAATAATGTATAGCATATTTGCACACGTTCCAGAGTTGAAGATACTCTCAGTATCGCTCTGTTGAAAGACCACCATTCAGAATTGAAACGTTGCTTGAAATGATTTTTAGCAGTGTCTGGTGACCAGATCTGAATAGCCAGGTATTACCCCACCTTCCTCTTCCCCCTCCCTAATACCTTCACCCTCACAACATTCCCTAATTGGGGATGCCATAGTCTCACTGGCTCCAGACGGTTGGGAGCAGTTGGGACTCTCGTGCGGTATTCATTTTTAAAAAAATGTCATTTAGAATAATTATGTATTATTTATACAATATACTTTTTAATGCTTTGCTATTTGTAGAACAACAAAAAATGTTTTCATGCTTTTCCATTTTTAATGTAGATACTAGTACATATTATAGCAAAATCTGTAAGAAATAAAATCAATATTGAGTTCATTATTTTGCTGGATACATAAGGTGATTTGTATGTATATTTTTCTTTTTATGTTTACACACTTCGATGCCCAAGACACAAATTAATGACAACTTATTCGATAAATTGCTGAAATCGAGAATTATTCATCAATAATTTCATCGGAACCACACTGTAGTCATCGCTTAAGGAGTAAGGATACCGTCTCACAGTGGAGTGAAAACGGTATCTCTATCTCATTCTTAAAATAGACGGAATATGAGGACCGTCTTTTAATGAATTAGGTATTTTCGTCCACTGGTTATTAGGCCTTGAAACAAAATATTTCTCTGTAACTCACCGAGATCTTTATTGATTTTGAAACATTCAATAAGGAACTCCAGTCCATTTTTTTTTATTAATGTTGACATCCTAACTTAATTTTCTATTTTTTTTTAAAGTTCGTTTTCATGGTTAAAATAATTGTTAAAGTTTCAATTTTTTAAAGCCCACCAAAACGCACGAAATTTATGGCTTGTTGGGTGTGACGTCACACGAGCTTTCGGATTAGCGGTTCAATAGGCAGTAATCGATATTGTATGGATTCTATCCAAAACTTCGAGAACTTTATACTCAAATTTAACTGCTTTTAATTGAAGGAAACATTGTAGAATATCAGCGTCTCGTTACTATTGTAGGTGCATTGTACCAAAGTGCAAAAATACATTCATATCCGCAACTGATTAACAATTTATCACAATAACAGTGACAATAATAATAATAATATTTTGATGATTTTTATAACGCCATTTTGGCGAAAATCACTCAAAGGACGCTGTACAAATGTTTTTTTTTCCAATGCTCTTTTTTCATTATTGAAATTTAGTACAATTTAATTCATTGTAATATTATACTTCTCTTTTTAGCAATACTTGTGTAGAGAAGCGGAGTGTACATATTGCTTTCAGATGGTTATATATTTACACAGTAATGTTTCCTAAAGTGTCACAAGAAGATGCTTAAAATAATAATAATAAAAATAAAATGGTTTACATGATTATATTATAGAGTTGGTGGTTTAATTAATAGAAAAAATGGAGTGCGTGGTGACAAATTTTGTTTTAGAAGTTAAAATTAGAGTATAATATACGTAATGTACAATGTGACGTAGGATATTTAACATATAGCATAACGGTACTAGTGGTATATTATGTTGTCTATCTTATCACTACCTATAGACAGTTTATCATATCGATAATAAGTACTGCTGTTACTGACCGTGCTCGATGCATTCGGTATTCATCGTTATGTCAACAATGAAAAAAACTATAAAAATAGCTAGAAATGACAAAATATTACGAAATTTTTAACTGTTATGTCCCAGACACTGTTAGGTCTACAGAAACCATTTTGATTTCCAATTGTATGCAAATTTTGTCTTCTTCAAAAAGAATTAAATGATTTACCCCTAAAAAATTTTCATTCGGGATTCAAAATCGACAAAAACGGAAGAAAATTCGAAAAATTTAATTTTTTTAATCTCGACTACTAATCCGGAGGTAGTGGGTTCAAATCTCAGCATACGCATATAAATTTAATTTAATTAATCTGCGTCGTGTTACAATTAATTCGTTAAAAATAATATATGTAGTATATTTATGATGCGTTCAAAAGTGAAAGATGCTTGAAATGGCTTTAGCCGTGTTTAGTGCTTAGATCTGAATAGCCTGGTACTTCCCCACCTTCCTCTTCTCTATCGCCTCCTCCTCCCCATACCTTTTACCCTTACAACATACCCCAACAAGGGATGTCATAGTATCATTGGCTTCGGACAGTTGGGACTCTTGTGTGGTATTCGCATAAAAAAATAGGAGTGTCAGGAGAATTCATAATGCGAAAGTAAATGGCAGAAGAATTAATCAATCAATGCAAAACTGATGTGAAAAAAGGACCCACCATGAATAACATAATACCGACAGACTAATATATCAATATTAGGTAATATCACAAAAAAACGGGAATGATACTGAACTATTCCTCTCGAACTTTTCCACGCATGCGCCTGTTACGGACTTGCGCAGAGTAACCGAAGAAATAATCACCAAAGAAACTGCCGTAGTTACTTAATTATCACATGGACAAATTCATTAAAATTACTATGAATATATTGAATTTTCAATAAAAAAAACTCTCAAGTAGTTGCAATAAAAAAACAATGATTTTATGAGCAAATGAACACTATAAGCAACGAAATTATAAGCAATAAGTATGAATAACAGCGGGAAAAACCTCATCTAGTTATAATTGGGCTCAAAAACGGCACGTGTGACATCAGAAGCAGTGGTACCAACAGAACATGGTGTTTTGATGGTACAGTTTTTAATTCACTTTTATATAACGATTTATAAAATCTACAAATAATTATATACACTAAAAGTAATATATTCAGAATCGGCATTTGTTAATCTGTACGAATATATTTTTTTAAAGCCATTATATTTTTCACTGGAGTTCCTTATTATGTATGATTTATAAATATAGAAAACAAACTTCGTATAATAACCACTCTATTGTATTATAATATGCACAATGTCAACAAGTATTAAGGTACTTAGATTCTTCATCAGGGCAGTATGAGTAAGCGAATATTTTTTACCAAAATGCGATAACTACTTTATCATTGCCTGCCATTTACCATCTGGGTCATGATTTTCAATGCCCTGTCATCTGGCATTATTTCTACATACCCAGCCACCGCAGTCTTTGGGACCTACAGAATCTTACAATGGTCTGATTAGAAAACACTAATGATTAATTATTGGAAATTTTTAGTTGCAACACCGCAAGAAATACATAAGATCCGGGATGCCATCAAGAATGCTTCTTCTCTGGCCGAGGTGGAGCGGCTGACGAGGATGCTGCAGGCTGGACAGATCCCGGGGCAGAAGCCCGCCACCACCATCCCCTCCGCACCGCCCCCGACTGGTGGGGAAAGAGGTCAGCCAGCAACCAACCCTCCATTCTATAATGTGCACCGTTATTTCCACCCACTTAATTGCATTTAATAAAAAAGATAATGCCTTTAGTGATCTTGTGAGTTATCGGGTTATCATTTGACGACCTCCGTGGCAAGCTCCTTGGCTCTGGACCCAAAAGTCACGGGTTCAAAATCCGGCGTGGACAACAAAAAAAAGAAAGCCTTCAGGTTGAATGAGATGGACATAATATCTGCGGTGATGGTTAATATATAGCCAAATAAAATATATGGGAATTGATTGAAGATAATATTAACAGTTCTTAAATTGAAGTATGATATTGATAAAAATAACAGAAAGCAATAAAGTGACATTAGCTCAGTTGGATAGACCCAGAGGTCCTGAGGTCGAGCCCCAGATGTGATTTACCTTTATGTTTTCTTTGTCTTCTTTTTCATATTTCATTTGAGATTTGTCAATATTATCTTCCATGTTTAAAAAAATAATATGTATGTATATAGGTAGTTCCAAAATGATTTTTGTAATAGGCATGGTCGTTTCATTACTTTTCAAACCTTATGTTTTTTAATGAATTTATGATATTTTTCAGAAGAGGATGAAGACATGGAGGTGCCCTCCAATGGCAATGGTCACTGAGTATTGGTAAGATTGGTTCAAACGAACAGTTTGAGTACAAAAGATAGCAAATAATATAATATTATTATTTGCAAATTTGTGCAAATTTTTCAGAAATAATGTTGCAAATATTTAAGCTGCTAAGAACAATGGTACTACTACTACTACTATGAAATTAAATAAATAACATTGAATTCATATTTCATTTTATGTTTTTATTTCTTCCAATGGTTGAGAAGCGATAATCTACCATTTATTCCTTTGTTTATTATCACATTGATAAAGCATTTTTGCTGCACCTGCTAGTATGGTCTCATACTGTCATAATTTAACAAATCTTTTTAATATTCCTTTACAATTGTTTATTCATACACACTTCATTATCAGTTCTCTCCGAGGTGATGGAACGAGTGAACAGCAAACTGCTCACATACCTAGAGAAGAACAAAATTATTAATGACCGTAAATACGGATTCCGACGGAACCGCTCATGCAATGATCTTCTCGTGTATGTGACACATGTTTGAGGGCAGTGCCTGGAACGTTACGGTGATACCCAAACGATTGCACTGGATATTTCCAAGGCCTTTGACTGGGTTTGGCACCAAGAACTTGTCAACAAACTGTCTTCTTACCAACTAACCATACCCTGGTGTACGTGGATTGCCGACTTTTTGGGGGAGAGATCGATTCTGACGGTTTCACCTCTTCCTCACATTCAATAAATGCTGGCATCCTGCAGGGATTGGTTCTGTCTCCTACTTTGTTTTTGTTGCACATCAATGGCCTTTTGACATGTGCACCAATTCATTGTTACGCGGATGACAGTACAGTCCACAATAGCTTTTTGTTTGACAAGCCCTCAAAGGACACACAAACCCAACGACTCGGAGGGCTTTGAAGCAGAGAATGGATGATTAACTTGAGAGGGCCTCTTGGGGAAGAATAACCTCGTTGAATTTAATGTTTCAAAGACCCAATCATGTCTGATTATGTCTAAAGGGGATCGAATTGACAATCTAGTATCATTTAATGGAAATAATCTTCCCAACAAGCCTTTCGTTAATATGCTTGGTGTGACCCTATGTGACCAGCTCAGGTATGGGGGCTCCATCGGAGCCAGAGTAAAGTTAGCCTCTTAGAAGCTGGGCGTACTGTACAGGGCCCATAGATACTTGAATAGTATACAACTGCTGACCCTGTACAAATCGCAAGTGCGCCCCACTGTAGAATTTGGCAGCCACTTCTGGTCAGGAGCCCCAAAATATCTGAAAAAAAAACCCTTCACTCTGCAGAAACGGGCAGTATGTTTGATAGATTCCCCTATCTTAACAAACAGATTGCAATCTTTGGAGCACAGACTGGAATGGTGGGAATGCTGTCCTTGTTCTACAGGTATTTCAATGGAAGATTCTCTGAGGAACTAGCGTCATTGATTCTTTCGGCACCAGTGCACTGTCGGAAAACATGCCAAACGCGCGCCCAACATTTATTTGTACACGGTTGACATTTGTCACACGAGAATGGGTCGCTTCTATGACTCGTTCTTGTGTTCAGTTCGGCTGTGGAATGATCTGCCGGCCTCTGTGTTTCCTTCCTCTTATAACATGGGACTCTTCAAGACCCAGGTTCACTCCTTCCTATCCTCCAAAATACCCTTCACACAGAATCCCCAAACATGACATAGGCCTTAAGGGAAATTGTTTCCCTCAGGCCCTCCTGTGTGGTGTAACTAAAAAAAAATGCTACAGATCAACATGCATATACATATTATTATGTACTTATCTTGACAGTCCCAATGAACAATTTGGATGTGCAAATTGGTAGCTTTGCATTAAAGCACTTTAATGTTTAGTTTCTACGTTTTTATTGATTTTGAGGGCAAGAAATATAGTATTGTTTTAATATTATGCATAAACTCCTATTTATTTCATTGGAATTATACAACGGCTGTCTATAAAATAAGGTCTCTAAGGTGCTGTGGTCGCGAGGAACGATTTTACACGCGATCTGGCAACACTGGCGTGTAGCCTGGTTCCCCAGCTCCAAATCCCCACTACGATGCACTCTGTGATGCTTAGTCTCGGTGTGGCAGTTGTTTGCAATGGAACTTCCACTCGCCGCACCTGCCAGGTGTAAATTACACTCTGTAATTCGTTTTTTGTGTGCAAAGAACAAAACCCCGGCAGAGATTCATTCTTAGCTGCTTGAAGTGTGCGGCAAACAGTGTATGAACGCGAAAATCGTGCACAAATGGTGCAGAGAATTTAAAAACGGACGTACAGACGCCCATGATGAAAAGTGTGCCGGACGGCCATCGGTTTCAGACGAAACAATTGCCATAGTGGAAAAAGCAATGCTTACAGATCGACATGTAACGGTTCGAGACCCCTGTGACATGCTCCATAGGATTTTGACAGAACATTTGGGATACCAGAAGGTCTGCGCAAGGTGGATCCCAACAATCCTCACTGAAGATGCAACCGTTCATCGCCCGATTTGGATGGAATACTGTCACACACCCCCCCTACAGCCCGGACATAGTCCCAAGTGACTATCATCTCTTTCCTGAATTAATGAAACACCTGGGTGGAATTAATTTCAGTACCGACGGGGAGCTGAAAGAAGATGTTGTGCTCAACCTGCGCTACGCGGTGAGAGTTCTATGACACAGGCATAAAATGGTACACCGCATGCAAAAATGCATCAATAGCAATGGTGATTATGTAGAAAAATAGGAAAAAGCCCAAGCTTTCCAAAAATGTACATGTTAATGCAAATAAACATGTTTTACCCTGCGAAAAATCATTGGACACCTTATTTAACACGTTGACTGCTGACAATGCGGTTCACGTGTTCATACAAAACAAATGTGTGCAGTGTCTCTGGCTCATTTGACACTCTCATTTATAAAGCACGGTTCACATAGGACAGGTCAAGACTGATATTTTATGACTTAATTTCTACTTTTATTAATTTATTTTATATTAATGGTACTTACTTTCATAAAAAAAATCAGTTCTTAAAGGTAAAATATTTCAGCAGCGAATGTGTTAAGTGACTGCATAATTTGCACATCCAACACTGTTCGTTGGGACAGTCAATGTTTTATGACGGATTTCAATAAATAATTTCAGCGACCATTGCAAAAATTTTTTTGTTGCTCTTTGGCTGCTTTTTGGATCCATACGGTTATTATATGAAATTAATGTTTGCTCATTACAAATTGTTTCAGTATGAGATCTACAATGTAAGTATAGATATTTTTCTTGAAAACAAAAATTCAAAGCAGCTTTTTATTCAAAACACGTATTCCTATACATTATTATGTATCACATACAACCAAAAGATTGATCTGTGTCATGCTGATATATCTATTTGTTCTTATGTTTTCAGGTTTCTTGTGTAACTTTCAAGATTGGAACACTCAATAGTGGCCAACCTAACTTATAAATTTTCGATAATCTCTTTATCTGTTAAGGCCGTATAACCAGAGAGCCAGGATTCAATGTTGAATTCAAAAAGGGTTATCGCACTCGGCGGGAGACGGCGACACTACAGTGTACTCCAGTCCCGCGAACCAACGTATCGTACAGTGTGATTCCGATGAATTCTCAGTTCCAGCATTTTTACCGAATAAGTTGTCACTTGGGTCTTGGGCATGGAAGTGCGTAAACATGAAAAGGAAAATAACCAAATATATAGCATTATGCATCTACCGCGATTTATTTCATACAAAATGTGTACCTAAATTCAAAGTGGAAAAGCAGGAACAAACAATTTTTTGTTATTAATTTTACAAATAGCGAAACTAAGAAGAAAGTTTTTTGATTTGATAATAAATATTTATATTAAAAAACAAAAAATATGATAATAATTTTTTATAATATTATTTTAAAAGAAAAATATTAATAACAATATTAACCGCCCTACCCATACGAACGTACGCAATACGGCTGCTATATTATCGCCCGAACGCAACAAGCCGTATCCCGAACGTTCAGGTACAAAAAAGTTATACCCAAAACCCACGAAACATTCGAATACGTCAAGTTTGTTCGCGCTTTATCTCGTATAGTATTTTAACGGATGGGTTCGGATATTTTCGTCTCTCCCTTACAAGTTACGTCAATTTATTTGTTTTCCAAATAGCAAAACTAAACAAAACGGTTTTTTTTTTATAGCGGATATTATCATTAAATCAAAAAACATACATATTACGTAAAAAATAATTTTATTGTTTAAAATAAAAAATTAATATTAAATGACAAGCAATTAAAGACTCCATGTTTTACACTTTATTTAATTCCGCCATTTTGGATTTTGGATATGAATATTATAATAATAATAAGTGTGCTCTAAGGCAGTCATATTTTGGAACACAGGTCGTATGTTTTTGGCTAATTTAATTAATATATACAGGGTGTATCGGCACGTACCCGACAAACTTTAACCAGCGATTCCTGAGCATATTTGGAGTAAAAAATGTTATGGCCACTTTTCTGTCCGATAACATTTTTTTTTAATAAAAAATTTATTATTCATATTTTCACCACACGTCACCACTGTTTTATCCTTTGTCAAAGTGTGAAAGCAACGTCGCAACTCAACACGCGTTTCAAAGGCGAACACGTCAAGAATGCATGGGTGAATTAATGCTGCCAGATTGCTAAGGTATTTACATAATAATTATTAAATTTTATTTTATTTAAAACTTCGTAATTTTTTTAAAAACTCGACAAAAAATTACCACTATGATTTAAAAAAAAAATTCTTAACCATACGCCATTTCGCAGCAGGCTCGTACACACCCTTTTTTATTCTGCATTTTGACATGGCCCGACTCACGAAGGTACCTATTTGATTCACACGATTTTGCCATGTCATCCATTCCCGACTTATAATTATATTATAACTCCTTTCATCGTTCAGTGAAAGATCATAATTCAGAATTGAAACGTTGCTTGAAATGACTAGCCGTATTTGGTGACCAGATCTGAATAGCCAGGTACTTCTTCACCTTCCACTCCTTCCCTTAGCCATACAACTTACCCCAATTCAACATAATAATTGTGTAGGTACTCGTATATCGGATTTTGGTAGCTGTTATTGTGAGATACAAATATCGATATTAAAAATAATAATCAAATGTATGTTCCTCTTTTAAATTAATGCGTTTACTCATAAACTCCACTCCGTTGAATGTGCGAATAAATTTCAATTGAAAGCAGGTGCTCAGAATAAGTATAACAATTTTACAAATTGGTTTTACCGACGTGACTACGATAACGCATTACGGATGGAATGGTCACAATATTCGTAGAAATATTGACTTAATTAAAACCCACCACATTAGTAATGTAATGAAATGCCTGATAATTAGACACCACAATACTTAATTATGCAGGGAAATAAACCCCTGAGTCATCAGTTGGAAATACCAACGACATTAAGTGAAATTTTAAACAATGCAATAATTGGGGAAGCTAATAGGGATTAGCAAATAATAATTTACGACAATTTATTAGGAAATCAATAAAGCCATAGAATAATAAAAATAGAAACATTTAATTTGTTCAATGAAACATTTACTTTGTAATGTGACATTATAATTTAAATTAAATAATAACTTTATGGTGATTACAAAATCATTATTTAATATAAAGAAACATTTGACACAGTTTGATAATGCCATCAGAAGGCGAAACAGCTGTCACGCATAATAATAATTACAACTAGCAGAATGATGATGAATGTAAGTAAGTCTAAAGTCATGGTGTTTGAAAGAGAGAGTACGAAGACAGTGTGCAATATAGTTGTGAATGACGAATACTTGGAGCAGGTAGATGAGTTTGTGTATTTGGGAAGTATGTTTACGAGAGATGGAAAGACTGATAGGGATATTGAAAGAAGGGTGAATGCAGGAAACTCCATTAACGGAGGACTGAACGCGGTTGGCGCAAACAAAAAGTTGTCCAAGGAAGCCAAGCTAGCAGTCCACAATGGAGTGCTGATACCAACTCTGATGTATGGCAGTGAGGCATGGAACTGGCAGAGGAAAGTAGACTGAATGCTGTAGAAATGAGATCTCTGAGACGAATGTGTGGTAAAACCATGTATGATCGAGTGAAAATGTTGAGATTCGTAAAGAATGCAAGGCTGATGTAAGCGTAGTGAGCAAGATTAAGAAAGGGACGCTTAGATGGTTTGGGTATGTAGAGCGAATGAATGAAGAAAGGAGTGTAAGGATAATATATGACGCTAATGTGAATGGAAGAAGAAGCCGGGGACGTCCAAGGAAGACGTGGCACGATCAAGTGAATCAAATACTTGAGTCGGGCCGTGTCAAAAGTCGGAATAACAGGAGAGAATGTATGAGACGTTGTATGAAAGTGAATGAAGCAAGAAGTGTATGCCAAGATCGAGTTGTTTGGCGGTCCGTCCTCTCTGCCTACCCCTGCGGGGAAACGGCGTGATGGTTAGTTAGTTAGTTAGTTACTAGCAGAACTTGTTTATAAATAAACTGTTTTTTATAGATTTAATAATAATACTGTTAAAAATAATAAATTTCTTAAAATTGAAATGGAATTCTACAAACTAAACTTAAATCAAATAAATTTGCTGTGAAGGTTCAAAGTACTGTACTGTAATATTGTATTCAATAATACTTGGAAATATTTTGATAATTTTTACGTGTAATGGAATTAATTATTTTTTTAAGTCAAATTAAAGCGATTAAAAACCCATCTGGCAACATGTTATTCGAGTTCGTTGAATAATGTTCTTACGTATTGGCGGGCTTTTTAGCTCGTTCAGCGGCAGCATTCGTCTCATTTTTAACTATTATTATTTAGTGTGTAGGAAAGAGCGAAGACGCTTTTCGACACACTTGCTGATAACAGCTGTTTTTTTACACATACCATTCATATAAAATTATAGGATAATGGCCTTTCCCACCATTTCAGTAGACCGGCGTAAAGGGTAGAAATGCCTTTCACGCACAAAGTGCATTGATATGTATTGATATGAATGACATTGTGAGAATTTTACCAAATAAATAATAAATGAAAATGCGGACATGTAGGTTGTGTAATATTTTTTATTGGAGCATTTGTTCGAAATGACTGCCATTATTTTCAATACAAGCGTGCAGTCTTGTTATATTTTGAATATTTAAGTTTGCAGGATTTACTTCCATTTCTGCAGCAGCCCCTATCACTCATTCGAGGAGTTGCTCTCTTGAGGCGATTGGCTTAGCATACACTTTTTCCTTGAGAGCTCCCCACAAGTAGTAATCCAGCGGGGTCAGGTCGGGTGATCTCGGTGGCCAGGCAATGGTCGGACTTCCACGGTCTATCCAACGACCAGGAAACTCGACGTCCAAGTAGTTCCGCACGGCAATAGAGTAGTGTGGTGGGGCTCCATCATGCTGGAACCACATTCTCCGTAGTGATTCGAGGTTCACATCTTCCAGAATCTCGCCCAGTTGCTCTTGTAAGAACTCCAAATACATCGGTCCATTTAGTCTGGGGGGCAACTCGATTGGACCGAGTATTTGATTTCCTAGGATTCCTGCCCACATGTTGATGGAAAATCTGTCCTGGCTCGACGAATCCCGAACAAGCTTGGGGTTTTGTTCAGCCCAATGGTGCAAGTTGTGCACATTTAGCCCTCCTGTTTTAGTGAACTGTGCTTCATCGGTAAACAATATGATTTTCATGAAGTCTGCATCCCTCATGACATTATGCAGCATTCTTCTGCAGTATTCGACTCTGGAAAAGTTATCATTCTCCAGGAGGCCTTGGCAGCGCCTGTAGTGGAAAGGTTTGAGCCCGTGCTTCTTCAGAACTCTCCATACCGCCATGTGTTCCCTGTGTCCTATCATCTGAGCGATCCGACGCACGGACAGCGTAGGATCTTCGGTGATCAAGTTGAGGATTCTCTGCTCAACTGCCACAGGAACAATATTGTGTCCTCCGCCGGCACCTTCAATCCGTCCAATGCCATTGTCACGCAGTTGTTGATACATCTGAAACAAAATAACTTTTATTATTCAGCTTAGTAGTAAATGTCAAATAAATGGACGCGGGCTTTTGCACTCATTTTATTTTTAAATAACACTTATTTTAGGCACATATTAGAAAACTTAGGTTTTCTCTTCATTTATTTCATTTTTTTACAGTTAAATGTACAGTGTTTTAATTCATATTTTTCTTAACTAGGAATGGTTGATATCTTAGATTCACAGGGATGAAATTGAATTGTAAGTCATTTAAATAATCACATGGTGAAAAAGGGAGTGAATTCAATTGCAGTGAATGATGCATTTATTAGATATTAAAATTAATAAACTTTTTAGAACGCCGTTTCGTGATCATTGATTACAAATCACCTAAAGTTCAATTTACATTTTTAAAGTTGGTAGCCCCTTGTTATGTTTTTAATGTCCCAAATTAAATTTCAAAACAGCTTTTTGGCATTATCAATGAATGTAAATAGTTTCAATAAACAAATGATAGGGTACAAACCTGGACAAAGGTAGCGTGGTGTGGGACGCGTCTTTCAGGAAACCTCATCCGATACTCTCTCACGGCTGCTCGTGAATTCCCATTGCAAAGTCCATAAACAAACACAATTTCTGCTTGGTCGGCAGGTGAATAATTGAGAGGCATATTTCAACAGTAAAAAACTTCAAAACTAAGATAACAAAACAACAACGAAACTAGGTAAAGGTGGTGACAAGCGAACTTCCAAAACAACACTGAACACTGACATTAGACGGGTAGCGGGAACGACACAGGACTTGAGATAGATAGAGATGAGATAGCAGTAGTGCGGCGTTGCCATTTATTTCACCCCTATGCTGTGGACAGTGAGGGAGTATGGAGATTTTATTTATTTTTTATTTTTAATAGAAAAAAAATGTTACCGGACAGAAAAGTGGCCATAACATTTTTTACTCCAAATATGCTCAGGAATCGCTGGTTAAAGTTTGTCGGGTACGTGCCGATACACCCTGTATAGTTTTTAAATTAGTATGAAAAAAATATTTTTATCTTTTTTTGTATTTTAAATACGTATTTGTTTAGCTTTGGCATAATTTTAACTTAAGTTCATGAAAGAAATTAGGCTATTCACGATCAAACCAATTATCAATATGGATATTATAATAATGTTACTACTCAATACTATTATTATTATTCTATAAGTTTCTAAAAAGGTACATACTTTTTTACTTATGTTTAGTTATGGTTCACCATGAATAGAATATACAATTATGTACGGTGAAGCTCATCTTTGTTTTGACATATGATATTCTAACCTCAAAACCGACCGGCCATAGATTTAGAGCATTTTTGCTGGCTTTGAAAAATTGAAACTTTGATAATTATTTTAACTATGAAAACTAACTTGAGAAAAAAAAAGCTATACAGGGCTCAAGGTTTGAGTTGATTCGTTCGGACTACCCTATACATATAAGGTACATGCATTATTAAGTATATCGCTAATCAATGTTTTTTTACAAAATATTAATTCCAAAAATGTTTTTGATGTTGTGACTTGTGTTTTCTGGTGAAAGATTTATCATTTCTTCTTTTTCTGTCAATTTTTAACTAAATAATTCATAAAAAATGTTGCTTATCAGAGCGTCGCGAAGACACGTCTACCCGCTGCCACCTCTGGGCAGCTAGTGGCGATTTGACCAGTGTAAATAAGTATCGCACTAACTAGATAAAATAGGCAAATGCGAGTTCATAAATTTATTAATATATTGCACTTTTTCAATTATTTTTTTTTTCTAAATATGTCAAATTATTTAATAATATCTAAGTACAGTAGGTGAGTAAAAAATTCTGAAATATATCGATTAGTAAGTGCGTAAATAGATAGACAAATTAAAGGAGTTTTGTAGCAAAACACGTGTTCGGAATTTTTTATTAATTTTATTTAAAGTAAAATTGACTTTCCGAAAAGTGGCCAAGCTGGATAATGTATTGATTTATAATACTGTATCTTTAGATGATACGAAATATGTGTGTTTTATAACAAACGTTCATTAGAAAATGTAAAAATCTGCGCAACGACCAACGGAAGAACTTTATTACATAAAAATATATTTATAAGTTTTCAAAATTTCAAACTTACTATGCTAAATAAAATAACAATCTTTCAAAATCCATTTATATTTTTTTGTGGAAAAGAGTCGACACGTCTAGAATTCGTTTCATAAATGACTATTTTTCAGTTGTGGCTGGTTATATCGCCTTAAGATTTGAAACCAGAGGCATTATTGATGTAGCCGAAAATGTTGTTTTAATTTTTTTTAATGAAGTTTTTCAGGTTTTTTTTGAATTAGGAACTCCAGTGAAAAATATAATGGCTTTAATTTTTTTTTTGATTTATTTTATATGAATACATATAGAATACTTAATAGTACAGATATAATAGCTAATTACGAAAAATGTATAAATTTATTTAACAAAAAGTGCCCAACTCGATAGAGAAGATTTCTCGTGTTTGAGTTGGGGAGCACCGCTATCTAGCGACAGTAGTAAATAAATAAAAGTTATAGAAATAATAAGTACATCGAGATTGTAATATTGATAATTTTTGTACATGACAGTTACTACAAAATAGAAGACTAAAAGTATGTGATACTAGAAATGCAACAATAAGGCGCTTATAAACACAGTACATTCATATTTCGAAAGACCTGATCGAATATTTCTAGAGGATAATTTGCTTTTTTTTTTAAAATTTACATGCATTATTTACAATTAAGAGTTTTATAAAAATTAAGGAGATATTAAAACTTGTAATTACTGTTGGAGTTATCTAATAATTTATTTTCATATGAAGCGGTAACTTGATGACATGTGATGTGACATTATAATTTAAAAAATAAAACAATAACTTTGTTTACATCACTTTTATTTAACCGGGTTTCGCTACTACCCTGACGAAGCTACGGTAGTAGCGAAACCCGGTTGGCTAAAGTATAAATGAAAGTGATGTAAATAAAGTTATTGTTTTATTTTTTAAATTATCTAATAATTGTTTTGATTTGTGATTTGAAAGAATTATAATTTTTTCTGTTTTGATTTTATACAGGAGGGCATTAAAAAAATGTATACCTTGATAGGCGTAATGGAGTTGAGAAGCACTAGTTTTAAATTTAGGGATTTCTAAGTTGCCACGTGATCTTGGTCGGTTACTTATTTTTGTGGAAGTTTTTGAATTGAAATGGTCTTTGTGAATTTATAACAGTGTGTTCTTTTTAAAGATTTTATTTAAACTAAGGACTCTAAAAGAGTTAAACAGCTGTGTAGTTGGAAATATCAATGGTTTTCATAGGATGACTTTCAAAATCAGTCTCTGTATCTTTTCAACAGGTAAGAGGTTAGTTTTAAAGGTTCCCCCCAACCGATTATACCATATTGTAAAATGGTTTGCGCAAGGGAATAATATATTGTTTTTATCATATTGGATGATAGGATGTTTCTCAATCAAATGAATATGTAATTAATTTGCTTTCTCTGGTTTCCGTATTTTGTACTTGTTCTTTCCATTTCAGTCGACTGTTTACTAAAACACCCAGATACGTTATGCTATTTTTGCCGTTGATGGGTAAACATTTGGCATCATCACATTCTTTTTTATTTGCACACTGTGATGAATGGATTTTGATACAGATATTGTTTTCAAGCTTTTTTTTTAAAAGAGAATGGAATGAAGTATGTTTTGTCGGTATTTAGTGATAGACAATTTTGGTCAAACCATGTTTTGAGTATATTAAGATTTGTATTTGCTATTCTCTTAGTTTCCTTCCATGATTTGCCTTTTGTGATCACCACAGTGTTATCTGCATAAGATATGATATCTCCAACTATGGGGAGCTATATATATTCATATAGATCAACAAACACCGATTCTAAATATATAACTTTTATTATATATACGTAGAATTTAAAAATCATCATTTAAAAGTGAATAAAAAATCATCTCTTCAAAACACGTTGTTATGTTGGTAAAATTAAATTTGGAACATCTAGCGTCATGTGTGCATTCTGTTTTTGGATTAGTGTGGAAAGTTTTCGATTTTGTTTTGTATTATAAATACGCTTTTTAAACTTAATTTAGGTGACTTTAAGCTCTATAATTGTTGTTCAATACAAAAAACTATTATTAATGAAAGAAATTGAGACTATTCATGAGCAAACGAATTATCAATACAGATATTATGATAATGTTAATGCTCAATATTATTTCTTTTAATTTAAGGTTCTAAAAGGGTACATCATTTTCTTACTTATGTTTAGTTATGGTTTACTATGAATAGAATATAAAATCATGTACGGTAAAGCTCTTGTTTTGACATTCTAACCTCAAAACTGATCAAAACCGACCAGCAATAGATTTGGAGCGTTTTGGCGGGCTTTGAAATATTTAAAATTATTTTAAATGTGAAAACTAAACGCTTTAGAAAAAAAAACGAAATATGCTGATATTTAAGTTTGAATGTCATTATTGATAAAAAAAAAACGAAATATGCTGATATTTAAGTTTGAATGTCATTATTGATAAAAAAAAACGAAATATGCTGATGATTAAGTTTGAATGTCATTATTGATAAAAAAAACGAAATATGCTGATATTTAAGTTTGAATGTCATTATTGATAAAAAAAAAACGAAATATGCTGATATTTAAGTTGAAAAAAACGAAATATGCTGATATTTAAGTTTGAGATGTCATTATTGATAAAAAAAAAAAACGAAATATGCTGATATTTAAGTTTGAATGTCATTATTGATAAAAAAAAACGAAATATGCTGATATTTAAGTTTGAATGTCATTGATAAAAAAAAAACGAAATATGCTGATATTTAAGTTTGAATGTCATTATTGATAAAAAAAAAACGAAATATGCTGATATTTAAGTTTGAATGTCATTATTGATAAAAAAAACGAAATATGCTGATATTTAAGTTTGAATGTCATTATTGATAAAAAACGAAATATGCTGATATTTAAGTTTGAATGTCATTATTGATAAAAAAAAAACGAAATATGCTGATATTTAAGTTTGAATGTCATTATTGATAAAAAAAAAACGAAATATGCTGATATTTAAGTTTGAATGTCATTATTGATAAAAAAAAAACGAAATATGCTGATATTTAAGTTTGAATGTCATTATTGATAAAAAAAAACGAAATATGCTGATATTTAAGTTTGAATGTCATTATTGATAAAAAAAAACGAAATATGCTGATATTTAAGTTTGAATGTCATTATTGATAAAAAAAAAACGAAATATGCTGATATTTAAGTTTGAATGTCATTATTGATAAAAAAAAACGAAATATGCTGATATTTAAGTTTGAATGTCATTATTGATAAAAAAACGAAATATGCTGATATTTAAGTTTGAATGTCATTATTGATAAAAAAAAACGAAATATGCTGATATTTAAGTTTGAATGTCATTATTGATAAAAAAAAAATAAAAATTGGACTGGAGTTCTTTATTAGGGGGGGTCACCCATATAACTAAAAAAATCTTCATATAAAAAATGTATTTAAAAAAAAAAAATTCAGCTACAACATCAATGTTGTTTTTTTCATCTTAGCATACTAAAAAGTTATGAGCCGCCCCTGTCTGGAATCCTACATCATTTTTATCACAATTTTTCCATCGATTTTCACAGATCTAGCTTTGGTGACTCAGTTATTTCTATCGATTTTTGCATCCTTAAAAAATGGTCAAGAGTTGTTCTATTCACAGCATTATCATCATTACTCATCGCTATTAATATCAAGTAGTTAAATAATAATTTTGAAAGTAGGTGACTCACTCACAGTTCCCAAGTTCTCAGCAGGGAATCAAGAAGCTATTCAACTGTAAGTAACCCCCACTCTCTCGCTTCTGTAAATTGCAGTGCCACGAATTTAATCTTTTTGTGACTGGGAAAAGATATTTACCTTTATTGGTAAAATGCCACAGCAAAATTAATACGAATTAGTAAAGGGTTGATTCCACAAAAATAAGTCGTAAATCTTCATACCTGGAGACTGGTTGTCAAAGGTCATAAAAGAAAAAATATTTTTTAAATCATTTTTATTTATTTAAACTTTTCTTTGTCAGAGGGACAATATTTTACCCCTTTCAATATCACTAGGATTCTTATTAAAAAAAATTATAAAAATTTGGCAAAATCACAGATTTGTTTTATTGCATAATCCTGTCGCAAATACATACTTTTTATTCTAAATCACAGTTTGTTACAAATATTTTTAAGTGTTTTTAACTATAGCCATTAAAGATTTTTTGGTTTTGAACTTTTTGTTCTTTGAGTTATTTACCAAAGTACACATTCAATATACAAAGAAGTTGCATTGCAAAATGAAGGTATTAAATTCTCAATTGTTCTTTGTACCAATTTGGCTTGGCAAGTTAAGTTATTTGCTTATTCTCGGCCATAAGCAAATTTCAATTGACAGGGAAATAAGAATTCTGTGTCCTATCGTGTTGTAGTTAGAAGTCAAATAGTTTTAAAATCATTGTTGGTATTAGAAGACTTTTCTGAAATAAATCATTTAATAATCGTAATACCTACCAAAGTCGGGTGAGTTACTTTTTGTTTATGCAATTTTTCAACAAAAAATGTTTTGAAAAAAAATCGCTGGGCGATAAAAGAGCAATTTCCAAAATAAAAAGTGAACTCTGTCAATGCCTAAAACATACCCCAACACAAATATTAGGCTCTCCCACACGTACACTTCAGAGTGCACTACCGAAGTGGTGCTCCAGGAAGTGTGCAGAAAAGTAAAGTCCGTGAGGTAACGGTTTGCGGCGCAGTACATTGTGGAACTTTTTTGCACAGGGTCTGGGGTGGGGCGTGGAACGTTCCCTCCGAAGTGTAAAGCCCGCTAATATGTTGGATCTATGGTCTATTATTCTAACTTTACATTAAAAAGAATTGCTAATTCAAAAAACTATGGATGTATAAGTCTGTAAATCAATTATAAAATTTGTCAAGTCAGAGCTCAAGGGTACTTCAATAATTCCTTAATAATAATATTACATATATACTTTTTTCTGAAGGAGCCTCATGAAAAAATGAGCATTGAATTCTTAAATTATTATTTTGACTCCTTGTAGAATAATATGAAGATAATAAATCAATTATGTGGGTTAGTGGTGAATAAAATCTTAAACACTGGCTTTTTTAAAGCCTGGATAATGCTACATCTCTTCTCCGGCACCACGGTCAACATGTTGTCAATCAGCCCCTGCAGTTGGGAGTCATAACAAGTCTTGTTGATTGGAACAACACTTCCATACACTATTTCATGTACCAGGCCCAACAATGTGGTGGCGTCAAAAGCCCTGGTGTGCGTGCACATCTCATACAGTACGCAACCCAGCGCCCACACATCAGTCTTCGTATCATAAGGCTTATTCTTGCACAGCTCTGGCGCTAAATAATATGGTGTTCCTATCACAGTCATAGCCTTCTGTTTACTAAAACAAATAATAGTAAATTTTATATTCTAGAACGAATATGAATAATGGTGATTGTTCTTGTATTTTTATTTTTTTTTAAAGGTAAATATTAAATTTATTTTTATTTACCCCAATATTTTAGCGATGCCAAAATCTCCAATCTTTATAATATTTCCGTAGGGACCCGAAAGTAGGATATTTTCTGCTTTCAAGTCACGGTGGATTATATTATGCTCGTGGATGTGCTGCACTCCGAGTAAAATTTGATAAAAAAAGTACAGTATTTCCTGAAATTTTAAAATTCAATTTGCATTAATTACCTTTTAATAGATATGATAATTTGTAAAATGTGTGGATTCTTTTCATAAAGTCAAAAAAATGCACCCTTTCTCTTTATTTGGGTATTATTTTCAAATTATAATATAACTAAACTGATTCTGGTACATTTATTATGGAAGATTTGACTTACATTCTGAGGCAGTAAGAAATTTTGCCTTCGGTACATGTATTGTGCCATGTTTCCATGAGTTGCATACTCCATTGATATGTAAACCGATTTATTTTCATAAAAGCTGTCATAATATTGGATTATATTAGGATGATTTAGCGTTGATAAAACTTTTATCTCATTTTGTGTTTCCTGTAACAACCATAAGTTCAGTAGTTTAGTTGCAGGTAGTATTTATAAATATAACTTCTCCCACAATTAAAAAAAAAACTTACTTTATACTGGTCATCATTAGGTGAACTAACTGTTACTTCTTTCAAAACAACAAGATCGTCTGATTGTTTCTTTTTACACATGAGCACAGTGCTGAAAAGTCAAAACGATTTTATGGGGGGGTAGGTAGATAATAATAATATAGTTTGACTTGACAATTTATCAACATCTGCAACTCACCCATAAGTGCCTTTTCCAATAACTTGAATTATATTATAAGTTCCCAATTTATAAATAAGATCCATAATAAAAATGAGCGATTTCTCAAAAATCGCCTGTATTTCATTTTATATTCACAATCAATTTTTGAGTACCTAGCTCGTGTTTGAAAGAAACCCGCAAACGAATTTTTTGCATTAATATTTATAGATAGGTATTGCTATTACAAAAACATTCACGATTATTCTAATATTTTTGGCTAGAACACTCCGTGAGTATGTCTATGAACACTTCCGAACACTTCTTTGGGGTGAAAAGCCATTAAAAATATATATATTCATCGTACTCCGATATTTTTACAGATGGACTCGATATTTTAGTAATGGTATCACTCGACTTATCTTGTCAGGGTTTCTAGTATAGAGCAACTAAAAGTGCCTTCCAGATGAGCGGGTGGCCTAGTAGTGTAGCCGACGGAAAAAATATATTAACCGAGTTTTTATTTTTTGACTTGGCAATAATGGCAATACACCTTGTCTTCGCTTAGCGAAGCAGTCTCGAAATTTGAAATTTCGTTTTGGAAATCGCGCTTTATTTATCGTTAAGCAATTTCCAAAGCGAAATTTCAAATTTCAAGACCGCTTCGCTCAGTGATGACAAGGAGTATTGCCATTATTGCCAAGGTAAAAAATAAAAACTCGGTTAATGTATTTTTTTCCGTCGGCCACAATACTGGGCCACCCGATCGTCTGGAAGGCTCTTATAGGACGTAAATATATCTCTTATGAAGCCTCTACATGATGGCCGATGATGGCGCATGATGGGCCATCATCCGCCATCATACGCCACTATGCCCACTACACGACACGTGGCGATCTGTTCAGTGTCCGCTTGAACGTGCTCTGGAGGTGATGTCCTTGTTAGTAATATTTACGTAGCTTCGAAACATTTTTCAATAATTGCAATAGTTTGGACATATTGTGATAAAACTATAAAATGCATCGAATCATTCCTTTGATGAATGTATATGAAATCCCAAATACAAAAATAAACGCTTAGTAGGTATTTTTATAAATTGTTGCTCTCCGAATATTGTACTTAAAATAAGTGTTTTTAAATAAATATGTCTGCATTTATACTCTATTTTTATTGGGGTAGAGTTATTGGAAGAGAGGAAAAACAACAATAACAACAAATTATAAAAAAAATATTATATTTCCTCAGTATCCCAAATTAATTTTATGATATTAGGTAGCATATAATATCATAAAATTACATTTACATATTGTTTGTTTTTAATGCCATTGCCTAAATATACTAATAAAAACTAATCATCTCGTTTTTTAATCAAATATATTGCCGCAGCGGCACGTCCACCCGGAAGCACGTTGAAAGTAGAGTTGAACGTCGCTAGTCGCTATCGTGTAGTGGCTCGCCGGCAATCCCAAGCCATCGCATCGGCCAGCTCAGTGGTCGGAAAAGTACGGCTCCCGAGCCGCATGCGGCTCTTTGGCCCCTAAATTGCGACTCTGGCACAAAAATCCACGAGCAGGCGCAACAGTCTTGTCTACAGTGGTCGGAGCTTATCGTATCTGTAAATCGCGGGCGCCTTTCAAAGGTACCTTCCTGAAGAATAAAGTTGTCTTATTCTCCATTCAGCTGCACATCCAATAGGTATTTTTTTCATCAATTTGTTTCACTTTCCGAGCCTGCTGAAGCATCGCCAAGAAAATAATTCGTCAATTGACAAACACTATTTCAAAACAAGCATTTTAAATATGAGGGAAGCATTTCTCAGCAGGTTTCAGGAATTTAAAAACAGCAGAGCGACCTTAGCATGTGTCAAAAACTTTCTTAATGCTACGATAACAGATTTGAAATTTTCTCCTTTTGGCATTGACATTGGTAACTTCGAAATAGGATTGCTGGATTAAAAAAAAAAAAAAACAAGGAATTATGGAGCTATAGATTTGAACGACTTTGTTGATTTGAAAATACTGGAGAGGGAACAAATGTGAACTTAGTTCACATCACAAGTGGTTTGCTTTGAAAGACCTGGAGAAGGAAGACATGATCATGTTTACCCCTGGAATAGTATGACTCTTATGATCAGCTGAAAAAACTCTCGTTTGCTCTTCTTTTCCTTTTTGGTTCTACATATTCATGCGAACAATCTTTTTCAAGCATGAATTTTATCAAGAGTAAACTGAGAAGTCGTCTTATTGATGAGGAGCTGTAATCGTGCCTAAAATTAAAAACAACAATACACAAACCTGACATACTCAAACTTTCCAAGGAGATTCAAGAACATGGTTCGTATTAGGTGTTTGTCAGTCATTGTCTTGATTTAAAATATGGATACTTTACTTTTATACTATTTTTTATCAATAAATAAAATCATTATTAAGTACGAAATCAAGTTTTATTCGGTGTATCCGTAGGTCTAAAATTATAATAAAGGTTTTATAAATTAATAAACATATTTGGCTCTCGAATTTTTTTTAATCGTTGTAATGTAAATATTTGGCTCTTTGGCAAAAAAGTTTGCCGACCACTGGCCAGCTGATGGCCCATCAACGGCCATCATGTAGAGGGCTTATTACAGTCCTCCACACGACTGGTTTGCCCATAGACATACCATCCACGATTTGCCCGATACTAAAAAAGCCATGACGTCAAAAGTTGGTAGGCTTGACAGTCGTGTGGAGGCCATTAGACCCGGTATTTCAGTAATTTTCAGTAATGGTATCACTCGGATTTTCTTGGTAGGGATTTTTCTACCAGAGAGCAACTTGACGAACGTTAATATCTCTTTTAGCGAGCTTAACTTTTAGTGCGCCGGAATAAGGAACTCCAGTCCGTTTTTTTTAAAACTGATGTTATAACTTACAAACTGGTTTAAAAAAAATGAAGTTCGTTTTCATAGTGAAAATAATTCTTAAAGTTTAAATTTTTCAAAGCCCACTAAAATGCACAAAATCTATGATTTATTGCATGTGACGTCACACGAGTAGTCAGAATTAACGGTTTGATAAGATGGTAGTTGATTTTGTATGCATTCAAGGCACTATTATTTAATGTTTAATTGTATCCATAAATGTTTTTTACATCCTAATTACCTAGCATACGCAGATGATAAAAAAAATATATTTAGTTGTCAAATCAATCAATAACTGCATTAAACTTCAAAATGACCTCAATCGTCTTTTTGTGTACTGCAAATTGAACAAATTAGTTATTAGTATTTCAAAATGTAATAAATTATCATTCACACTTAACAAAAAGAAAAATTATTTTAATTACACTTTAAATGATACACATATCACTGAAGTAGAATCCACTCGAGACCTTGGGGTAATACTAGATTTGAAACTAAATTTTATCAAACAAACTAATGAGGTTATCAAAAAAGTCAATAAAATGCTGGGGTTTATAATTCGTATTTCAAAACCTTTTCGCAGCATAAAGACTCTATACTTCCTTTACACGGCGTATATCCGCTAATTTAGAATATTGCACACCGATATGGACACTTTTATACCATGCCCATATTGAAAGATTCGAAAACATTCAACGTAAATTCTTTAAGCTGGTTACATACAGCATAAGATAATATCATAATACATATGTGGGGAGGTAAGCTCGCCATTCAATTGCAAAACAATATCTAATCCTTAAAATTCCATAGCTTCGACAGGCTTCAAAGGCGACGCTTAATATTTGATCAAATCTTGTTATTTAAAATTATGAATAATAGCCTGGACTCGCCAGAGCTCATTAACTTTATAAATATTCACATACCATCAAGACCAACTTGACAAACTCATTTTTTTATATATTTTTTTTATTGCCCGCATGCAGGACCAATCTTAGAATAAATTCTCCAATTCCCCATATTTGTTCCCATATAACGCACAATAACGACATTCTTCACAATACCCTTTCAAAATATCGAACCGAAGTAATACGTACGACCACAAATTGATGCACGAGTATAAAATGTATCGAGAGCATCTCCTGTCCCGATCCTATCTCCCCCCCCCCCTTCCTACTTATTTTGTTTTTTTCTTTATATTGTTAGCTTCATAAGTAAAATATCTGTACTTAACCATTGTTAGTATAATAAGCTTTTGTCTTGCCTTTTGTTAAACTTCCTTTGTACATATATTTGTGTTAAAAGCTGTTGGTTTCTCGCAAATAAATAAATAAATATAACTGTTAGTATAAACCTAATAGCCTGTTTAGTATTTTTTTTCATTTATGAGCAAAAAAGCAGTAAAGTCATATATATGCATCTTACCTGATATTTATTTTATAAATTTTCTATATCTATAAATTATTAAAACAATGTTTCATGAAAAATCTATTAAAATTTAAGAAAAAATATGGCAATTTTCTGAGCAGCTTAAAAAAATCTGCCAGGGAAGGCGAATAATTAGAGGTGGGTCATTTAATTTACGAACTCGGTTCCAATTTCGAATTCAGCCACACGGACTCGATTTCTCGGATTCGGTTCTTCGTTCCTTTCGGTCCGCCCCAAGATTATTAAGTTACAAGGTTTGCTCATACAGGCATTTTTCTGGAAAAAGACTCTATGGGCTGCTCGTAAGCTCGTGACGTAGGTTCGGTCCCCGAAACGAATGTACACTATTGACGGTCGGTGTAATAAATAAATAATCATCTCACATGATAATTTATTGCGAGTACAATGCATATTGCACACATAACTTGAGTGCATTACCTATCCGCTAAAAACACGTTACAGAGTGGTAGATACTCTCAGTACTGTCCTGGTGAAAGACCACTATTCATAATCGGCACGTTGTTTGAAATGGCTTTCAGCCCTGTGTAGTGACCAAATCTGAATAGCCATATACTTTCTCACCTTCCTCTTTTACATCTCTTTCCCCTCCCACTTCCTTTTTTATGTGAATACCGCACAAGAATATCAACTGCTATTTGCTAACCGGAGTCAGTGAGACTATGGCATCCCCAATTGAGGTATGTTAATGCTAAAGGTCATAGAGAAGGGAAGGATATGGGGTAGAGAATGGTGAGGAAGTACTTGGCTATTCATATGAATACCGCTAAAGTCATGTCAAGCAACGTTTCGATTCTGAATGGTGGTCTTTCGCCAAAACGATACTGAGAATATCTATCACTTTGTATAACTCTTTGTATGAATAAAATTATTTTCAACACTTTATTTGCCATGATAGTTTGGTAAATCAGGCTTGCGATCTGAAAAATTGATAACATTGTCAGGCGCCAAATATCCTGATATTCATCTACGTGTAAGGCACTAATCACCTTCATTCTTTGTCATCAATGTAGGTAACACTGCAAATATTCCTGGGATTGTTCATTTTTGTTCCAGATACTAGTATTAATAAATAATAATTAGTATTATTACTAACTTATTATAAATACATTATTACCAAATGCATTTAGATTCACTAGGCGCCCCTTGCATTGCGGTGAATTAAATTCTCCCGGTGAGAAGTTGGTTACGTCACGACATTCTAACCAATAACCGCTCTATCCCTTGTATGAGTGAATCTTGTAATGAAAGAACCGGTTCGCCGTTCCGCTGAATCTGCTGTGTCTCTGATTCCCGAAGGAAAAAACGTACATTTTGCGACTTTGCATATGGTTATTTTTCGTTTCTGACTCCGACTGTTCCAAGTGTTTCTGATTCCAGCGCCAAAAATCTTTCATATTACACTATTGAATAGGGTCGCTTTTCGTTTCTGGCTCCAATCCAAAACCTTATTCGTTCCTTGAGTGTGAGTCCGGATTTGCGAACTCGGAGTAAGTTCACCGCCTTCGAAATCAGTCTCATTGGAATCGGTCCAGCCGGAACGACTCTCCTCTACCGTATTGTATACTTAGTTGATAATATTACTGTTATAATAAAATTTATATACTCAGAATCGGCGTTTGCTATCTAAGCCATAATATTTTTCACTGAAGTTCCTTATTGCCCATCGGAAACGCAAAATTTATATCCGTTGGATCGTGGCGTATCCAATCGGCATGTCAAAAAATCATTTCTCTTTCGTTTTTATGTGACACCTGACAAGAGCGCCCCTGGTTATACGGAGCACGTACAGGGGACCTTATTCGTCACCGGTTAGGCAACGTTGTGAGGCGGATTAAAGGGGGGATGGGATTTGTTAATGCGGGCCTTGAAGAGTCCCGGATTAAATACAGGAGGAACGATAGATGCCGGTAGCTCGTTCCATATATGAGCCGACTTATACAAGAACGAATCGGTGAAACGACATGTTCTCACGAAACCAACATCGACTGTGAATGAGTGTTCCGTTCGTGTCCGTCGAGTTTCACGCATGTGCACCAGCGCAGGGGGATCAACGCTGCTAGCTCCTTCAAGCAGGCTCCATTGAAATATCTGAAGAACAGACTCACCATACCTACATTGCGTCTGCGCATTACAGATGGCAAGCCGTCTGTTAACAAAGGATTGTCACAGAATCAAGCGGCTTTATCGAGCATTTGGGAGTTCAAGCCCGAAGGTGACTTCCAAATTCAACTGTTGGACGTACTTGAGATTTGTATAGGGTTAGCAGTTAGTCAATATTGAAGAATCTGCTAGCCCAATAAATACAAGGCGTGTGTAATAAGCAAGCACTGAAGAACCATAAATTCATTTGAATTATATTCTTTTTAAATATGCCATCACTACAAGATAAAAGACGATCTGCCCGCACTCTATTGTTTAAAAAACAAATCAGCATTCGCTTTCCTGCATCCCGCCGACTCAGACGTATCGTTAGTACATCGTAGTGACTTGCTACTTGCATCTACATAGCTTCTCACTCCTTTGCATTTAACCTTCTGAATTATAAGTTGTACGCGTTGAGAAATACATTTATTTAATGGTGACCCTTCTTTTCTTTTATCTCCGCGACAACCTTTAACGTGAGACACTTGGTAAGTATACACACACATACACCAAGTCTCTTTACACATCCGTTAAATTGGTGACCCCGACGTGATGCAGAAAGGTCCTTCTTTCTACTGGTGAGTCCACTTTTTAATTAATAATTGTTAGAAATAATAGCGTATACTGGGATTACTACGGTAATTTCAACCAACACGTGAAATTGGTTAAAAGCTATCGGATCGAATAATATCGTAATCCACAGTTAACTATGCAATCCACAAATATGTCTTGATTTTTATCGAATAATAACAAGCTATTATTTCACATTATTTATCGTATTTTATTACATTATTTATCGTATTCCTAAACGAATTACGTAAAATCTACCACACATCAACACGTGCTCAAAATAAAAACGTCGTGTCTAAAAAATCTCTAAAATATTACAACCTAACGAAATAGTGACTTAATTAAACATTTTTCTATTCATTATTTAAAAAAAAAGAACTAATCTCTTTTTTACACTCTATTCCAGCAAAAATTAGCATAAAAAACATTGTGGCATCGCGCGGCGGAATCATCGCCGCTGCCGACGGAAAGTTCTGGAAACAACTAATGGCCCGATCGCAGAGCTACATAAGAAGAATAACATCTACCACAATATAAGTAGCTATTCTGTGGAAACTACAATAATAGATATGTACAAGCCTGGCAGAATATTGTAGACAAATAATAAATTCTGAACTAAGCGTGTCATTTCTATGGCAACCCCAAGGTCTTTGACAGTTCATAGCTGTTTTTCAAAAACTATCATACCCGATCATTGTTGTTTACTTATTAATAGTTACAAATCATTTCAAATAGACCAATAAACAGTAGAACGATGGAAGTTATTTATTGTATATTCCAGCGCTGTTTGGCTGAATTTCAAGCTAGGAAACTCTAACTAATTTATTCTAACTTTTAAGATGTTTACAAACGCACTGCTGAAATGACTGGGATATTATTATGGTCTGTTGACAAATTTTATCAATTTCGTATGTATGTAAACAATATTTTTGTGGATTTATGCTAATTTTTAAACAATTATTGTAATGTACATTCAGATTTGAGGTTAGACTTCACGTTTGAATTCGACAGTTTATTTCAAACCAAAATGTCCAGAAGAATAACGACTCAAGTCAAGTTTTGTTGTTTTTTTTATATAATTTAGATCGTGATTTTTTAGTTGGAAGCGGGAAAATTGAAGCGGGTAGCTTAAAACATCGGAAAACTGAAAACGAGAAGCGAGAAGTAGCGAGAAGAAAAACCAAAACATAAATGCGGGAAGCTAGAAACTGAAACAAGAAGAAGCGGGAAACAAGAAGAAGCAGGAAGCAATAAATTAAAACCAACGCTCAATCCATTCCTTTAGTCCTATCTATCCTACATTCCCATGTTTGCTCTAGGTTGCCACGTATACCGCCCAATTAAAAGCTATCCTCATTCTCATCCTCCAACATGTGCTCCAATTTCTAGCTAAATCAGTATCCCTTGGACCCTGGTGACTGGTGTCCCGGTGGAACTCTTTTACTTACTCTCTTATTTACACTTTTGTAACCATTTTTTTTTAATAAACACATATTTTTAAATTACATACTTATTTAATACTTTCCTCGTTCCATCTTTTTATTCACATTTATGAACACTATTTGTATATACATACTTAGTAAAAATATACTTCTTCAATAACTGTAAATTCACTTTGTGGCATTATTTTAAATTAAATAATAAAAACTATTTACTTGGACCATTGTGCCCATGAGCCATATCCGTGTTGCCATTTATAACCCTTTAAACGATCACAGCGCCCCCAATTTTGGTCTACCTTTGAATTTCAGACTGTACTCGTGTATATTATTTGTATAAATATATAAACACATTATTCAGTAAGACGGTACATATTACAAAAACATCATTTTGCAAAAACGGTAGTTATTATGAAAATAGACTTCGGTAAAATAGGCCGCGCGCACACTTACCCTCGGCAATACGGAAAAGGGTTAGATCGCAGCGCTCAGGGATTCAAAGGGAGCAACTGAACTTCTGGACGAAGGTATAAAAAGGTATTATTTTTTATATAATTGTGATTGATATTATTTGTTAAATCTTTTCTGAACATGATATTTGTTCATGTGAATAAGATTTTTGTTGGAGCACATTTTTATTCTACCATAAAAACCAACACCGTTTATTTAACACAGTCTTTCTGAACATAATGGATAGTTAGATGTCCATTTTATCTATCTGTACCGTCACTTTTATCAAAATCATAAAAACCTGAAATTTTTAGGAAGTCGCACACATCTTCTTCCCCTTGTCATAGTCGGGTCGGGGATCCATCGCTTTTTCACTCTTGAGTTTTTTTTTAGGAAGTAAATTTATAAAATTATAACTATTTCTCCTAAACTAAATTTCTTTTAAACCAATTGCTGTTAAGTCGGGAAAACTATATATATATACTCTTTGGTACGAAGAACAACACGTGGGAAAGATACGACATTCCGTTTCCTTGCTGGAGGTTGATTTTCTTCATCACTTTGGTCAGTGTGTCCCTTTTCAAGTGAACGGCTCAACCTTATCACTAAATAGCAAGCGAAACCCCACTTGAAGCCATAGTAGTCCAGGACATTTTTAGGAGGAAGAACTTTGTTGGCTTCCAAGCGATATTCCAGCCATGCTGCGACAATAGCAAAATAAAAAAATGGAATACTGCCCTAATTGTTCACTTGTTAGCATGATTTCGCATGGCATATGCTGATATAACTCTGTCCAGCAAATCAACCTCTCCCATAAATTTATTGCATGAGTGGACGCAGGCTAGTTGAGGCACAGTGTACCAGACGTGTTCTGGCACACAAGCGAACTGTAGAGGCCTGCTGATCCCAATCTACGAAGCGGTCTGGAGGGGAGGGGGTGGCGACCTATCGTTCCCTTTTGCAAGAGGGAACGACGACGATTTCTGTATCACTTTGCCTTTTGCACAAAATTCCTTTTTGTGCAAAAAAACTCCTGCGGCTGTACAAATCCGTTTGCACAATACACACTTTTGTGCAAACTCGGATTCTGCTCTGCGTGCCTTGTCCGTGGTCTGGTTCCGTGAGTGTTGGTCGTCCGGGGGATGGTCCAAGAGTCAGCGAGGGGTCAAAGAAGAAGAAGGCAGGTCGGTTTCAAGTAGAGCGAGGAACAGCGGTCGGTGGAGCAGAGGTGATATCGGTTTGGGCGTCGCTGGATGACTGCCGATTTTCCCGTTTTCGGCCTGTATACAAATACCAACTAGGCGTTACGCCGGGCGGCCTAGTTGGTTTCTCATGGCGCTATCGACACAAAAATCTGCATCGAGTAGCGCCGTGAGATTTACTCGACATCACCGTCTCCCTCCCACCGCGTCATCTCGCTCTGTCATCTTTATTCAGTCAAAGTTGGAGTGGTCTGGGGGAACATACTCATCCCCAGACCACCCGACATATACAAAAATATCGGGAATCGGACCTGTGTGCGAACAGTGAAGCAACATTTATTTTCCACACGACCCGATTCCCTTACAAGTTACAATTATTCACAAAATACAAAAATGGGCAGCAAAGCGTCCGATACACACAGTAATGCGAAATTTGTCTGATTTTGACCGTATTTTGCATTGGTTGAGGGGTTCGATGGCTTGAGATGTAGAAGCAAAATGAATTGCTCTGCTGTCTAGCCACTTAACTATGCCAATTTTGTCGTCTCCTCTCACCGCAGAATCATACGAACCACGACAAGTTTGTATCAGCTGTGAATCTGTTTTGAAGGTTACAGATTTTGACAATATATTGTTCCTTATGGTCACAGTTGCAAGAATACTCCTGTTATGAAGGTTTTGTAATAATAATATAGTAGGCAGAGTGTCAGCCAATTTAAGTACATAGCGCCTTCCAACATCTTTGACTCCACTGATGTGCCTTTCCCTTCGTAGGGAGAGAAATCCAGCGGGACACCCTCAGAAGTTGTCATGACAAAGTTTTTAAGGCCTTCAGGGTTGGGTTTTCCACTTATCGCCTATCTTTTTGAGCATCTGCCTTGAAAGGGGTCATCTGTTCGTTAATGAATATTTCTTCAGTTCTCGTATTTTACATGCAGCCTCTTTGGACTTGCAGCATAATTGGCCTTATTTTCCAAAAACAGTAATTTTCTTTGGTATTTTCCGATACAATATTGTCATCTACTAATTTCAAATTTGACCGAACAGCAAAAAATCAGGATCTTGTAATGTTGTCAGCGACCATGGGGACACGAGTTTGATGCGCCCAGTATTGTCGAATACGAGGATAACACATCAGACTGATAATGATACTCCAAATAAGCACTTGATTTCATGACCAGTAGTATCTAGAGATTTTCCTGTTCTTTCTAAGTACATCTGGTTTGTACGCAAAGATATATAATCAAAAAAGGGTTTTCAATGTATTTTGCCACAAACCCTGATTGACACAATCAGCAAAAAATATGTATGAAATAAATCTTGAGTATCCTATGTGATACCGAGGAGGATATTGTTTCCTTGGATCTTTTCTGGATGCTGTTTTTTTCGATCATTTATGGATGCTAAATGTAGATGTATGATGCTGTGTTTCGCCCTATACTTATAAATTCGTAAACCCTTCAACCATCCGGTTATCCTTTCCTAAAGTCAAGCCTACCAATTTTAGGAAAGGACGACCGGATGGTCGAAGCTTTCGATGCGGTGGGTTTAGTATAGGGCAAACCAGTCATATGGAAGACCATAAGTTGTTCAGGTCCGACCATTTGAAGGGAGAATTAAGGTAATTCTGCAGAAGAATGGAATTGATATGAAATATGACTTTTGATAGCTCAGAAAAGTTTAAAATCTTCAGTGAAGAGGATATATTTTTAGTTTTGCCAATATCGTTAATGAATACAGGAAAGAGGAGGGGTCCTGTGTTCGACCCCTTGGGAATTAGTTTTATATTAACTCCAAAGATGGTGTTCGTAACTAATATTGGCGACGATTGAATCAGTACCTAACTTGCCATGTAAGTGAATGGATTCTGAAAGAAACCTATTGGATTTTTTTAATAGTATATCGTTATCAACCTTATCAAGGATTTTCACAAAGTCTGTTTATATTACGTCAACATGTACCAATTTTTTAAGAGAATTATTGATACAAGTTGTGAGATTCATGAGATATAAGATTCATTGGAGGTGAGAGAGTTGGTCGATTGGTTTTCTTCAAGGGCGTGTTTTGTCTGGTGATATATATCTGTACAATACAATATACTTTCTAGGAGTTTGGCGGGAGCTGATAATACAGCTATGAGTTTCAATCGCCGACTTTTTCCTTTCTTGTATATTGGCGTAACTTTAGTCAATTTTAATTTTTTCAAGAAGGTATTATTACGGGGGGATATTATATTAAAATAGTGTTTTGGAGACTTTTTTAAATACAGAAATTTTTAAAAGTGAAATGGGGGGATTAAGTCTGGTCCCATCGAGTGTTTTGGTTTTAGTTTTTGAAACGCGTTTGTGATATCGTAACTGCTTACCTAAGTGAGTCGAATTGGCAATATATATCTTGAACATAAAATGACTGAGGAAATGTCGAGAGGCATTTTTGCTGAAAGTTTGGAAAAATGAATCAAAACCTTCAGCAATTTCAGAATGTCCACTGTAACTTAAGTCATTAGGGGTCATATGATTCTATTGTTACGGCTTTCGTCGTTTACGTAACACCAGACTTGTTTAGGATCATCACTATCATCAGCTACTCTTTTCGGCTTTACAAGAAGTTTCCAAAGCTCGACTAATGAGCTGTTTTGATTATTTTGCGTACAAGCAAATCTTTTTAGAGAGATTCTTGCTTGCATAGTGCTGTCCACCGAAAGTGGTTCAAATTGTTTCGAAATAATTTGGAACACCCACCCGCAGTCCCCCCCCCTTTACCCCGCAGAAGTTCTGCTATATAGTACATCACTACATAAGTAAGAATCTCTTTAAAATTATTTTTTTGTATGCATGGTTAGATTTCGTTACTTTTCAAAAGAGATGGAATTTATGTTTTTGGTGAATATGAAAAATAATTTCCACCGTGAACAATTTTGAATATACCCGATCGTCATTATTTGGATTAGGTGACCTTTTTTGATAGGCTGATTAAATATGTTTTTAAATTGTTCGTAAAAAGGTTGGATGTTCCAGTCGTGCATTACAAGATGGTTGGTCATCATTTTCACTGAAAATCCAGCCCAAATTTATATCTGGAGGTAACGCGTCTGAACTCTAGTAAGATGATTGTATGATTATTATTTCAATATACGTCGGAATAAATATAGAAAACCGAAAGGTTTCGATAAGAATAATCGATCAACTTTGAAATGGGTATTTCAAACTTGTTCGTCACTATCACTAATGTGTCAGTCAATAATTTATATCTGTGGTTTTTCGCTTATATTCTTCATGGCTACACTGCCATTTTGACAGATCTTATATAGTGTGCAGGCAAAAGTTGTAAAATTCGTAAATACTCTGTAGTGGATTAAAAACCTTTTCCAAAAATGGGTACCCATTTCAGCCACTACAAAAACCCCCCAGGAATTGCCCCTGGTCAATATGAAACTCCAACATTTGAACGTGATTTTGGGTTTTCTGAACCCAGACCAGAAAGGGGTAACTTTATTTTTATTTTGACTGAATGATAGTTTATATATTAATGTAGCTAAACATTTTTACGCGTATTTATTCTATATTCTTAATACTATTTGTATAATGTCTTAATTTTCATTTTATTAGCTAGCTTAAAATTGATTACATAATTGAAATTGTTGTACTAGAGGTAAATTCGATTTTATTTATTTATTCCAGTGATGATCGCCACAGAGGAAGAAATGATATCAGCGAAAGTGCCAATGAAAGATCGGGATTATTGTGCACATTTTTTCATCAATTACCTAGCTTGTCGGAAACGTGTGTTCCCATTTGTGTATCAGTGCGGTCATGAGAAACATCAGTACATGACTTGTGAATATGAAGAGTAAGTATATTTATTATTATACGTCAAGTTACGACCAAATTTACCATAAACTCCCAAATACTTCGTATTTTTGACAGCTATCATTATGAACACACTTTTGAATGGTTCCATCTTCTTACTCAAAGAAGTAAAATAACATAAATGTTAAGAAAAATGAATGTTTACTTTGAATCAGATGTGGTTTTATTTCTGTGACTGGGACCAATTAATATTAAATGAAACCTGCAGGATTTCGAATATTCCTGTTTCCATATTTACTTTGATCAATCGGTGTTGCTTTGGTGTTATTTAAGTTTAAAAAATTTAACATGGCTTCTGAAAAGTTCTTCAAACTGAAAGACACCCGTCATGATAAACTTGGTTAGGTTAGGTTGATGACACATAAATAGTTTATAATGTTACAGCGCAGATGAAATTTTATGCTGTTAATTATTCAATGTTATGCTATATAATGCTTTCCATCCTCAGATTCTTCGAATTAGGGCTGGTATTTCAATTGCTGTTTAAGCTCGCCTTGAGAGATATTTATGTTGGTCAACGGACAACCCAATCCAACTCGTAACATTCCCGAGTATACAAAATTTTTTTTTTACACATTGATGAAAAATATTTTTCATCATTGTAAACATGCAATTTTTTTCAGCATTTGTTCTTTTTTTTTAATAAAGAAAGACAAACATTCCCAGGTTACGAATGCCTTAACAATATTTTAAAAACTTCTAATACCATCATTACAAGGATGAAGGACTTAGCTTACAAAGGAATTGAACCTACGGCCCCTGGGTGGGGATCCAACGCATTTATATTTAAAATATGGAGGGATGTAATATGTATCTAGATGTAATATTATGTAATAGTAAAAATTTATAAATGTCTCGAAGCATTACATGCCTGTCCTTTGTTGAATTTTGGCATGCATCGGGAACGAGGTGAAAGGGTTAAAACCCTCTTATAGTTTTACATTCTCAACAATTAAATACATCTGCACCCTGTGTGTGTATTCTATATGAATACCACACAAGAGTCCCAACTGCCTGGAACCAGTTGTATTTCCAATATTGGACTATATTGTGAGGCTGAAGGGAAAGGGGAGGGGAGGAGGATGATTAGGAAGTACCTGGCCATTCAGATCTAGTCACTGAATTTGGTTCAAGCAATGTATTACCAATGTTGAGCAGTAAATGCTGGAAAGTAATATTTTCACTGTATCACATGTTAGAGGGTCCGGCTTAGAAGGAACCTCCCGTCTATGCATGCTTTCCTCATTCAAAGGGTTGACAAATTGAATCTTGTCATGAAGACTGCGGATAAAAATACAATAAATTATTTAATAGCTATTTTTTTCATAGAGATTTTAAATTTCTGAGCAATATAATGACTTCTACAACACATTGAGGTGACTTTTCACAATAAAAATTATTTTTTATCTGTAAATTGAGCTTCTCAAACTTATAACTTTTGTTTGTTCTAATTATTTAAACGGGTGTGCATTTTTTTCTTGTAACTTTTTTGGAAATGATAGTGTGATTCATTGGTTTAATTTTATTGCAGTTTCGTCTTACGAATGAAAGAATACGAACGAGAGCGCCGCTTGAGACTGCGGGAACAGCGTCTTGTTGAAGCCTATTAAACTGCAAACCTAGAAACTTATATAGTAAATTAATCACACGGATCTTCTACAAACATCATGTTCTTTTGAGTGAATCGCTGTCTGGATTGTACATACATATTGTTATTATTTAAATAAAGTGGTTGACGCCTGAATTGTATTCTGTTTTATTATGTTTTCTTATACAACAAGCCTCATACCGAGTGGTTCTGTGATCATTCTTTAATTATATTAATGGGCTAAACCAAATTTTCATTTCAACAATACACTACATGAAACCCTCTTGCTTACATAAGCCAGGCGCGTGGTTTGTCACGACAACAGTTTTGTCACTGTCTCAAAATCCATTGTAGTATATGGAGGTATGTAGATACGCGATATTGGGGTGACTTTCTTTTTGCAATGGATTGATTTGCAAACTGTTACATGACAGTCATCCGTGTGCGCCTGGCCATGCTGTCTGAATATGAACAAAATATTTTCTCTATCCCATCTTTCCCCACTAGAAGACTAATATTCACATATGTGGAAAATCTGTAACTGTGTCTTTATTTCTGCTGTAACACTGGATTGGTTGGGAGAAATTATTTTTTTTTGATTTAAAAGACATTTTTATTCTTCAAAAGCAGGTGCTACCTATCAGCAGGAAAATATACCTAAAACTACGTTCCTACCTCCTCTATTCTTTGACCTATTTCATAGAGTATATGAAATGGATCATTGAGAACATGCTTATCTGTGCAATACAATACCCGTATAGAATAGAAGGGCAATTTCTTGTATTTTTTCGGCATTCACTATATAGCAATTTCTAGACATTTTGTTTGGAAGTTTTATTTACTATGTACTTTTGCTATTTTTGATTTATTAAATTCTCTACCGGTTTCGACACAACCGCGTCATTCGCTAGTGAATAGTACATAGTAAATAAAACTTCCAAACAAAATGTCTAGAAGGGCAATGTTGAATCCACTCCAAACATTCGTTCTATTCTATTTACAATAGACCATGGAATAGGACCGTGTTAATGACAGTTGCTACGCTGCCCACTGTGCGCAGTACAGTAACTTATATGGTTATGTTCAATAAAGAAACTGTCTTTTCAAGGATTTGCTGTATCACTCTGAGCTCCACAAATACAAATGAATTGAAATAGAGCAAGCGTGAACACACTACAATTCCTGTCTATCATAGAAAGGTTCGTTCTATGAGATAGACCATAGAATACATATGGTGGGAACCCAGCATAAAATAATTGAACAGTATTATTGATATCCATACTAAACTATGGTTCATTGATTAATATATGAATTAGCAATTATAACAGGGCAGAGGATCACCACCCCTTACCAAGTTCCACTCTTTATAAAACTTGTGTATTATAGTTCAATAGGAATGCTTTATTCAGTGGGAACCGTTGCTTAACGGTTTTCACTATGGAAAACGCAACAACGAAATTTTTACTCACCTTATTCATATAGTGAAGGTCTAAATGGGATGCTGAGGTTTTTTTTTTATTTATTTATTGATGCGGAGACGGTTTACATAACTGCTGTGAGCACTCAGGCCACAGGCCCATTGTGCTATCTCCCATTTTACCTTATTCCCGTGAGAGTAACGCTGTCCCTTTGATAAAGTTCACCAAGGTTGTCATTGGGTATTCGGCTATGTCTCTTGGTTCCACAATACGTCTTCCCACGTAGCTGAGCCTTCTTCCCATCAAGACGGGACATTGGCACCATAGATGAATTGGAGTCTCTTCATCCTTTTCACATTTCCTCCATCTATTGGTGTTTTCCACTCCCAACAGCTGCATGTGTCCTGAGATGGCAGTTTTCCGTTAGTAGTCCTACCAGTTTCGTCAGTGAGTTTCTATCCATATTGACTAGTTGCCTGGTTCGTCTGGGGTTAGGTCCGTTTATGAGTACTTTGGATTGTCTCATTCCGGGTGCCCTCTCCCATTCCTTCCAGTGCTGGGATTTAACCCACCTTTCAACATGTAGTTTGGTGTGGCAAGCTGCCACTCTTACGGCAAGCTCGGAGCCCTCAAGCGGTGCTTCTGCCCCTTTTCTTGCTAGTCCATTAACCCGCTCATTGCCTTGTATCCAGATTATGGTTATTTTATTGATGGTAGCCAGTTCTTCAAGAAGAGTCCTCCATTCCAACACCAGTCTGGAGTCGCATCGGTTACTTTACAGTTCCATTAGGGCTGCCTGGCTATCAGAGCATATGCTCATGTCCTTGTTTCTGTACCCGATACGTACATTCGCCTGTGCGCAGGCTAAGATATAAATCCAACACTATTACTGTTACATTTGGAGTTCCCCAAGGCAGCTTGTTGGGTCCCTTATTATTTAATATTTACATCAATTATGGAAGTAATTGTTTTTTAAACTCACAAACCACCTGTATGCAGATGACATGAAATTTTATTCATCTATAAATTCAATTGAGGATTGTCAGAAGCTGCAGGGTGATTTGCATCATTTGAATGTGTATTTTAATGCCCACTTTCTGGAAGTAAATGTCTCTAAATGCTTCGTCGAGCACTTTACCAGAAATAAAAACGTATTTACCAAGATTACTTAATTAATTGTCTACCATTATCTACTAAATCAGAAAGTAAGGACCTTGGGGTTATACTGGACAATAAATTGAATTTCAATAAACATATTGACCATATATATCTAACTAAATCATCATCTATGGTTGGTTTCGTCATCTGTGCCTGTAAACAGTTCAACGATCTTAGCACTTTCAAAACACTTTACTTCTCATATGTTTGCAGTATTCTGGAATATGCATCTCAGGTATGGAACACAGGCTATGCTGTATATAAAAAGAGAATTGGGAGCGTCCAAAATAGATTTTTAAGGTACCTAATCTTCCGATCTTTTAGATCTTATGTTAGCAATGAAGACTCCGCACACTTTTTTAATTTACAGACATTAACTTGCCGAAGAAATGTAGCAGATTCAGTAATGTTATTTAAATCGCACACAACTTACTTGCTAGGCCTGATCTTATCGAACGCCTTTTATTCCATATCCCAATTCCAACAGCAGACAGTGACTTACTTTTTATATCCCTCATTGCAAAACCAATTCTAAACAAAACTCTTTAATCTACAGATCTACATATTCATTCAACTTAAATTATTACCACATTGACATTTTTAACTCAACTATACTTGATATTAAACTAAAATCCATTACACGACCGCTCTCAAACTAGATAACTTAAACCACCTTTTCATCTACTCTTGTCCTTTGTACCTTTATCCCAATCTTACGTTTCCCTCCACCCTACCCTCCCCCGACTAAGATGGTTAAGCTAACTGAATTTAAACTGTATATTGTCATACTTTACTTACAGCATTTATGATCAGCAGTGGAAATTTAATAATTGGCATGATTTATTGCTATTATTATTATATAATATGTAAATTGTAGGTTTGGTGTTAATTTTCCCAAAAATAAATAAAATAAAAATAAAATAAGATGGCTTTTATCTCAGCTCGAAGCACAGTACGGTGTATTCCTAGAGGCATACTAAGTTCCTCTTAGATCCCTGCAAACAGACCTCGGCTGCAGTTCCTTCCCCCACCTTGGACCCATCTGTAAACCAGATTGGTTCCTGTTTGAAGGTTGGATCTGAAACCGTGTCCCATTCCTCCCTTGTGGGGTACATCACTCTAAGCTGCTGTCTGAAGAAATATTTGGCTTGTTTGCCGTCCTGCTTCATTCCAGCTGTCGGACTAATTGCCCTCAGTCTTGCTCTGATCTCTGTATGACTGTTTTTGGGCAACTCGCCTATCCATTGACCTTTCCATTGTAACCTGTAGGCTACTGCCATTGCCACTTCCTCTATTTCAAGATTTAGTGGGGGTAGGTTCAGTAACACTTCCATGGATATTGAAGTAGTTCGCATGGCTCCTGTGATTCCTCTGCATGCAAGTCCTTGTATGTGGTTGAGTGTGACCATCACTGTTTTCAATATTGTTCTCCTCCACCAGACCAGGGCTGAATACATGATCCTAGGATTTACAACTGCTGTATACAGCTACAGTGCCCCGCCCCTTATTTGCCTATCCATCAGCCTCTCTATTATCTTTAGAAGAAATGAGGTGAGACTGACTGAACGGAATGCACCTGGTTGGTCATAGTCGTTTCTCCCAGGTTTTGGTATGAATATTACCCTTGTTTTCCTCCATGGTATGGGGATATATCTGAGGGCACAGCATGCCCTAAGGATCTTAGTTACAGGAAGTATGATTGTATCTAAGCTCCTCTCTATAAGTGCTGGAAAGATTCCGTCTTCTCCCTCGCGTTTAAAAAGGTCGAACCCTCTGATTGTCCATTTAACTTTGGAGGGAATAACTATTTTAGCAGCAGTGTCCCAGTCCTTACCTTACCTTGTAACTCGGGATGGCGGTGGTTCGGTCTCACCTGCTTCTAACTTTTTATAGCTGGGAAAGTGTATCCCCAGCAGTTCCTCTATCTCCTCCCAATTGTTGGTGAAGCCTCCCCCTGCTATTCATTAGCTTAGCCCCTCTGAGTACTAAGTTCAGTCAGTCAATTTTGGGTTCTTATATGAATCGGTCCCCGTCCTAATTACCTAACTAACTAACTAACTAACCATCACGCCGTTTTCCGAGAGGACAGACCGCCAAACAACTCGATCTTGGCATACACTTCTTGCTTCATTCACATTCATACATCGTCTCATACATTCACTTCTATTATTCCGACTTCTGACATGGCCCGACTCAAGTATTTGATTCACTTGATCGTGCCATGTCTTCCTCGGGCGTCCCCGGCTTCTTTCTTCCATTCACATTCGCGTCATACATTCTTCTTACACTCCTTTCTTCGTTCATTCGCTCCACATGCCCAAACCATCTAAGCTTCCCTTTCTTAATCTTACTCATTACGCTTACATCAGCCTTGCATTCTTTACAAATTTCAATATTTTTCACACAATCATACATGGTTTTACCACACATTCGTCTCAGAGATCTCATTTCTAAGGCATTCAGTTTACTTTCATCCTTCTTCTGCCAATTCCATGCCTCACTGCAATACATCATCGTTGGTATCAGCACTACATTGTGGACTGCTAGCTTCGCTTCTTTGGACAACTTTTTGTTAGCGCTAACCGCGTTCAGTCCTCCGTTAATGGAGTTTCCTGCATTCACCCTTCTTTCAATATCCCTATCAGTCTTTCCATCTCTCGTAAACATACTTCCCAAATATACAAACTCATCGACCTGCTCCAAGTATTCATCATTCACAACTATATTGCATCATCCGCATACAACAGGCAACATACTTTCAGATTACTCATTTTCGCGCCCAAGCCCACCTCTTTCAATTCTTGCATACAATTATCCATGTATAGATTGAATAACCACGGTGACATTACGCAGCCTTGCTTAACACCTTTTGTGATGTCAAAACACTCCGTAAAATCACCGTTTACTCTAACACATGCAACGCTTTCCTCGTACAGAGACGCGATTGCCTGTATGAGATTCGTATTCACTCCATACTTGGACAATACCTTCCATATTTTTTTCCTATCGACTCGGTCGTACGCTTTTTGTAGATCTACAAAGGCACAGAAGAGTTTCAGGTTTTTTGCCAGAAACTTCTCTGTTAGCATACGCAACGAGAAGATCTGATCCATACACCCCCTTCCGCTCATAAATGCACCTTGCACATCCCATATTTTATCTTTTGTTTTCATTTGTAACCTTTCAATCAATATCCTGCCATACAGCTTTCCAACTGAACTTAGCAGGCTAATAGCCCTGTGATTTCCACATTCCAAATGTGACTCTTTTCCTTTGTATAGAGGCATGATCACAGCCCTCCTCCAATCTAATGGCGTGTAACCCTCCTCTAAACACTGGTTAAAAAGCTTGCATAACCATGTGAGAATTATATGGCTATCTCCTTTAAATTATTCAGCAGCAATATTGTCGAAACCAACAGCCTTACCATCCTTCATACATTTAATTGCTCTTTTTATTTCATCCATGCTGATTTTGGGAACATTCACGCCATCATCATTCATACCTGATTCACCACTGGGAAGACTATCAGTCGGGTTGCTTTTAAAAACCTCTTCAAAGTATTTCATCTATCTCACTTTTATTTCCTTCTCATTCGTTAACATTTTTCCATCTTTCGAGATGGTCCAGAATGCGGATGTATGAAAGTGATAAATTACCTCTCCCTCTAGTTTAAATTCTATGTGTCGATGATCCGACATGGATGGTACATGCTGAGGATTACTCACCAAAACTCATTTACCTCAATTTCGATTTCGAAAATGTTCAGTATGGTTAAAGTATGGACTGGAGCCAGTGGCGTCCCCTATTTGTCTACAGCGATTTCAAGAACATTAAACATAGGACTGAGTCATACCTGTTCTTTTGCAATATTACCCATTCTAGAATTTTCACGGTTCCCGGATATTAGGTATACCTCCAGGATGTTTGCATGGGGGGGAGGGGGGGATGTTCATGGGGAGTTTTTCATATAATAATTTTTGTACTGTTTAATGTACTTTAATAAAAACAAAAATTCGAATAAAAGAAAAATGTTTTCGTAAAAAAATTATAAACATACCGTACAAATAAAAAAATAAAAAGTTCTCGCATAACTGTAATAATTAATTTTTTTCTATACATTTTACAGTAAGTAGTGTACTTAATGAAAGTTACATGATACATAAATTTATTTTTTTAATAATAAACTTAAGACATTTTACCAAAATATAAGGCAAAAAGTCCCGATAAACAACTTTTTAGTAGTTTGCCTAATGTGAGCTTGTTATTCAAAACCTTATACAAAATTTACACTTAAGGGTAAGTTACAATATATATATATATTTAAAATAAAAACATATGTAACAAACTTAAAACATAAATATTTCTTAAGAATCTTACTCAAAAATATTTAATTATCTAATTCAGATAGTTCCTTCCAGCTAGCCAAGTTTTCAAAATATTTATTAACTGTTTAGTTCTAACACATTTTTTAATTTTATTTAGGCAGAATTAATTAAAAAGACAACAAAAAGATAATGAGACATTGTGTACATACTTCAAGTGTGTTACATAATATTATTATGTTGTGATTTGTGATAGATCTATTGATCCAAATGGTTGAGTCTCGTAGAAGATAATGTGCATAGATAATATATATATTATATATACCATTCTCTGTTTTTACTCATGGCAGAGTAGCTCTATGGCATCTCCATTTAGGGTATGTTATGAGGCTAAATACTTGAAGTTCTAATGTTACTATTACTAATTATTATTTGCAGATTATTAGTTCGTAAGGAACCGAGACATGTATCTACCCTTTATTGAGATATATTTTAAAACAATATATTATTATTATTCGCCTATATAGGCAACATTATATCGCCCAAATTTTTATTACTATTTGTTTCGGAGAACTAAAAAAATATTATTGCAATAAGTTAGCATTTTATGAGGTTGATAAGACGCTAATTAATGCAGTGGGTTATAATTATAGGAATAACGCAAAAAGGTTAGGAACTGAAAAGCAATTTACGTATTTACTATAAGGCATTTATTGTTATAATCGTGGAGTTAGTCTTAAACTAAAGTTAATCTTAATTAAATATAAAATATCATTAAAATTAGAGTTAAGTACTTAATTTTACGGTTCTTAAAATTAATTATTCACTTTTCTTAAATCTACGTAAAAGTTTGTATTCTTAAAACTAGAGATTAGCTGGCTTAATTATACGAGAAAGTTGATTCTTAAAGTTAGAGATTCACTTGGCTTAATAATACGGGAAAGTCTTAGTTATCCTACGTAAAAGTTTGTATATTCAGGTGTGATATTTCGTGAAAGTCCTTGCGTGAGTATTCACAGGATGACAGGGTGGAATAATTATAATGAGAGTTCAGAGGCACTTCCCTTTACTGATGGTTGTCCAGGGTTCGGTGGCTGGTGTTAGAAGGTTTGATCTCAGAAGGGCGAAGATCAGTAACTTCCTGGGCGGAAGCGGGGGGGTCGACTCGCGGTGCAGAACCTGGCGACTTCTACGGTAGATCGCCGAAGGGCGAAGACCAGACTTCCTTCTGAGACGGAAGCGTCAAGCAAACTCGTGGTGCAGAGCCTGGGCTGTCACATGCAGTAGATCTCCGAAGGGCGGAGATCGTACTTCCTTCTGGGACGGAAGCGTAACACTAACTGTCGTCAGAGGACCTGGGCGGCCTCTCCGAGGGGCGAGAATAGGTACCTTCCTGGGCGGAAGCTTCAAGCCACCTGTCGTCAGAGAGCCCTGTTCCTGTGGCCATCTGTAGGGATCTTTTTATGAACCGTATTGTCTGGTGGGCCGCTCATTTATTACACGCTTATTTCCTTTTAGATTTTATTGCTGTTTTGTAAAATAATGCCGACTTTCTAAAATGGTATTTAAGGGTGGTCTAAGATTTAAGATGTAGTACTTTACAATGGTTTCCGGCTTGAACAACAATATACGCGGCTAGCCTTTGTGCAATTTTTTATGGCCAATCTAGTCTGGGAATTATTATTACGAATTAAGTTTGCCCATGTTTATAAAGTAAGTATGTCTGTGAATTCGGTCATTACTTATAGGTATTACAAAGGATATATCAAGGTGACGCACCAGAAAAACCTATAATTTTTTTTGTTGAATATTTATGGTCCGCGTATGTAGGTACTGAAATTATAAATAAAAAAATAACAACTAGATCTCTTGAAAACATTATGGAGATTTCCGAACATGCCGAGAACAAGAATGCGATCGATAATGTTGCCAGTTTGAGACTAAACTGCCGATTTCGCCGAATGTTATTTGTTGATAACGTTTATTTTCCTTTGAAGTATTAACGAGAATGTATGAAATTGAAAGGATTGTTTCTAGTACCGTGTACGCGAAATTCAACTATTTCGATTTGTGCTTTTGAGTCTATACTTACATCAAATCTTCTGGAGCAATTCATCTGACATCTGCTGATAAATTTTGTAAATACTCTTCTGTCTGAAAATGCTATTTACTGAAATAATGGCTTCCGAAGAACTAATTATCGCGAACAATAATTAAAATTTAGATAAATGTATACAAATATTTAAAAAATTTCATCTTTGTGTTTCGGCGGCAATGCTACGAGGTTAGATTTATAATCTGTGAAATGCGGACTGAATGTGTTCCAATGCGTTCGGAACATAGTACAAACAATAGATGCGATTGCTAATAATATTATTCCGACAAATATATCCACCCTTTTAACTGAATTTAACGCTGCCAAACAGCATCTAGGTGCGAGAACAGTGTTTAGTGCGAATGAACGTGAACCGGCTTTATTTTTGTGCACCATTTGAAGTTACGGATTTGAGATGATTAGATTTCGGCGTTGCATTGTTTCAAGAATACTTCTGTGATGGAGAACACTACTACTAGCCTCCTTCCCACGGGGGCCGCGAAGCCTAAATCCCAACTGGAGGATGAAGAGTCTGAGGTGGAGTCGGAAGGCAGCGGTGAGATGGACAGTGGCGAGGAGGTGTCAGAGTCTTCGGACGAAGATCCTCCGGCCCCTCCGCCCCCACCGCCGGTCCGCCGGCCTCCCGTTCGATCCAAGAAGCAGCACAATGCCATCATCCGTCGGATACCGCATCGAGATTTCCTCAAACAGAAGAGAAAAAGTGAGGCCCTCAAAGAGTTCCACAAGTTTAGTAAGAAAATGAAACTCGACACCGGGTTGTCCATAAAAACGATAGCGGGAGGTGACATTGTGGAGTTAGATGAACTATTGAGTGACAGTGATGACAGTTTTGCGAAAGAACAGTCAGATTCTAGCGACGGCTTCAGCGATCCAGAGTTTACCATAGACCCGGAGGCCGCCTTGGAGCCCGACCAGGGGAACGAGAGTTTTATCGACCCCGAGACGGGGGCCATCACCGTGCCCGGACAGGAACCTAGTTTAAGTAATGAAGTTATCAGTGAACAAATTGTTAGTAATTCGGATAGCAATACAAATGACGGTGAAAATAAACAAACTCTTTCAATTAGTGATATCATTGCAGAAGGTAGCGAGTTGGACTTGTCCAAGAATGTGGACATTGAAGAAATATTAGGCGCAAATCAATTTACAATAGAAAAAAGAGGTATGGAAATCGTGGACAACATCGGTAACATTTTAACGCAGGAAGGAGATGAAGCGGAGTATGATATAACTGAGAAGTTGAAGGAGATGGGAGAAATAAGTGTAAAGCCAGTGAAGCGAGAAAACGAACAACTCGAGAACACAGAACCCAGTGAATCAGCCGCTAACCCGGAGACCACTCCCGAGAACGCAGAAACAGAGGAAGATGTGAGTATTACAGAGCTAGCCATGACACATTTGTTTTATAGATTCCAAAGGTAGGCGAATAAGGGTTCAATAATTTATTTTACAGTGGTAATTTTATTTCCTAAATTAGAAATAGATTTTATCCCCACCTTCCATGTCTATAATTAATTATAGCTGATAAATTGATAGTCATTACCAATAATTGTAATGGATGCATATCAATACACAGAATCATCGAAAATTAGGGCCATTCCTCAAATGTAAAGATTATATTTGTTTTCTTTTAACCTACAATATAAATGTCAAAGCTAACACCAATAAGTTAATTTACATTTAATTATTTAGGTTCCACACAAAATAAAATACAGTCATGGATATCTTATAACCTCTATTAAAGTCCACATTAAGCTCACTTTTATAATTTATAATTTATAATATATTTTACAACATGGAGTCGTCTGAATTCACATTTTTTTATGTATTGTTCTTTTTGTTTATTACGATTTTCGTGTTGAACTTCACAAGGTCAAAGACCAAATGCATTCCAGAAATGAATCAACTGAGTTAATCTTCCAGAAAAACAAAATGAATGCGTTGAACGTTCGGCGAAACATCCGTGAAGTGATGGACGAGAAGCAATTGGACGCTTCTACGCTGGCGGCTCAGCGCCAGGAGTCGGAGCGTCTGGCTCGCGTGCAGGAGCAACAGCGCATCATCCGTGAAGTGCGCCGCCAGATCGCCCTGGGGCGCCAGGAGAAGGCCGGGGCCTCCCTGCTCAAAGGGCCCAACCTGCAGAAACTCAAGTAACCTCTCCCATAATGGAGTGCTGATACCAACCTTGATGTATGGCAGTGAGGCATGGAACTGGCAGAGGAAGGATGAAAGTAGACTGAATGCTGTAGAAATGAGATCTCTGAGACGAATGTGGTAAAACCATGTATGATCGAGTGAAAAATGTTGAGATTCTTAAAGAATGCAAGGCTGATGTAAGCGTAGTGAGCAAGATTAAGAAAGGGACGCTTAGATGGTTTGGGCATGTAGAGCGAATGAACGAAGAGAGGAGTGTAAGGAGAATATATGACGCTAATGTGAAAGGAAGAAGGAGCCGGGGACGTCCGAGGAAGACATGGCACGATCAAGTGAATCAAATACTTGAGTCGGGCCATGTCAGAAGTCGGAATAATAGAAGAAAATGTATGAGACGATGTATGAATGTGAATGAAGCAAGAAGTGTATGCCAAGATCGAGTTGTTTGGCGGTCCGTCCTCTCTGCCTACCCCTGCGGAGAAACGGCGTGATGGTTAGTTAGTTAGTTAGTTAGTTACTCATTATAAAATCTGTATTGAATTAAGTACTACCAAAGTTCTACAAAATGTACAAACTTTCATTCCTGAAAGAAACACGCTTCTAACATAACCCGATTCAAAGAAATGTAACATGATAATGCGTATGTTGAAATTTATAATGCCATTTTATTCATGTTTAAAAAGTTGTTGTCATTGGTTAATTCTTTTCTTTTTTGTCTTTGGTATTTTTAGCATTGTGCTACAAATATATTTTTTAATTTAATAATTGTTATAAACCCTAAGCCTTACAAGACAGATCATTTTACTGAGCATAACTTTTGTTCTAAAGGGAGTTCCTACTTCCTTACTTACGTAACCTCTAATCCAGTGTCAGTTTACAAATATTAATTCAATTATTAAAGGGCCTAAAAAAGGTTTTTTCCAAAGTAGTAGTTCTTTGTTTATCAGTAATCATTATAAACATTCACATGGACAACAGTTCTGTGGGCAATGTGCATCAGTGTGTCAATCTAAACATAGTATGAGGAAGTATACATGGAATTTGTAAACCTAAAATAATAATAATACTTCACATAGGATAGCCATTTGTTAGAATTTAATCCGGACTTGGCCACTTTGTCTGACGTAAAATAAATAATCAATTTTAAGTTATTATCTGAACTTGGCTCTGCAAATTATGGCATAGTTATTTTTAAAACTAACAAAAAGTTATCTTTCCATAACTAAAATGCACATTGATGCTGTGCAGGATTTTGAAAAAAAAATACCCCGTAAACAGCATGAATAGATTTATTCTGAAATGCTTCAATATTTCATGGCCCCTTAGCAGAATCTTCAGGAATACCTTAAGGGGCTGTGACATCTATCTAAATCTATTCAATCCCTTAACTCATCATTGTATTGTGTTCCAGCTTGCCGGGTACTGTACTAATGAAATTGCCATCGGGTGATGCGAGGAAGTCAGGAGCCAAACTTGGCCAATTGGATCTGTTAAAAGTTCAAAAGAATAAAGGTGAGACTACTAGAAATATGAATTGTAATTATATAACTGCAATACCACCTAACACTTGACTTGGACTATTTTTCATTGCTGACTCTGAACACTTTGTGACAACAATGGTTACCTTTTTAATGACTGTCATTGACTGAAATAGTTATAGCACTGATACAGTTCACTAGATCTGATTGCTTACTTATAATTTCTTCATAATTCAAGTTCCAGAATGAAGAGTTGATGTATATCGGTGGTTTTGTTTAGGTCATCTGACCCCGAGTGTGTCCATAGCGCCGGTGGGGGCGGTGGTGAAGAAGGAGGTGGTGGAGATAGTGGACAGCTCCAGCAGTAGTAGTAGCAGCAGTGAGAGTCCGTCTTCAGACTCGGATGACTGCATCATGCTGAGTGATTCGGAGCTGCCGCCTAGCCCCGAGCCGGAGGAGGACCCACAGAATTCTGGTAAAACAGTTAACTTGTTAGCATTTGTCTTACCATTTTTAGTTGCCACCTTGGCTTGGTCTAGGGTGCACCATGCGCACGTTGTGCGTTTGTGTCGCGCCCATTGTAATATGTAACATTGCCACTACAACACTACACCTCAACATATTATGCTTGTTACATTACCACTGCAGTAAAATAAATTTATTCTATAAGATTATAATGATCCTGAGAGTCACTAATGTCAAATATCCATGTTTTAGGCCTTCATGTGAATGATACATACAATCTGCCAGATGAGCAAGGAAGGGTGGTCATCAATTTCGGTCACCCGGAAAATGAGGAGGATATATTCTTGGCTCCACAAATAGGAAGAATAATTAAACCGCATCAGGTAAATAAAATAGTTTTTTATACAGAAAAATTATATTTTGCAAATAATTGTGCATAATAATATTTTGTTCATATTGCATATTTTTATTTTTTAGATTGGTGGAGTGAGATTTCTGTTTGATAACATTATTGAGTCAGTCGAAAGATTTTCAACGTCAACTGGATTCGGCTGTATTCTGGCACACTCCATGGGATTAGGAAAAACTCTACAAATCGTCTGTTTCTGTGATATTTTTCTGAGGCACACTCAATCTAAAACAGTACTATGTATTATGCCAATCAACACGTTACAGAATTGGGTATGTTGCACTTTAATATTTTCATATAGATTCTTCATTTATCACGCAAAATATAATTTATGGCTAACAATTGCCTTTTTTCACATGTACTCCAATGTTTTATGATTATGTATCTCAATTTCTCAAACTTTGTGTATATAGCAGTTTAAAACACAATAATTGTTTCCAGGTAGCGGAGTTCAACATGTGGCTGCCATTAGAACCTACCGGAAGTCCCCTTAGTATGCACGGAGAAGTTCGCTCCCGAAACTTCCCAATCTATGTGCTGAACGACAGTCACAAAACATTACAAGCCAGAGCTAAAGTTATCCAGGTAAGCTTTCTTTACGATTTACTCATGCTTTTTTATTTTATACGGAAGTATGTAGTCGTTGCATTGCGTCAAATAAACTAACATGAATAAAATTATTTGTCTAGGAATGGACAACTGTCGGAGGCGTTCTGATGATTGGATATGAACTTTACCGGTTGCTGAGTATGAAGAAGAATAAAAAACCAAGAAATCGAAAGCAAAAAGAAAAAACTTCTGGGAAAACAGCTGAAAAAGACAAACCAGACAGCAAAGATGGGGAGAAATCATCTGATTCTATCAAGCCACCGGTTGAAGGCGATAAGAAGTCGGTGGATGCTACAGCCGCACTCACCTCCACTGATGCTCTCAAATGTGATGAGAAGCTCGGCAAAGAAGAAGATGAACCGAAGAATGGAGAAGGGGCAGAAAAGCCTGAAGAAGATGATGAGGACGATGAAGAAAAGAAATTACTTGATAGTAAGTATCCACTAGTTTCATGTCGTATAAAATTACTTGATAGTAAGTATCCGCTAGTTTCATGTCTTATAAAATTACTTGTTTGTAAGTATCCGCTACTTTCATGTCTTATAAAATTACTTGATACTAAGTATCCGCTAGTCTCATGTCTTATAAAATTACTTATTAGTAAGTATCCACTAGTTTCATGTCTTATAAAATTACTTGTTAGTAAGTATCCGTTACTTTCGTGTCTTATAAAATTACTTGATAGTAAGTATCCACTAGTTTCATGTCTTATAAAATGTACTTCTCTATATTTATGAAATCTCGAGGTTGCAAAAAACTGACAACAGCTTCTGAACTTTGAAAGAGGAATAAGTAATGGAATAGATAATTTTATTGTGTCACTTAACCAAAAACTAACCGTGCCAAATGAAATTTATCCCTTATTTAATATTAAATCAGTTTGTTTTATATTGTACTTGTAAGTATTTTGCTAATCTAATGTGAATTTCTAGATATGTTTGAAGCCCTAGTGAAGCCCGGGCCCGACCTTGTGATCTGTGATGAAGGGCACCGAATAAAGAACTCCCACTCCAACATTTCTTATGCACTTAAGCAGATGAGAACCAAACGAAGAATTGTGCTGACTGGTAAGATTGAATAGATCTCTTGTTTCGTGATACTGATTTAGTATTATTGAAAATATTTTGGAATTACAGTAATGTTTATATTCCAGGGTACCCACTGCAGAACAACCTCCTGGAGTACTGGTGTATGGTGGACTTTGTTCGCCCCAACTACTTGGGTACAAAGACAGAGTTCAGCAATATGTTTGAGAGGCCTATTCAGAACGGGCAGTGTATAGACTCCACGCCTCAGGATATCAGACTGATGAGATACCGCGCCCACGTGTTGCACTCACTTCTCGTTGGTTTTGTCCAGAGGTAAGAATACAGAAATTCACCATTCTTCTTCCATAAATAAATATTTTTACGCGAATTTTCACCCTAAACAAACTTTCACATTTTTTTTTCACCATTACAAACATATTATGTTCGTCTAATTCAGTGGGTCTCAACCTTATTTGCCCCACCACCCATTTTGCAATATCACGACTAACCGGTTAGTAGCGTAGTGGTTTGGATTCCCACCCGGCCTTCGCAGGTTCGATCTTCTGCAAGTTAAGTCTTCCATCATTGCACAAGCGACATTTTCCCATTATAATGATGGAAGTAGTAGGATTTACAATATTCTGAGATTATTTATAACTTTGGAATGTTTGTCTTTCTAAAAAAACTCTTTTCTATTGGTATACTTTATTTTGAGGATTATTGAAACAATATTAATTTAATTATAATTAATATTGTACTTTGTTTACACCATTTAACCAATTTAACCAAAATATAAGCATTTTGTATATTCTTAAATTATTGTTCTAATTTTTTATCATTTGACTATACTTGAAATTATTTTTTAGTATTCATATATTCCTATGAATATAGATAGCATTGCTATCGAAACATGTAGAGATATTTATTTATTTTTATAAAAGTGGTGTAAACAAAGTACAATATTAATTTAATTATAATTAATATTGTACTTTGTTTACACCATTTAACCAATTTAACCAAAATATAAGCATTTTGTATATTCTTAAATTATTGTTCTAATTTTTTATCATTTGACTATACTTGAAATTATTTTTTAGTATTCATATATTCCTATGAATATAGATAGCATTGCTATCGAAACATGTAGAGATATTTATTTATTTTTATAAAAGTGGTGTAAACAAAGTACAATTTAAATTTTTTAATTAATAATGACGCCACAAAGTTACCAATCCTCTGAAGAAATTACAATATTAATTTGTTAAATCGCTACGACAGATAACACGTTTCTTTTTACTCGGCAATACAATGAAATCTGTACCGGGACTGAGAGATAAGAACTCTAGTTTCCGTGGTCATCTTTGACCTGACTTCGACACGATTGCAGTACCCGTTTTCCATAACAATAGCTTTTTACTATTGATAAGTATTTACATATTACGTACCTATAGTTTTCACAGATTATGTATTACACTACTATTCACCTTACAACAGGTTAGTCGAGTGAACACCATAGAAAAAAAAAAACTATTAATCCATTAATAAACTAATTGACTGGTTCATATGCAAGATTCTTGCAAATTGTACCCATGACTAATTTGAATTCATGAGGAAAAATTATTTTTAATAAATCCTCTCACCCCCATTTTATCCCTTCACCGTCCCCTTGGAGGCTTTCACCGCCCCCCATTTGCCCTTGAGGCCACTACCGTATTACCGTATTGTATTAGTTTTGATTTGTAGTGATTAAGATTGGTGAAGCTTTGTTTGTCAATGAATACTGGTGTGCTTTATAATAATAGCCTCCTAGATTTAGATAGAAGCAAAGGTCATTAACTGAAGAATTCCACTGTTCAAATCATGTACTACGGTGCAATTGTCATATACCACCACTACTGAGAAATAATACACCACATGACTAATTACATTTATTTTATTTATTTATTCATAAATTTAAACAACAAAATCAAAAACATTAACCACTCATATTTCTAGGACAGTCCTCTGTTAAGAAGAGCGGCTTTACAATTTAGTGAAACAATATATAAAAACCAAAAAAATATAGCACCAAAATTATACTATATCATCTACAGTATGTTGGGCAGTATATTTAAATATGACAACACAAACAATCTGTGGTGGCTCTGGTTGGGGGTTGTAATGGGGGTGCGTGATGCTAATGTATAGTGGGCTGTAATGGGGGTGCGTGATGCTAACGTATAGTGGGCTGTAATGGGGGTGCGTGGTGCTAATGTATGGTGGGCTGTAATGGGGGTGCCTGATGCTAATGTATAGTGGGCTGTAATGGGGGTGCGTGATGCTAAAGTATAGTGGGGTGTAATGGGGGTGCGTGATGCTAAAGTATGGTTGGCTGTAATGGGGGTGCGTGATGCTAATGTATAGTGGGCTGCTATAGCTAGTGACAGTTAACCGACTTGTAGTTACATAATATATTTGTGTAGACGGTCCCAAGCAGTGCTACAGTCTACGCTGCCTCAAAAGGAAGAGTATGTCCTGCTGGTGAGGATGACAGATCTGCAGAGGAAGTTGTATGACACATTCATGAATGAGGTAGTGAGGAAGAAAACAGTGCCCAATCCACTGAAAGCTTTTGCAGTTTGCTGCAAGGTAAGATATACTTATTGTATATACCCTTGAAGTAAAACCATTGATTGCTTTGCTTACCATTACGTACATAAACAATAGACATTGTAATTAATAAAACTAAACTTTAAATTGTTTCTAGATTTGGAACCACCCAGACGTGCTATATTATTTCATGAAAAAGCGAGAAGAGATGGCAGCTATGATCGATTATGACTTGGAACTTGAGGATCCTACAGTAACCAATGCAAATCTCAAGAATAAACCAGGACCTAAGAAAGGAAAGCCTAGGTCTCGGGCACAACCCAAAAAAGGCAATGATAAGACAGTAAGTTTTCTATATTTCATAATACTAATTATTTTCAAAGTTTTTTCAATTGTTACTTAATATTAAACATTTGACTTCTTTATTTCTAGCCCTTGGCACCAAATACTGCTATCAGTGGAAAGCCAGCAGCGACTATACCCCCTAACACTAGCAATGCCAATCCAGCCACCGACTCTTACAACTACGATCCAAACAAAAGTGTCCACCCTAATGGAGGACAGTATGGCTATGGTCAAGACATGAATCAGCCACCAAACTCCTACCCTCCGTATGGATATCAACAGTATCCTCAACAGCACCAACAGAACTACTATGGCCAAGGTGATGCTTACGGACAGCAGTACGCCGGGGGCTACTACCCTCAGCAGCCCTATGGCGGGGAATACAGTCACTACAACCAGCCCAACCCCCAGAACCAGAACTCTGGCAGTCTTCCACTCCCTCAGCAGGGCTACCCACAGAACCCCGCTTATAATCCTCAAGGATATTGGGGCCCTGATAATAACTATTACAATAATACAAATTCTGATTATTATCAAAACCCTAATCAAAGTCATACCGGCTATCCTAATAATCCAAGCAATCCGGATCCATATCCCAATAGCTATGATCCGTATGCTCAACAAACACAACCATACCACGGATTTAACAGTCAAACCAGAGCATATGATCGGAATGTTCCTAATGGTGAACAAGGGTTTGATAGTACTGCCCCAAACAATGCTCCATATCCAGCTCCGGTAATGCCGAGTGCCGCTAATGCTCCTATCTTCCCCATGCAACCATCCTCTGAACCAGCAGCAGTTAGTTCCTACGACAGCACCATGTATCCGGGATATCAGAATGCTCAAACTACCCCAGTTGCACCAGACAAACCTGCAATAGTAACCAGCGCCGGGGGAATGCCCCCAGAGAATCCTCCCACATGGCCAATTCCCTGCGATGATCTTAATTCTAAAAATTTGAATCATTTCAATAATATAGATATTAAGCATGACTCCAAGACTGATTCAGATGGCGAATTTAAAATAGCTGATCTCGACACTATGAAAGTCATCAAAGATGTGAAATGTGAGATTAAGTCGGAATTTAAACAAGAAAGTGCATTCATTAAAGAGGAAATTAAAGAAGACGTAACAACTGAAGCAATCCCCAAGGTTGACGAGTCTGCTAAGGAAAATACCGAATCAGTTGATGGTATTCCTAAAATAGATGACACTGTTAAAAATGTAGAAGAAAAAGAAAAACCGAAAAAATCCAAAGAGAAAACAAAATCCAAGGACAAAAAAGACAAAAAAGGAGGTAAATCCTCAAAAGACAAGAGTAAGAATGGAGAAGAAAGTGGGAAAGATTCCGACGAAGAGAAGAAGGATAAAGAAGATAGCGACTCAAAGAAGATGGAAGTTAAAGAAGAGGTCCCTTATGAATGGGCAAACGATGTACTGAAAACATATATTCCAGGAATTATAGAAAATTCAGCCAAGATGGAGATTTTCTTCTGTATCCTGATAGAGAGCATCAGACTGGGTGACCGCTTGTTACTCTTCAGTCAAAGTCTCTTCACTCTAAATCTCATTGAAGACTTTTTACAAAGAAACTATATTTACGGAACAGATGTTCCTTGGGCCAAAAATAAAAGCTATTACCGTAAGCACACTTAAGATATTATTGAAATTCAGATGATAATTTTTTAAATCCTACTCAGTTAGTATTTGACTAAATGATATTATTTGTTTCAGGTTTGGACGGATCTACGAGCGCGCTGGAGAGAGAGAAACTAATCAATGAATTTAATTCCAATCCAAACATTCACCTGTTCCTGGTGTCCACTAGAGCTGGTTCTCTGGGCATCAACCTCGTGGGGGCTAACCGGGTCATAGTCTTTGATGCCAGCTGGAATCCCTGCCATGACACTCAGGCTGTTTGCAGAGTTTACAGGTAAATTTATCACCCACTTCAGTTATAATACATAATATTATGTATTTCTATAATTTTATTCAGCTCTTATTGTAGATCGCAGCTAGTCTTTATTTCTCTTTTGAAAAAAATAAATCCATTCTATTATTGGGGCCAAGAACGTATATGCCCCAAGACGACTCAACCAGTCTGTTGGGGAAACCTTATACATATTACATTATAACCATTATTTGTGTGTAGATATGGCCAGAAGAAACCTTGTTTTGTGTACCGTCTGGTGATGGACAACTGCCTGGAAAAGAAGATCTACGACCGTCAGATCAACAAGCAGGGCATGGCCGACCGCGTGGTGGACGAGTGCAACCCAGATGCCGTGCTGTCCATGAAGGAGGTGACCAACCTGTGTTGGGACAGCGAGGAGAAGGAGACGGAGACCAAGGAGTTTGAGAAGGACTGCAAGGAGAAATACCTGGATGTGGTCATGAGGAAGGTCATTGAGGAGCATGCACGCACTCTAAGCAAGGAGCCCTTCCAGCACGAGTCTCTGCTGGTGGACAGGAAGGAGAAGAAGTTGTCCAGCGCAGAGAAGAGATTGGCTCAGCGAGGGTGAGTTCATACCAGCAAGTATAATGTAACTCCTTTTTTTTTACCTTAATTAACCTTGAATGCCAATTTTTTCTTTTTGAATGAAGGATATCCATAACAGTAAATCAGCAAATTATTGTAGCCTATGTCTACAATAATTTATCTTGTTAATTACAATCAGGATATAAATGATAATATGAAATTAGAATGAGCAGATTGTTTGATTGTAGCAAAATTTTAGGTGAAAATCTATGGGTACTATCAAATACCGTAGAAATATGCTAATACATACAGCTCTTGTCATTTACCATACATTGAGATGGCAACAAGCTACACTAGCGCCCTCTAGTGGCCCGAGTTGTATTGGGTTTTTCCATACATTTTAATACATTTTCTGTGAAATATATTCTTAATAAATTATAGAAATCGAAAAATAAGTATTAGGTTACCTACATTTGATTTTAATCCTTTTTTGCTCATGTATACATATACATTTTTAAAAGAGGCTATTAGGATTGTGTTAACAATTACAGTCTCACTGGTTGCGCACTGTCCTTGACTTTGATTTTATGGCTAATAGAGCAATCAGTTTGGTTTTTAACGGGGAGAGTTATTATCTATTAATTCAAAATAATGATAGTATTATTACGCAATACAATAAACATAATGTTTTTAAATAGAAAAATATTTATTAAATATTTTATAAATTTACATGGACTAGCATTTATCAAAATCTAATCAGAAATATTACTTTTTTCTGACTGTCCCATTGTATGTTTTACAAAATATTAAAAATACAAATATGATTTTTAAAGTGGAGAAAAGTATGTTTCATCATTTATCGTTGCGTTTTTGTAAATAAACGTAACCAAAGATTTGTAATCCGCATTACAAAAAAAAAAAACATTTTTTTTTTTTTTAAATACTAAAAAATATAATTACGTAGGTATAGAAAAAATATGTTTCCTTCTTACAACAATCCCATAATTTTATTTAATCTTTTATCAAAAGCATTCGCTTGTGAATGGAGAGGAACGTAGGTATAGGCTTTATAAGTAGGTAGCTTATTGGAATATAAACAGCATAAGAAAATTATAAAGTTTTTTTATATATCTCATTTCTATTTGGTATTTATATTCCAATAAGGTACCTACTTATTAGTGTAAGTCCCTCTCCATTCACAAGCGAATGCTTTTGATAAAAGAGTAAAAAAAAAAGTTATCAGATTGTTGTAAGTAGGAAACATATTTTTTCTATAACTACGTCATTATATTTTTTAGTATTATCTTGGGTTAAACTATAAGATTTTTTTTTATGTATGAGAAAATAATACACTTAATCGCTCATTAGAAGATTGTTTATTTTGCGTAAAAAATATTTTTGATATCGCCGATGGAACACAGTTGAAGTTATTTGTTAGTTTCGTTAATTCTATTAAAAACTATATTATTTCTAACCTAGCTCAATAAAAGAATGCGACAAAATATAAATAATTGTTATAGAAAGGTTCATATTATTATTCCGTTATTTGGTTCCCGCAACCCAGGTGTATATTTCTGGAAAAAAATTGTTCAAATTTGCATTATCTAAGTTAAATGTAGGAATGTACCATCCCACACCGTCATTACGATGTGATTTTTTGATTCATGTTTCATTAGAGATTTGTTAATATTTTCCTCTTCACCAAATAAATTAAATTAAGCTACAAAGGAGATCAAACTAATTGGTCTCATTGAAGAAGTTAATTGTTCATCTTTGAATGGAATATTTATTCCTTTATTACCCATACGATTGTTAAAAACAATTATCACATATTTTTTAACAAGAAAATTGATGCAAAATAATACCACCTTATCATTTTGAATAAAAGAAATTTTTCTCAAATTAATTGCATTTTATCAGCGCGCTAGAGGTGATATTTAAAAATCAACACATTTTCCCACCGAAAGACGGGCTCGGCGGTGAACAACGCTGGCGGCTGGACTGTGGGACAGAGAATTCGTAGGTTCGTGTTCTCTTTCCGTGTGACGAACCCCTCCACCCCCGCCCGCAACAATCCACGTTCACAATCTTCGTTGTACCTACATACATATTAATTTATAGATCAACTTGTATCTAGAAACTGAATACATATTCATTTATAGATCAACTTGTATCTAGAAACTAAACACATATTCATTTCTGGATCAACTTGTACGAGGTTTGTTCAAAAGAAAAGGTGAATTTTGAATTTTCGCGGGCTGTGCACATTCGATTATCGATTTTTTTTTTGTTATGTTGGTACACATATGTTTATCATAATGTTGGCATTATCAGCCATTTTGGATTAGTGGTTTGTTTTTGACAACTGGAAAGATTAGTCACGTTTTTGTTCTTCGATTTTTTACTTTTGAAATAAAAGGATCAAAGAATATGTATTAAATTTTGCGTTAAAAATGGAATAAAGTGCTCCAACGCACTTAAAATGTTGACTGGCATTCGGCGAGTCTACTTTGTCTCAAAAAAGTGTTTACTCGTATAAGTGGTACGAGCGCTTTACAGAAGGCCGAGAAGATATAAATGACGATGAGCGTCTTGGAGTTGCAACCACGTCAACAAACAAAGAAAACATCGAAACAGTGAAGAAAATGGTTTTGAAAAATCGTCGAATCACTATTAGGGAAGTTGCAGAGGATGTTGGCATATCAATCGGCTCATGCCATGCAATTTTCTCGGATGTTTTGGGCATGAAACGTGTGGCAGCGAAGTTTGTTCCGAAATTGCAAAATTTTGAGCAAAAGCAACGTCGCATTAGTATCGCTCAGGAGTTGTTGAATGACTTCAACGATGATCCAGATTTGCTCAAAAGGGTCATAACTGGTGATGAAACGTGGGTATATGGTTATGACGTCGAAACCAAGGCCCAATCATCCCAATGGAAGCGGCCAGAAGAGCCAAGACCGAAAAAAGCACGCCAAGTTCGATCAAATGTGAAGGTTTTGCTCACTGTTTTCTTCGATTACAATGATGTGGTGCATCATGAGTTCTTGCCAACAGGTCGTACAGTTAATAAGGAATACTACAAGGAAGTTATGCAACGTTTGCGTGAAGCAATACGGCTCAAACGATCGGAATTGTGGAAAAACAAATCATGGATTTTGCATCACAATAATGCACCAGCTCGCACATCAATGCTTGTTGGTGATTATTTGGCCAAAAACAACACCGTAATCATGCCTCAACCACCGTATTCACCAGATTTGGCTCCCTGCGACTTTTTCCTATTCCCGAAACTGAAGAGACCAATGAAAGGAAAGTGTTTTGCCACAATTGATGAGATAAAGTCAGAATCGAAGAACGAGCTGATGGCCATACCGAAAAGCGCATTCCAGAAGTGCTCTGAGGATTGGAAGAAGCGCTGGCATAAGTGCATTATATCTGAGGGGGATTACTTTGACGGGGAGAAAATGGATATTGATGAATAAATAAATACTTTTCGAAAAAATTCAAAATACACCTTTTCTTTTGAACAAACCTCGTATCTAGAAACTGAGTATACATCAAACGAAGCAACCAAACGAGAATAAATGGATAAAAAATAACCGTTAAACTAAGCAAATTTCTCATATTTTGATGACGAATAGACCGACTGGAGTCCGTCGCAAACTGGCAACCTTGGTAATGATTAAGGCACTGTTGCCAACTCGTACAGATGTATTCCACCGGAGTCCAGATAAATGGTGTTAAAGGTGGATCAACAAAGGTCATTAAAATCTGACTAGATCAACATACTACGGAAGAGGTGACTATATATATATGCTCTGTTTTCTTTTTTTTTAAATGTTGAAAATATATATATTTTTTTACCTAATGTGATATGGCCTGAAATGGCTTCTGGACTTAATCCTCCCGGAGGATTTGTTTGGGCATTTTAAATAAAAAAAAATTGCAGATACTTTCGTCATACCGGGTTCGTTATTTATCGATTTGTTTTTATGGTTTCTTAGGCTGGGGTAAAACCGTTTTGCTAGGCTTAAGATGACATTTTTTATTTTTTTATTAGCGGAACTCCGGAACCTTTGTGAAGTTGGGTAACCCTCGTCCATCGAGGTGCTCCGAGTGCCAGCCTAATAATTTTATGTAGCAAATTGAAATTTTTTTTTCAATATTAAATTGTCCTAATGTTGGGTTATTGAGGCGATTAATGTTTGAGTATGCGCTGGCATTTGGTGGGATGGCTGCATGAATGCCTGAAGGGCTTCCGCAGCCCGGGGGAAGTTATTTGTCGGGGCTGCTTGTTGCGGGGGAGTGACCTGCCGGTCCATTAGTGGTGGAGGGACCGGGTTAGTGGATGGGTTGCGCCACTGGTATTGGCTATGGAATCGGTTGCTTCCGTATTGGAAACGTGGTGAGGGTCAGCCTTTCTAGCTAGCCGTATGTGCTCTGTTACAGATGACACATTTGACAGGTGAATCGTGTGATTTTACGCATTCGTGAGTGGGGTGTTCGCCCGCGCATTTTACGCATCGTGGGTGGGTGTTGCAGCATCAGGAAGAATGCCTGTGGTTTTGGCATTGGAAGCATAGCCCGATGCTTAGTCTGCTGCGCAGTTTCCTGTCGTAACCTAATTGTCCTAATTTTGAAGCTTATACAGACTTGCTTGAAGTATCCTTCAGCGTACTGTGAACGAAAGTGGCACCATCTCTATTGGTGCAATGAATACTTCTGAATGGATTTTTAATTCAATGATCTAAATTCACGTTCACCTCATCCCCGACTTCTACTACCATTCATTTTCCATTACCTACCATTCTATTAGATGTAGAACCTGAAACCCCGCTTCACAAAAATAGCACACTAAAGGTAATTTTTTTACGAAATTGACACTACAAATGAACCCATTGTTATATTTTATTATTTATTATCATGGATTAATGACCAAAAATTAGTACAGGTATCAATCAGGGACGGCCTCCATGGTCGAGGGGCAAGTCTCTCGACTACGAATCCGAAGGTCGCGGGTTCAAATCCCGGCGTGCGCAAGTAAATTTTATTTGATTAATTTGTGTTTTTTCACAATTAATTAATTAAAAATAATATATGGTATATTTGCGCACGTTCCAGAGTGGAAGATACACTCAGTATCGCCCTGGTGAAAGACCACCATTCAGAATTGAAATGTTGCTTGAAATGGCCTTTAGTCGTGTTTGGTGACCAGATCTGAATAGCCAGGTATTTTCCCCTTCTGCTTCCCCTCCTCAATACCTTCAGCTTCACAACATTCCCCAATTGGGGATGCCATAGTCTCACTGGCTCCAGACGGTTGGGAGCAGTTGGGACTCTTGTGCGGTATTCATATAAAAAAAATCTAAAATAATATCAACATAATATAATGTACCTAATAGCCATACCGATACGGATAAGTACCAAAGATCTGTTAATATCAGATAACAATGAATAAATACTTGAAATGAAAAGAAAAAAAAATTAATAAAAAAAAAACGAGCTTAGGAGGATGTATTAACTTGTTGAACCCTGGACGCGCACGATGCTGTAAATGATACAATATAATAATTCGCACCAGTACGCGTCCGGGGTTCGGCAGATTAAGGATGAGGCAGGGAACTTTCTGAGGGAGGAAAATGAAATTCTCAGTGGGAAAGAATACTTCGAGAAGCTGGTGAGCGCCCCCCACTTTGGGACCCAAGAAGAACTAAATTACCTAGAAACTAACGAAGAGGGCGACATCTCACTGGAAGAAGTAAAAATAGCAATTAAATTCCTAAAAAGAGGAAAAGCTGCCGGACTAGATAATATAAGGCCTGAAATGTTGAAAGCTCTGGGCGATCTAGGCCTTAGATGGTTAACGCAAGTTTTCTCAGTAGCGTAGAGAACGGGAAAGGCCCCGAAAGCCTGGAGGATAGAGATTATAATCCCAATATTCGAAACAGGGGACCAAAAAGTATGTTCCAACTACCGAGGAATCTTGCTTCTTAGCCAACCAGGAAAAGTCTTCGCTAGAATTTTAGAAAAAAAGTGTCACAGGGTGTCAGAGCACAAGATACAAGAAGAACAGTGCTGATTTAGACAAGGTAGATTCACCACTGACCAGCTCTTCATACTACAAATGATCATTCGGAAATGTTGGGAATACTGCAACATGATATTTGCTGGTTTTATCGACTTAGAGAAGGCATATGATTTAGTGCCGCGCCAGCTGCTGTGGGAGGTGCTCAAAGTATACGGAGTACAAGGTAAACTGCTAAAAGGTATATCATCCTTATACGAAAAAAGCAGCAGTAGCGTCCGTATAAATGGTAAAATTTTGGAAGAATTCCAAGTGGAAATTGGCCTCAGACAAGTGTGAATAGGTGCAGCAAGTTGAACTAAGTATCGAGACAAAGTTGGCAGTGTACAAATCAGTGTATCGCCCCACGCTTACTTATGGTCACCAGATCTGGACGAGCGTACACCTTCTAGGGTCCAATCTGCCGAAATTAGATTTTTGAGAAGAGTTGCAGGAGTCACGGGATGGGATCGAATAAGAGGCTCGATCTGGGAGGAGCTTAACATCGAACCACTATTACTCTTCATAGAAAAGTCGCAACTGAGGTGACTTGGGCACATGTTAAGAATGCCAGAAGGTCGAATTCCACGGAAGGAAGACGTCCAGTGGGCCGCCCCAGGTGGGAGAATCAACTCCAGAGGCTGGACCTACTATGGACGGATGCCGTAAACGTAGCACAGGACAGGAACGCTTGGACGCGCCTTGTCGATGCGATGGGTCCCCGACCCGAGTAGGACAAGGGGAAGAAGATGTATGTCTATTGTATCGAATATATCGAGATCGGTCAGTAACGCAAGTACTAAATATCGATATCCGTAATACCATTCACCGAGAGAGTGCAGCATAAATTTCTTTGATTTATTAATTACAAGTTCTGTATTCCAATCGAAAATCTTAACTATACTTTTTTAATGGACCTACCTAACCTAACCGATTTATCATCAATCGATTTAGTATGTCTCTTCAAAATAGCGAATGGCAGATTGGACGCCCTGGATTTAACGAGCCTTATTACCTTGCGTGTACCTACCCGTAACATGAGGCAGACGGCTCTATATAATAATCCAGCATCTTCAAATAATTATTTGGAGAACTCTCCCACTCAAAGATTGCACAGACTTGGTAAGGAGTATAGTTCAATTGATGTTTACCGTTACAACACTGTCTAGGCTAAGAATCAGTTTATTTGAATGTTTTCATTAAATTTATTAAGTTTTTTCATGTGCACCTTTTTATCATTGTATTTATTATGTTATGTTTCTATAAAACACCCAATCGGGCGAAATAAAGGTTGTATTGTTATCCGCGGCACGGGAAATCCCACTGAGGATATCATTATTTATTATTTTGAAGAAGATAAAACATTATTATTATTATTATTATTATAAACATGCTTTACAACTGTTCACGTTTTACAATATCATAATAATTATAAACCTATTACCCACCCATTGCGCTGTAACTAGCCACTTACATAGTTTCTACCTTATTAATTATTTTTGTGTTTAATTCGTAGAATTCCATTTAATTTTTTTTTAAATCCAACTCGAAAATGGCCTTAAACACCGAAACAGCTGTCACAATAATAAAAAAAAACTAAAAATACTTGCAGAACTTAATAATAACATTCATAAATTTGATTTACCTTCTTACTTCTTTTATACTTATGTTATTATATTATGTACTCAGCCACTTGTTATACTATTTTGTACAACCTGCAGTTATATGTAACCACAAGTAAAACTGTTATTCATTACTCTGTAACTACTTACTTGTATTCAGTATCGATATATCCGACACCTGGTGGTATTATAATACATGTTGTTAGTGTATTAGGTTCAAGCCTATATGTAGGTCACCTAATATTTATTTATTAAGAATATGTTTCACAGAAAATCTATTAAATGTATGAAAAAACCAATTCCTACAACTCGGGCCACCAAAGGGTGCTAGTGTAGCATGTGGCCATCAAATGCCAAGAGAGGGAGGTATTGTCATTTAAGAGTATTTACTATTACCAAAAACAAGGTCATAAATTTTTTTGTAACACCTGGTGTGAATAGGGTGTATGTATCTTTATTGAGGGATAAAGACCGCTATTATGCCAAGTAGTTTAACAGGTTTGCTGCCATAAAATGTTGAGTACGTAATCAAACTAAACCAAAACAGTCCAGATTGGGACCGGCGGCAGTGAACGAGCTGAACATCTTTTAATGATTATTTATATGCTGGATAGCAGGTAAAAACGTAAATACGTCGACTGATTGTTGTAATGTTTTTCAATAAATTATTTAAATAATGAAATGATCTTTTTATTCCAGATATGAGTTGGAGAAGAAGGCAGCAGCAAACCCAAAGCCGAGCCTCATGTACCGTACCATCCGCACGGCAGACGGGACCATTATCCAGCGGCCTGTAGCCTCCGTGAGGCCCATGCAGCACGGGGGCTCCGGGGGCGCTCGCTGGATTCCCGCCGAGGTCTGGCAGCGACAGGGCATGACGGCTCAGGAGATGACTCTGCCACTAGGTCAGTAATGCTTATTTCTTTTATACATACAACCATGCAAAAGCTCTCAGTGTATTGCCTGAGCTACAACACTAATTTGTACAATATTGTAAGATTTACTTTACCCATTCAGTCAGTGAACCAGCGACTTGCGCAGTACTCACATGTTAACTAATGCGCTCTTGTAAAAAGTTTTTAATATTTGAGTTCCCCTTTTGTTCTTCACTGGTCGTAGTAAGTGGCAAGTAAAGTGATATTGATATATCACATTTGCATCAGTACAGTGATAAGAGATGTGATGCTCGAATTAAAGTCTCGCGTGAAAATGAATTGAATGTTTTATTTTATTTTATTAGTGATAAGGAGACGCTCTGCATAGCTCCTGTTAGCACGCAGATCATAGGCCTTTGAGCTTTGAGATTGTGTTTCCATGTTTACCATATTAACCTTAAACGAATACTCTGAAGCTCAGATCTATTCAGAATATATTCTATGATCTGAGCTTTGACCACATAGATTGAACACACTTAAATTAAATTTCTCTGCATGTATATTATATATAAATATGTTTTTATATTATTTTATTTTATTTATATAAACATATATTTATTTTGTAGGATAACTGTAAGGAAAGGATGTGTCTATAAGTTTTTATCCCTTTATACGTTTTTACTTTTATTTGAACAATAAAGATTTTTTGAATTTGATTGAATTCTTCTGTTTGATCTCAGATGTGGTGATTCCAACCAATTCGGCGGAGAAGTCCAACATCGTCCTCAAGGCTGGGCAGCGGGTGATGGTGCTCAAGTCCCCCAAAGGCATCTACATGCAGCTGGAGTCTGGCAAGATCATCGCCATCAAGACCTCCTTTAAGGTGGGACAGAACAAGGATGGCACGCCCGGGGCTAAGGAAAGCACGGCCACTGTCAAGAAAGGTAATTATTGTCTTCATTTGCCCATCTGTGTTTCTCTATCTGTCTCATAACTTCAGACAATGGAAACAGTAATGTGAGCGAGTATTTTGAAAATAATTTGTAGCACATCTTTTTTTGTATATTTTTCAGTGATCCAAGCTCGTCCTCCAAACCTTCCAGGATCACTCAAGAATAATTCTGCTATAACAGTTATCTCCAAGGGGGGGAGAGGAGGTCTACAGAAGATCATGTCTCGGCCGGCAATTAGACCCGCCATTCTTTCGCATAAATTGGGTAGCAATGTGAGACCATTTGCCACGGGACAGAAAATACAAGAAATAAAAATTCGTAGCGCTCCTACTAACCTGCCCACCAAACCCATCTCCCTAATCCGGGGCCGAGCCCCGCCCAAACCCAATCGCCCAATATCCATACAAAATAAACTTAATATCAAAATACAAGGCATTACCAGCAGTGCAAGCGATTCTGCTGAAAACTCGCAAGATAGAACAGATAATGCCGTAGATGATGAAAAGTCAGAAGAAGATATGGAGATAAGAAATTCTACTAGTAGTGCTGAGCTGGGTGAACTAATTGCAGTGAACACCACCCAGTCTGACCAAGGAATGGAACAAAGTCAAGACATTCATGAAGATTTTGAACCCGGACTTCTACCCACTAAAGCTCTTCAACCCACTGTTCCGGAAGATGTAATTTCTGAGGATTCAAGTCAAGAAAAGACATATGTAGATTTGTCGGACAAGGCCGAGTCCAAAATCACTACAAAGCCCAGCTCTAAGAAACCCTCCGTTAAATCAGAATCTCCAGTAATGATGGATTGCAAGATTCCTATCAAAAAAGGTTTCCCTCATGCTGAAACTATGAAAATGGGTTTTATGAATGAAGTCACAATAAAGCGTACCTCGGTACCTTCAAAACCGAGCACTTCCCTGTCTTCTTTAGGCGAAAGCACTAAACCAGCTCCCGTGAGCTTGATGGCCGATGAGATATTTCCTTCTGAGGCCACCCTCTCGGAACACAAATTGCCCACTTCCCAGGCTACTTTGGTTCAATCGGCTGATGAAAATTCATTAGAAGAAGACATGTTCAAAGAAAAGAAAATTTACAAGCCAAACCTTGTCGACAGAAAACCAAAAGTTAATTCGCTAAAAAATTACAGGCATACTAAATCTATGCAGAAGTCCATACCCATACAGTCTGATTTTAGTATGGGGATGGTGTCCCCTGCCAGTACCTCCAGCACCCCGACCCCTCCTCCCGCTCCTCTGCCTCTGCCTCTGCCCGGCATCCCCCCCGTTGCACAGTGCAGTCTGTCCCAACTAGAGAAAACAGCCAGCTCCATTAATCGTCTCGCCAAGCCGGGAGGAATGTCAGATTTCCAACAAAGCTTGAGTGAAATTACAAAAACTTATTCACCCGGTCCTGATTCTGGCCCCACTGAGCAACCGTCCTACAAGCCCGGACCGAAATCTCGCAAGAAGAAGCTGACACAGCCAGAACCATCGGTATCAGAAAATCCAGAAATGCTCTCCAAACCCATCCCTATTGATACTTCTCTCATGAAGCCTAGTGTTCCCATTCTTGCTTCTGTTCCTGCTCCTGTTCCCTCCCTCGCCCCCTCTCCATACCCCCTCCCCATGCCCCTGGCACACCCACACCCTCACCCACTGCCCCACCCTCACCCTGGATATGGAGACCCCACGGGCCTGTCTGCAGGGTTCGCTGACCCCAACTTTCACCAGCAGGCGGCTTCCTCAGCGGATCCTGGCTTGCCACCGCAACAGCCCTACAACACTTATCCCGGTAAGACTTCAAACATTTAAGTTAGACCGCCCATTGGTAATACACAATTGGATTATTTTGAGAATACATTAATTATTTCTGTTACTAATTTTCTATGTATGTCAGTATTAATTTGAATGTAATGTTGTTTTAGGTTACCCACCAGGAAATGGAGCGTATCCACCCTATCCCGGGGCCCCCTACTACCCGCAGTACCCTCCGCACCCTGCCTCCTACCCCTCCTACCCGCAGTACCCCCACCCGCCCTACCCTCCCAACCCCTACCCCGGCTACCCTCCACAGTGGTAACCTCCCTCCCCTGGGTCATCACAGATATATCAGCAGAGGACAATAACAAACACTAGATGATCATAGTCTAGCTTCTGTCCGAGTGGATATTTTGCTTTTCTTTAAAGCTCTGGCGCCAAGTTCGTATAGAAATTATAAGTGTTACGATCCATAAATTAAATAATATGCGTTTGTGTGTTTAAAAGTTCTCTCACCGACATGTCGATAATTGTTGTGATTTAACACCGAGGCTTTTAATATGTAATTTATAAAAACTTGAGTATAATAATAGCAAATATTGTCTAACCGTTGACTAGGACTAGAACAGTGACACAAAAACACTATTTAATGACAATATACAGTGAAATCTCCAATACAGTGAAAGTAAGATGGATAACAAAAACTTTTACATAACCTGTGTAAATAATATTTTTTCTCGATTTAAAATTATCCAATTATTAATCAGCATCCGTAGACGTAGCAGTGGTAATAAAAAGTGAAAATAAATTTAAAGTGGATTAGATAAATCTTAGCTTTGCGATCTATTGCAGTATAATTATTATTGTACTTACATTCTAAGCACGTTCAAGTACTGCCGATAGCGGCATCGCAGGTGCAACTATCCACCAAGGCTAAGCGCATTTGGGAATTATCCTATCCTATGAGCATGTCTGTATATATTATCAAGTATTATGTAATATGATGTAGGAATATTGTAAGTTTTTAACTGTTTTGCAAATTTCCTATTTTTGACATTTAATTTTGATAAAATAGAAACTGTAGATGAACATAACATTATGTTTTGCAATGCAAATAATAATTTGATCCTAGCCTTTACCAATATTAATGCGAGTATAGCATCTGAATACTGATTAATTCACTGTGTAAAATATTTTCATGTTCTTTAACTTGATATCGGATAAGTTTTTCATTTATTTGTACCTAACGACGTTGACAAAAGATTGCATCATCCACGATTAATAACTAGACATTATTTCCAAGATGACGATTCCTTATCGCTTCTGTGGCATTTATACTAACAAAAGCCTTTAGACATCTCCAAGTCAGGGTTGAATGGAGAGAAGGGAGAGATAGGGAATAGTCAGCATGGAGTAATGAGGTAATGAATGCGCCGAGCTAGCAGGCGGCGTACCGTACAGTGCAATGTGCAGTGCAACGCGCCGCAACATCACTTGTAGCCAAACAAACCACATCGGTGTTGACTCTAAACTTGTTCTTGTACATATGTGATAGTGATCGTGAGTCATCAGCATTAACTAAATAAATTCAATTTAAAAGAGAAGGTTTTGTTTCCAGTATTGTAGGTTAGGTTTTAGCTATAATGTAGATTATATTTTTAAGAGTGAATATCTTTTTTATTTAAATAAGTAGGACACTGGATGCATTATTATATGAGAGAATAGTGTACGAGGAATAATTTAATGCTTGAGAAAGAACTTTATAATATTCTGAGATTTGTGGAGACACTAGTTTTCGATGTCAGGTGTTAACCTTAAATATGCTATGCAGTAACATTATTGTGTCAGCCCCGATCCGGCTTGTATCGCAGTCCATGCCAGACTAAAGTTAGTTGACATTGCAGCGTAGAAAGGGTTAATGGATTTCTATAAAAGGTAATTATGAGTTTTGTAAAAAAATTTTTAACTATCTATTGATTTTGTTCTTTGATTTGTGTATAATATATTCAACTTTCTTTGTAAGTGGGCTGTAACAAAATAATCCAATCTTTCCATAAATTAATAACAAATATTAAACTTGGTCACAAAAGTAAAACTTTGGTTTTTAAAACATGACTTTTATTTTTCATAATTCTAAATAATTATGAAATTGAAGGTTATTTTTTTATGTATTTAAAAAACCCTTTTAATTTTATGACATCATCCAGCATTTGGCTATGTATGAGAAAGTACTGAACCATTTTAAATGTGAATAATTTTTATTCTCTAATATGATTTCATGAGAAAATACAAATAAAGTTATTCTCATTTGAAGGTTCACATATTTCTGACAGCACAGTGCTCCCGGCTTATTATTCAAGTTTTAATAATAATTCTTTCTCTTAATTGAATTTAGCCGCTGGTTTGTTTATTGTGGAAATCAACTAAGTGTTTTAACAAAAAAGAAATGTCAGCATGTGTAGGTACACATCGACACACTACGTAAAGTACCTTCTGTATATCGGTTTCTTTATGGGAACAAATGTGTAATTTTATTTTGCAACGTCAATAATCCGGAAAATTAATTTACTTGTAAATTAAGACTATATAAAACTAGTTTTGATGCAGGTATCCGTTTACATATACATCCAACTGTCAAGATATGTGCACACATGATGTAGGACAATGCCTTTATGAAAGGAGTAACAATATTGGTAATCATACCTTCATTGTGCACAATTGTACAAGATGTACCAATGTTGACGTATGAATCTTGATTTTGAAAGAAAATCAACATTGTTAACATTTATTAGATTTCATACCACGCCAACAAATTCATCGCATTACACTGTTGCCAGATCTTGAAAACTTTTGACAGCTGTTTTATGGATGTTATAGTCTAGTTTTAAATGTCAATTTTTCTGGATAATTTGTGACTAAACTATAAAATAAAAATACGTAATACACATATTAATAACTACGTTTGTTCCTATGAGATCAATTTACGTAGTGCGTAGCGATATGACAAAATCAAGTATATAAATACATATATTATTGATTTGACAAATAAAAATGTAAAAACTCGCACATATGCTCATGTGTCCAGAAACTTGTGGTACAAGCAGGAAATTGGTGAATCTACATCAAATTTGGAATCGATTTTGTGGTATAACTTTTAAGTTGGAATTTTTTGTGGTCTCATTCAAAATATTTGGTCGCTACGGGGTTACTATCAACTGTTTATCATATTTTAAAATGCGCATAAGCGTAGACTCTAATCTTTTAACATTTAAAAATCGAAAAAAGAAAAAAAAAGGATTCTCTATGTGATATACATTCATCAGCTTCCTGATAGTACCACTAATTTCTGGACTAATGCGGTATAATGATTTTTAATTTTCTCATCTCCATAATATGAACCCAATTATTGTTTTTATTCCACTCGGTGGTGTTACACTGGGATATTCTTAAAAATTAAATGAATAAATATTTAGCCAATGTGAATAAAATTCTGTAATATAGATGGTTACCGAGATTTCTTAATCTATAATAGCATAAAGGTGGATCTCCTGCGAATGTTTTTTCGAAACATTACACAAAAACATTTTTTTTCATACACATTCCATCACCCGCTAAAATGTTTTGTTTTTGTTAAAAACAAAACATTTTGTGGAGACAACAAGATGAGTTCTAGAGTAATCTTTTGAATGTACTATATATTTTTATAGGTTGGAGTAAAATATGATTGTTTGAATAAAAAAAACTATATAAATATCAATTAATGTGTTTATAACAATATGTCCTTTAAAAGTTCTGAATATAGGGGTTGTAATGCTATTAGAAATAGTAGACAAAGTAAGAGAAAACGTAACAGTTAAATAAATTATTATAATCTCGCTCAGTACTGAGCACTGAGTACCTATAACCTAAAAACCTGTTCATGATGTGACTGAGGAAGTACCATCGGACAGGACGAATAGATAGACACGCACCGTGCGCTGGTTAGTAAAAATTAAAGAAACCCTTTCCCTCTTCACCCGCGAGGAGGGGATGTTTTCCATCGGTGACGGAAAGCAAACACTTTATGTATGTACACACAAATGTGTTGTTAACGCCCCTTTGTTTTGTGTAAATGTTTTCAAAAAACATTCGCAGGAGGATGCAGCTTAAGGATCTCAGTCCTACCGTAACACATTGTTCCCAATTGATTTCTGTAAATTTTGGTTCATAAATATAATGCGTAAACAGAACAATAATGCAGCATCCTCATGGGAAAAGTGCTACTTAAATACTGCATAGCAATTTGAATAATTCAACTGACACGTATGTATTTATCATGTCGGGTAAGTTTTGGCAATTGGTTGATCATGGAGACGATTGTTTATCTGCGGATGGATTACGATTCGCTAATACTCACCGAAACATTAAACAAGAACAAAGAGAAGACATCTGACAAGTTCCTTTCCAAGTATTAAATATGTACAGAATGCAATGAAATTTAAACTCGGAAATAAATTTAAGATTACTGTATTTTGAGTATGATTTGTAATGTTAAATATACACATACATGTATAAAACAAGTTTTTTATTCCCATTTTGAATGCAGGGTAAGTTGTACAATGTGCCGTTACCCAGTACTTTCTATAAGGTAACAATTCTTATTGATTTTAATTCATCGACTGATGCCAATCAATAATATGGCAATCCAAACTGATACACTTGTTTTTACTAAAAGCAATACATACCTACTCATTAGCAACAATCATTAAAAGTGGTATTTTAATATAATATTCACAACATCAAGTAAAATGTGCTAAATGTAGATTTTTGATTGGGATGACACCATCATAATAATATTTAGACAATATTTTATTGGCAGATCCTGAAAAACTGTTTGTCTTATGCCAAATGCTTTTTTTATCAACTGCTAAGTGCTGTTGATAATCTACAAACCCCTTAACTATTATTATCTCAGCGCTACGGAAACAAGTCCATGATCAATGAGTTACAAAAGCTTTTTTGCGTTCAATGGATATATAGAATACAATAGTTGCATTTATAGAATACTCTAACATGAGCAAAATAAAAAGGTTACAAATCCATTATTGTCTATAGACTATATTTAATTTAATAAATAAGAAATGTAGAAACAGGTAAAGTGATAATGGTTTGTTTTCTTTGAGAGCTCTTTAAATAAATAAGTACTGTAAGTGGTGTATTATAATATTACCTCTGATACAGTTGCGCTTCCTATAAACTGCCAGACTAATTTCATTAATAAAGGTTTTAACGCCTGATACTTGTAATAGTCAACTTTGAAAAAGCAATCTTCAGTGGGAAATTAGAATTTTAGCAATTTTTTAATACAATTTCTTCAAAAGATTGGTATTCACTTTGTGGCGTCATGAATTAAAAATTACTTTGTATCCACCACTTTATTAATATATAATATTAATACAAAGTAATTTTTAATTAATTAATTTTTTTATAATTTTGGAATGTCAGAAAATGGAATCACGTCGAGTATTTAAATGTTTTGTTAACAAATAATGAATCGTTCAAACTGAAATATGACTATATTTAAGTCAATATTGAACTTACCGCAGCAATAATCTCTTCACAGATTATGATACATCAAATTGTAAGTAATGTTCTACAAGTAGGCATTAAAAATAAATTGTTTATTAAAAATACTCTAGTATTTTTTTTCCTCTATGAATTTATTCACAAGGTCACTTATATAAAAATAAGTAGGTATACTTTTTTTCCATCAGCTCTTATCAATCCACTGAAAAGGATCTCCCCAGGGTCCCCCGGAGGGGACTACTACTATAAAAATAAAAACACAATTTACAATTCTTCAGAAAAATTATTCTATTACGTTTTTAAGTGGGAGAAATCAGAAAAAGTGCTATGCTAATAAGTTTGATATTTGGCACAAATTTACACTGGATATATACATATGTTTTTAAGGTACATATAAGTTTTTTTGCACAAATATTCAATGTAATTTTTAACTACTTTGGAAATGGAACTCAAGAACACTGACCTAGAGTCAAAGCTCTTTCTTCTATGGAATGAAAATCTCTCTACACTTTCGGGATAAGTAGGACGTATCTATGTAATATGTAAACAATAAAATAATGCATTTTGTTTTAGTGATTTATTTTTAGATGTTCATGAAGGTTTTTTAGTACAAAATATACTACATAATTCGTATAGTACAAAAACATATACATAGTAATTCTGAAAACAATATCCGAATGAGTACAAGGTATGACGGATGTTGATAACTGATCTTGGATCTTCAATATGCATATTCTATAAGACATCATTGATATGCTACGAGTCTGAACATATTTCTAATATGTCCAACAGGCATGCTTTGGCTGGAATTGTGATACATGCAGTACAGTCTCTCACTAATGATTCTGTGGGACAGTTATTGAAGAATGCTTTTCACGAGATAAATAAAGAATTAAGACCAATCTTTTTGAAAAAGGTTCAGCATATGATTGTATGTAGGTACATATGCCGAGTGGAGATGGAAAAATTGAAGCAAAACACTATGTATGTTATATATGTACACAATTTGGGATGGAATGATTCTGTGTAATTTTTAATTAATAACAGGTACCTGATTTTTTTTGTTGATATCGCATCAGGTTCCCAAAAATAATCAATTAAGTACCTACCTATACAATTTCCATAAAGTTAATATTTTTTTCAATTGATTACTTCCAGTAATTTATCAAATAAATCGAAACATAATAGGATTACAACGGTTATTTATTTTTAATATGATTCAATCCACAAATCAATGGAAAGGAGTAAAATAATAAAACATAATATTTGGTGTTGGAACATGAAGATGTTGTCAAGAGCAATGGCCCGGCGTGGGCTGTTTGCTTTCGATGTTCTTCATTCTTGTTTTGTCAGTCGAATACCGTATAGATTTACGGCTAATGAGCAATTATTATTTTTTTTTAATATAATACACTATCTTGTATAAAGGTGAAAAAAATTATTAAAAAAATACAAAATAAAAACTATACAAATTTAACAAAATCAGAATGAAGCCATGAATCGATTAAAAAGAATCTTCATCGGCGCTAAAACTTAATTTTAATCATAGACTGTATTTATGCATCATAGGACATACAACAGAACAAAATAAATATTTACATAGTAAATTAATGTACTAGAGGCTTAAAATAATAATTTATCACGCAATAATAATTACATCAAAGGTGCACACAAAAGAATAACATTGCATTAAATAAGTAAATTGTATGAACTCTCAAAGGAACCCATTCCTAGGGTATAAAATATCATCTGTGACATTTTCTTGTGTATGCAATAAAGTTAAAAAAATTGTAGACCTAAATGTACACTTATGTAAAATAAGTTTTTGACCCTGTACGGAAAAAAAGAAAGCCATTACCAATTTCCATAAAATGAAAATGAACAGCAGTGAGCATTGCAATATGGATTAGAACTATACAAATACAATTAACACTTTGTTTTAAGACCCACGCAAAATTGTATCCCACTACTTCTCTCTTGCCTTCTATATAATTCTTTGATAACAGAAAAGGCCTGAATGGCTTGCCATAACATATACATAGGTACAAAGTATGTCACGGAGGCTCATTCTCTTTATTACTTCCAGCGAGTAATAAGTGTTCTAGTAGTTACAAGTCTCCCCAAAACTGTTGCCGGTTTCATTTGAATAGTAATCGCAGATTAACACAGAGTGGTATCGAATCTTTGACTGTATCGATGAAGAAGATTAGAGATACATATACCAAATTCCATAAAAATGTAAAACTTGACAATGGGATGTGATTTGTATAGTTAATTCAGTAGCAAGATGGTGGACAGTGCCAGAAGAGTGGAGGAGAGAACTACAGATGAGGCGGAGTTAGTAGAGCCCCGCCGGTCTGCCTTGGAGGATGTTTCCCGGGAGACTTTAGCCTGCAATGGAAAAATAATTTAATTTATCAATAAATTATAACATTAAATACAACAGAAATTAAAATAGATGAATAAAACAGCTGTGGTAGGATGCGTGATAAGTGCAGAAGCAAGTTAGTACTTCCTCAACCTGTTAACCATTCTATTACAGTGGTTAATCAGGGAAAGATGCACTGTTAAGTGTGATTTCCCAGGTTTGGGTACTGACCTTGGAAATATGTGCATCAATACGAGGTATTAGTAGTTTATAAGAGATTAGTCAACAACAGAGGTATCTAAATCTGCTCAAATAATAACTTTAACAGTAAGCGCTAAAAAAACACACACTTTGCAGGTTGTTAACTCAAGAAAAATTATGAATGATTTATCTGTAAATTCTATAAGGTTTCAAAAGACAATAATCCTCAAACTGTAATCTTTTAAATTCTATGTGAAATACATACTGGAATTTTAGGTAAAAAATTTCAAAATTGGTTTCACTGGTTTTCAAACTGCACTGATTTTAGGACATTTTGAGATGTATTTCATAAAATTTAAAGATTACAGTTTGAAAATTTATGTCTTTTGTCTTTAGAAACCTTAGAGTTAGAACCAGCAAAATGATGTTTAGGGGGCCAATTTTGAGTGCTGACCCTTAATAATAGTAACCTTAATATCCATTAAAGATTGACCAATTTACATTATTGACTGGTTGTTTAAATGGATAGTTGGTTACAGAAAGGGCAAAGGTTGGTTAGGTGTGGGGCATGCCATCACAGTTGCTAGAATAGTAATCATAAAAACAAACCTTGTCACCGCAAGGAGTAACTTCCCGGATAAACTTGAAGAGAGACTCGGCGATGTTGCTGGGTGTGGGTTCATCGCACTCCTCCAGCCTCTTGACGATGCAGTCCTGCAGCTTAATCATATCCTCGCATTGCTCAGCCTGCAGCAGCAGCTCGGGCAGGTTGTCGATGGACAGGTCCTTCTCCTTGGGCAGGTACTTGGACATGGTGGAGTTCACACACTCCTCGATGGCTTCTCGCTTGTCAGTCAGACACTCGGGACCTCCTTCCGCAATGAACACTAAAATTGCATCATGCAGATTAGAGTAAATTCCAAATTTCTGATTGAAGTAATCGAATTTTACCGAATTCATTCAGATTTTAGACAGCCCAATTTATATGGTTCTAGGATTTCAAGATCTATTTGATACCCTTGTATGGGTTAACTTTTATGTAATCAGAATACCGGGATGAATAGTGTTTAATAATTTTATTTGTTGAACCCATAACAAACAATCGTAGCAGTCTATATAATCCACAATGCAGGGAGTATATAAACATCCGCAGCACAGTGCCATTTTTGTACTCAGATTTAATTGCAGCTTGAATATTTAAATTGCTTCTGCTATGCAATGCGAAAAGTCTCACAATGTAAGGTTGCCTAATCTCACCTTACGCGGGGATATATTATGACTACAAGCCAATTGTTATAATAAGATCATGGATTGGATTTAATGTTGAGCCATAAGTAGAATATGTAATTGGGTTATGTACTGACTTGAAACTGGTTTGCTTTTTTGTCAAAACTACACGGGTAACTAAAATATCAAAATGCAACAAATTATAAATATATCCTCAAGAACTTAATAACATTTCAAGAAAGTTAAAACTGAAAAAGCAATTCCTGGGATAGAAAAATGTTTGAAAATGCTCCCCATTTCTGACAATAATAATAGACTCACAGGCAATCCTGTCTCCCTCCTTGAAGCAGATGAAGTTGGTGAGACTTTCGGTGATGTTGAGAATGATGCGAGTGTTGTTCCTCTCCTTCTCGTTGAGGCACGGCTGGACGGAGTCCTTGAAGTTGGAGACGCACTGCTTCAGCAGGGGAGATTTGCGGCAATACCTGAAACACCCGGTCATTCAGAGTGAAACAGGAAAAAGCACAGAAAAGTGGATAAAAGAAGCAGTATCCTAGCTCGCTCGCTAGTTTCTCGCTCTGAAATAGTGAATCAGGCATATATGAGGTTGGAGGGACAGTTGTGTAAGGGCAGTCAAATTAAATATAGGTACTATTGAATTTTTTGAAGAGTTGATTACATTTCTTTCCTATATTAAAGTGGATAAAAGAAGCAGTATCCTAGCTCGCTCGCTAGTTTCTCGCTCTGAAATAGTGAATCAGGCATATATGAGGTTGGAGGGACAGTTGTGTAAGGACAGTCAAATTAAATATAGGTACTATTGAATTTTTTCAAGAGTTGATTACATTTCTTTCCTATATTAAAGTGGATAAAAGAAACAGTATCCTAGCTCGCTCGCTAGTTTCTCGCTCTGAAATAGTGAATCAGGCATATATGAGGTTGGAGGGACAGTTGTGTAAGGACAGTCAAATTAAATATAGGTACTATTGAATTTTTTCAAGAGTTGATTACATTTCTTTCCTATATTAAAGTGGATAAAAGAAACAGTATCCTAGCTCGCTCGCTAGTTTCTCGCTCTGAAATAGTGAATCAGGCATATATGAGGTTGGAGGGACAGTTGTGTAAGGACAGTCAAATTAAATATAGGTACTATTGAATTTTTTCAAGAGTTGATTACATTTCTTTCCTATATTAAACGGTCAATTGCTGGACCTTCCTATGTCAAAAGTCTGAAGCAATGATTTAGCAGTGGCGTGCAGTACATAAAGGCTGAAAAACTATGCCTCCCCTCAGAAAGACGAATCATGAAAATGAATTAAAAGATAATTGAGGAAAAAAATGCGACAAATATCCGTTTAAACCGTATTTTTGATGCCAAATTCATTACGTTAATTGTCCCAGTTTTTTTTTCAAGATTTCAAAAATTTTATAATAACTATTATGATTCAATTTAAAAATCGGTTTATTTATACAAAAACTTCTGTTAGGTAATTATTATTAAGCGTGATAGCTGTTTCGCCTCCCGAACTTGAAACAAAAATGAAATTCTACAATTAAACTTGAACACAATAAATAAATAGTTTAACGGGGAGAGGGACGTCGGAGAGTTATTATTTATTATTTCAAAATAATGATAGTATTATTACGCAATACGATAAACATAATGTTTTTAAATAGAAAAATATTTATTAAATATTTTATAAATTTACATCGGCTTAGCATTTATCAAAATCTAATCAGAAATATGACTTTTTTCCGACCGTCCCATTGTATGTTTTACAAAATATTTAAAATACGAATATGATTTTTAAAGTGGAAAAAAGTATGTTGAATCATTTATCAGTGCGTTTTTGTAAATAAACGTAACCAAAGATTTGTAATCCGCATTACAAAAAAAACAAAAAACAATGTTTTCTTTTCTATTTAAAAACATTATGTTTATCGTATTGCGTAATATGTTTTGAATTAATAAATAATAACTCTCCGACGTCTCTCTCCCCCGTTATTAACTATTGGGAATACCTACAATGCAAATGTATTGTACACTTTTGAATAAAAATAAATTAAGGAACATTCACAAGTAAGGGACTAAGCTAACCATCATGCTGTTTCCACACAGGGGTAGGCAGAGAGAATGGACCGCCAAACAACTGTCTCAGGACACACTCCTCACTTCAGTAACATTCATACATCGTCTCATACACACCCTTTTGTTATTCTGACTCTTGATATGGCCCGACAATGCACAATTCAAACCTGAACTACATACAGCCTACCTTTGGTCATATAACAATGCACGCCACTGTGATTTAGTGGGCGGTTCCACCCACCTCAGGGAGCCTCTTGTCGAAAGCACCAACAAATAATTAATCCTTCGATTTGTACTGTATTAAAGAACAATATTATTTTTCATAGTTTCTTTAAATAATATTTAGCTAATAATATTAATAATTTTATAGTCTTCATAAAACACAATCTCCGAGAGTCGTGCGAGGCAAGTATCGAGCAATGGAAATGTCCTAATATATTATATTACAGTCACAGACGATTTGTCCTTTTGACGGCATCATTACTTATTTGCTAGTTGGGAATGTGTGCTGTGCGTTGTGTGCACTGCCTGGACGGAGCTGTTCACATAACACAATATTGTTTTCTGTACTTGTAATATTAGGTTAGTATAATCGATGCTAGTATGTACTGTATGTAAAAACAAATAAAAAAAACGCCAGTAATAATTGGTCATGTATATTGAATTACAATGAAAATCAATATGATGAAAAAAACGCTCACTTTTTGAACACAAGATCCATGTCTCCGGTGGGCTTAGCTTCTTCGATCTCCTTCTTGATCTCCTCAAAGTCCACCAGCCCCTGGACGCAGGTCTGCAGCTCATCCTTGGCAACCTGAAATTAAATAAAAATAATAAACGAAACTGTCCTCTAACGTTATCCTACAAGTTTCAACATTATAGTTTTAATGTCACAGTCGCTATTCATATTCCTAAAATTGATAAATAATTAATATATGTACATAATATTATAATATACACACTACACCTTACACCCGCAAAATCAAAAGTCTGAAGTTCAAGGTGGACCTCACAGTCAGAGAGAATCAATTAAGTTTAACATTATTTCTGTGCCTCGTTCCTTAGTAAACACGCAAGTATTCAAACTATTTACGATTTTATGGTTTCATTTAAAACTTTTCAAGTGCCTAGGTGCTTCATAGTTGGAGAAAAGATCTAAAGATATAGTTTAATTGAGAAATTACTGTGAAAAGGGTTTATTTTAAAAGCTGCGTAAATAATTTACGCGAGTTGCTATTAACTCCTCCGCAATAAGGAACTCCAGTGAAAAATGTAATGGGTTTAAAAATATATATTCGTATAGATCAGCAAATACCGATTCTGAATATATAACTTTCATTGTGTATTAGATTTACGTAGATTTTATAAATCGTTATATAAAAGTGAATTACAAACCGTACCACCAAAACACCATGTTCTGTTGGTACCACTGCTTCTGACGTCACACATGCAGTTTTCGAGCCCAACTTATAACTAGATAAGGTTTTTTTCCGCTTTTTATAATCTATGGCTTATAATTTCGCTGTTTGCAGTGTTCATTTTGCTCGTAAAATAATTATGTTTGTTTATTGCGACTACTTGAGGGTTTTTGCTTGAAAATTCATAACAATTTTAACGAATTTGTCTACTTAATAATCTATACTCGCTTGCATAACAACAACGTCATTGGCACTTTGGTGATTATTTCTTCAGTTATTCTGGAAGTGGAGGATTTCTAATGATACCTCAAACCTATTATTTCTTACAATGCATAATATATTTATTTTTATTTCAAGCCATTAAAGTTCAAAACTATTTAATTTATTCAACCTATTTATGTTAATACCTGTCTACTGCTGTAACCGGCTCACAGATTCACAGATGCGCATGCGTCAGTTTTCGCGCATGCGTAGAACACTGATGGAAGCTATTAACGCAAGCGATTCTGATTTGCCTTTCAAATATAATTTAAAGCATTAAAGGACTTAAAAGACTTTCTTTGAACGCTGCTAAATTGTTAATTAGTTGCGGATATGAATTTTTGCACTTTGGTACAATGCACCTACAATAGTAACGAGACGCTGATATTTTACAATGTTTCCTTCAATTAAAAGCAGTTAAATTTGAGTATAAAGTTCTCGAAGTTTTGTAAGGAATCCATATAATATCGATTACCGCCTATTGAATCGCTAATCCGACTGCTCGTGTGACGTCACACCCAACAAGCCATAAATTTCGTGCGTTTTGGTGGGCTTTAAAAAATTTAAACTTTAACAATTATTTTAACCATGAAAACGAACTTTAAAAAAAAATTAAATAAGCAGAAAATTAAGTAAGGATGTCAACATAACAAAAAAAATAAAAAAAATGGACTGGAGTTCCTTATTCCCGTGGTAAAATAATAAATTAATCATTGGTATTTCCAGTGGCTGTTGTATTTGATGAATTAATGAAGCTAGTTTAATTAGTTGTGGAAAACACCATTTGCATCATCGCCCGTTAGGACAGAGGTGGCAAAATGGCAAAAAATAATAACATTACTAGTACAGCGAGTTCTCTTTTAAGTGCGCGTTTATCACAACCTTCAAAGCAAAACGAATGTAATTTAATTATCAAATATATTATATCGTATTTTTGTGTAGCAATGATGAAACATTTCACTAGCCGGAACAACTGTGCGAAAAAATACCACCTTTTAGGAAATATAAATTTGTTTAGTAGGTGTAATTTCTTAGGTTAGAACGATTACGACATTGACAAATAATCAACTATCGGAAAACAACTTTTTAAAGTAAAATTTTTGTGCATAGTATTATTTCAGACTTTATAGACTGCACGCCACTGGATACTTTATATAAACAGGTTTCCGAAAATGTCGAGTTAATTAGGTAGGTAAGTAAAATCGGACTAAAGCCGACTAATCGTAATGCACTAACCTTTACAGTTCATCACTTAGGCAAGACCTAGTTTTAGCAATGCGTTACACCTACGTTTTATTCCTCCATTCAAAATAATTACTAATATCATAAGTTGTAATTTTCTTCAATTGGATTAGCAAGCATTATACAAGACATACTCGGACAGTATACGCAGTAATTGGATAGCCGCCCTTGGCAGAAGGCAGAAGGCAGAAGGCAGAAGGCAGAAGGCAGAAGGCAGAAGGCAGCAGACAGCAGACAGCAGACAGCAGACAGAGGCAACAAGTTCACCTTTACCGCGGATAATTATTATTGTGATGCAATTATTAGAAACACGGCGCTTCATTACCACAAAGTGCCGTCGCTAGTCACCACATAGTCAACACATACCTGGTACCTGTACCTGTACCTGTACCTGTACCTGTACCTGTACCTGTACCTAGTACCCATGTCAAAACAAAATTCTCACACGATAGACATTACGATCATATTATAAGATTTACACAAGAATAATACCTGTTTGATGCAAAGATTACCTACCAGTTTTAATATCCGGCTTCGTCCAATACTTCAACAACCTTTTTACGAAATATATTTTCCTGCTGAACAATCGAAAAATGTGGATCAAACAACGCCGTTTTATCTTATATTTGACAGTCAAATCGATATTATATCAAAACTCCATATCGCACCATGAAAATGATTACAAATTTAATGACGTCAGATCTCACTGTTCGAGAGTTTTTAATAGGACAAACAAACAGACTTATTCCTCTATGGCTAACATAGTTACAAGTGAACCATTCAGAAAAGAAGCATTTCTTTAGTGAGTAGATCTGAATAGCTATGTACTTCTAAATCATCACTTTCCCCCTGCCCTACCTTACTTTATTCACTCACGCAACATTTACACAAAAGCGGATAAGATAGTTCCACTGGCTCCGGTCAATCGGAACACCTGCGTGGTATCAAATAAAAAGAAAGTAACCAGCAGAAGATTCAAATAAATAATTAAAAATTAAAAGCATCGGATCATATTATTTTTATGGTTCATTTTTCTAAGGGTAGGCACAGCTTTTCAGCTTTGATGCACTGCATGCCGCTGGTGAATCCAGAAAGAATAATGAAATGGCAGTTGCTAGAACAGATTAATTAACGACAAAAACTGTAACAATGAAAGTAGTCATTCGCTCAATTAATTTGCCTATTTTCATTTCTGCGGGTTTTCTTGGATAATAAATATGGAGTAGGTAAGTAATAACCCGGAAGAAGTAGCATGTGAATTGAATGCGAATTCTTGCGGGTAAGATAAAGGTGACTTTAAACTCAGTTACGACGCGATATTATTTTTGATTGAATGAAATTATTTTTTCTCGATAATAAATATTACTTTTGCACTCTCCTCAATGAACTGAAAACGACCATACCACTTGGATTTCATTTCAGTGAAATAATGCTACGTGCATAAATTAGATTTTTTTTATATGAATACCGCACAAGAGTTCCAACTGCTCCCAACTGCCTGGAGACAGTGAGACTATGGCATTCCCAATTGGGGAATGTTGTGAGGCTGAAGGTATTGGGGAGGGGAAGGAGAAGTGGTAAAGGAATGTGCGGAAAAGGGGAAATACCTGGCTATTCAGATCTGGTCACCAAACACGGCTAAAAGCCATTTCAAGCAACGTTTCAATTCTGAATGGTGGTCTTTCACCAGGGCGATACTGAGAGTATGTTCCACTCTGGAACGTGCGCAAATATACTATATATTATTTTTAAATTAATTAATTATGAAACAACACAAATTAATTAAATAAAATTTACTTGCGCGCGCCGGGATTTGAACCCGCGACCTTCGGATTCGAAATCGAGAGCCTTACCCCTCGACCATGGAGGCCGTCAGATATTTGCAAAGAAGGAAATTAATAAAAATGTGTCATATTATCTATAATTTTCAAACACAGAAGGATAAATAAACGTGTAAATATAATTTTAAAATGCTGTCGCGCAATTTTCAGTTAACCCTTTCGTACCGTACGTATAATTGAAAATACATACATTTCAGAATGTTTCCACCTTATCTAAACTATATCTATATATCTGTTTGTTTCTAATTGTTGGCATTACTATTACTGGCTTTGTGTGCTATTTTTTATACAGAATTTTACCTACTCGTTCAGACGGAAGCCATGTTTATATTTTGCAAGGTGATTTTTGTGTTTAATCTCGACTGTAAGTTGTTTTAAATATTTTTTATAATAATACCTTGTAGTAGTAATACTCTCCCATTTTCTGGAGCTACGAGACTATAGATTCCCAATTTTCAAATTTTAGGCTAAGGTATCTAGATTGAAGGATATATCAATTTTTCAAATAATCAAGGTGTATCGAGCATCAAGTATGTTGTTTTCATTGGCAGTTTTAATTCAGGTCTGAAGGGGTTAGACGGGTTATTTTTATAATCCGAACTTGGCAAACTAAAAACAACGTTACGTTAAATTATGACGACGAAAACGTGAATTTATTTATTATGCATAAAACAACTAACAAAACTTAGTTTGAATTGGTGTTTTTTTTATCACCAAAAACTGTAGGCACGTACATATACGAGTACAAAACTATAATCTTGTGTCAATGTGTGTGTCACGGATAGAAGATACAGGCTTATTACTTTTAGATAGGTATTCATTATACTCGTAATACTAAAGGCCGGGGTCCGGACGCTGAGGTATTTCCTAGTACAAACGGGCGTTGTAAAAGGTAAACAAGATTGTGTTTGAAATGTGAAGATCCTTTTATTTATTTACCATATTATACAGAACCACAATGCGTGTTATGATAAAAATTACAATAGAAATTTATTTGTCATTTATAATATGAAAATATGATGTGATTATAGCAAGATATTTTTATTTTAATATAATGTGCATCACACGCGTCGGAGTATACGAACGTCACATCATTTTCAATTATAACCATAGAAAGATTTTTTTTATTTTACTGTAATGTGCATCACACGCGTCGGAGTATACGAACGTCACATCATTTTCAATTATAACCATAGAAAGATTTTTTTTATTTTACTGTAATGTGCATCACACGCGTCGGAGTATACGAACGTCACATCATTTTCAATTATAACCATAGAAAGATTTTTTTATTTTACTGTAATGTGCATCACACGCGTCGGAGTATACGAACGTCACATCATTTTCAATTATAACCATAGAAAGATTTTTTTTATTTTACTGTAATGTGCATCACACGCGTCGGAGTATACGAACGTCACATCATTTTCAATTATAACCATAGAAAGATTTTTTTTTATTTTACTGTAATGTGCATCACACGCGTCGGAGTATACGAACGTCACATCATTTTCAATTATAACCATAGAAAGATTTTTTTTATTTTACTGTAATGTGCATCACACGCGTCGGAGTATACGAACGTCACATCATTTTCAATTATAACCATAGAAAGATTTTTTTTATTTTACTGTAATGTGCATCACACGCGTCGGAGTATACGAACGTCACATCATTTTCAATTATAACCATAGAAAGATTTTATTTATTTTACTGTAATGTGCATCACACGCGTCGGAGTATACTAAGGTCACATTACTTTCAATGCAGGAATATATTTTCTATTTATTCATAATTTTTGCAACTTTAAAAAAAATGGGTTTGCCCACTTTATTGGGCTCGACTATTTTCACGATAAATTAGGTAGTTGCATTTAAAATTCTGGTATGCTCCTTGATTAGATTGTCGATTGCATATCTTACAATAGGTACAATACACAGCATAGGTATATGCCGGAACAGGATGAAAAATGTTAAATAATCTACATGACGGCCTCCACGGTCGAGGGGCAAGGCTCTCGATTACGAATCCGAAGGTCGCGGGTTCAAATTCCGGCGCGCGCAAGTAAATTTTATTTAATTAATTTGTGTTGTTTCACAATTAATTAATTTAAAAATAATATATAGTATATTTGCTCACGTTCCAGAGTGGAACATACTCTCAGTATCGCCCTGGTGAAAGACCACCATTCAGAATTGAAACGTTGCTTGAAATGGTTTTTAGCCGTGTTTGGTGACCAGATCTGAATAGCCAGGTATTTCTCATTTTCCCCACCTTCCTCTCCCCCTTCTCCTTCCCCTCGCCAATACCTTCAGCCTCACAACATTCCCCAATTGGGAATGCCATAGTCTCACTTGCTCCAGACGGTTGGGAGCAGTTTGGGACTCTTTGATATTCATATAACAAAAAATATATAAAAAATGTATCTGAATCGGTGTTCAAAACTGATAGGTACAAGTAGAACAGTACAAGCGGGAAACTGGTGAATCTACATCATATTTGAAGTCGATTTTGTGGTACTTTTTTGATTTGAACTAGCGTTTTCGAGTAAATCTAGCCCGAAGTTTGAATTTTTATGGTTAAATTCAAAATATTAGGTCGCTACGGGGTTACTAGTTACTATAATCTGGTTATTGTTTTTAAAATACTATACGACTAATACTAGTAGACTCGGATCCAATAGTTTCATAACCCTAAAATCGTCGAAAAAAACGAAGAACAGTTTTTTAAAAAGAAAAAAATGCTCTAATCGAGAAACCTCATTATTATGTGGTTTCTCTATGTGTTGCAGATGATCACATTTTTCTGCTGTACCACGAGTTTTCGGACACCGTGTATAACATTTCGCAGGGCATTTCAAACAGTTTCGTCATGTGATGTGCAATCGAGCCAAAGGTTGATTTGACGGACACCGCCGATTAACTGCCCCTACCGGTTACATTTTGATCGTGTTGAGTGTATCACATTAATGTATCGGTTGTGTCACTGTACGCCATTGCATTACTGCGAACGTGTAACATGCGAGTCGCATACTCAAGGGTTATAAATTATAACTTATGATTTGTGACATAGCTCATACGGACCACACTTGAACTTGAACTTGAATATGTACAGGTACCTTACCTAGGAGAAAATTTGACTCGTCCAGAAAGGCCTTACATTAATGGGGGCAATTCCTCGTCTTCGTATGGTGGAGGAGAGTTGGTGGAGGTCATAGTGGGATGCTGAGCCAGTCGACGGCATCGGGAATCACGGGGATCAGCACAGATGTGCCATGGGGAAACTGATGACGGGGACATTCTTCTACGATGTATGCTGTTGTTTGAATATGTCCACAATCGCAAAGTTCGTCACTGATATAGAAGTGAATAGCCTATTGAGATATGAGTTATTGCAGAAAGATTATAATATAAGTTTACGCCAAGTACACGTCAACTAGGTAACTACTATGGAGGGAGTAGTAAGAATATGTACATATAATCTTTGTACTTCACCGAGTTCACCCGCATGACCCCTGCTGCCTGCTGCCTGCTGACTGCTGCATAACAATGTACCATATACGGTACAACATAGTGATAAAACCAGAAATAAGAGTGAAATAGGAAAACCTTTAATATACCTACTTACCGCCTTGATTATGATACAGGCAAGGTTGGAAAAGTCGGGAGAAATCTTTCGTGGTGGGTATGTTTTCCGCCTCACAGCATTATTCAATCGGCAATGACTGTTGTGCAGACGCAAAATACAAATAAAAACAAAATTGGCTGTTTTTGCATGGCTATATCGACATGCTCACGATCGCACTGTACATGTCCTAACCTAACCATCCATCTGTTGGATTAGGCTTGGTTAGGATAAGAGGAGCAATACGGTATACGTACGACCGTGAGCATGTCGATACAGCCAATTTAATTGTTTATTGTATTTTGCACATAATTATCGATTGTATTTTGTGTCTGTATAAGAGTCATGCACCTAGTACCTATAATCATATCCTTTGACCCTACAACAATACCCAACGTCAGGAAATCTCCGTCTCCGAGGAAAACAAGTATAATACTGCCAATAAGTTTTGAAATGTTACGAGCTGCATTTTCATTGTTAAATTGTCATTAATTTATGCTGACAGAATCGTCAAGAAAAGCGACTTCCTCATTCAATTCACACTTCTAATAATGTAAACGTGTGCTCCGTTATGCAGTTTCTTCCCAGGAATGAGTCACGGTATAATAATCCTGTCTAGTGGCGGTATTAACATACGTATGCGGGACTTAATACGAACCGAACGTAAGTACCAAATAGTACTACTCCTACCTACTAGTGAGGTGCAATTACCCAATTACGATATTAGCGATTTACTCGGACAAGGCTGGTGTTTTCTATCTTTTCGCGTACAAAAAGTAAACTAAAAGAATAGCCTGACCCAAGGACCGAAAACAGTAGCATCAAATGTTGAAATTAAAAATAATAAGTAGGTAATAATAATAAAACGTTTATTTTTCAAAAACTTGTTATTTTACATATTTTATTTTAACATTAGTAATAGTAATATTAATATTAGTAATAGACAAAAAAGGTCACTGTTCAGCTATACATCCCGGCAGTGGCGTGAATTGCTCCTTGACCAAGGGTAGGCCGTAGCTTTTCAGGTGTTGATTGTTATTATTCATCACACCATAACGAATGAATGGATAAGGCGCTCAAGGTAAATTGCAGCTAAGAATTAAACATTTGTCAAGCAGAAACGATTTCTTATGGTAAAACGATCATGAATTATAAATTTCTGAAAAAAATACGTTTTTTTTCATAAATCTAGAAAAGGAAAGGTAGGCACAGCTTTTCAGTCTTTATGGGCTGCACGTCACTGAATCTTGGAGCCCGGAGTGAAGCTGTTATTAGCAGTGCCTACTTTTATTTTTATTTTTAATAATAATAAAAGATTTATTTGTTAATAACGAAGTATTTTAACACCTATTCTGGAAAATCGGGAAAATGACCACTTCATACACTCGGTAGGCCATTTAATGTTTGGTATAGAGAAAATAATATATTTATTGATTAGGAACCGGAGAAAATTTAAGAAAACTAACCGTCAGTACGCACATAATATTATATTTTTATTTTTAATAATAATAAAAGGTTTATTTGTTAATAACGAAGTATTTTAACACCTATTCTGGAAAAGCGGGAAAATGACCACTTCATACACTCGGTAGGCCATTTAATGTTTGGTATAGAGAAAATAATATATTTATTGATTAGGATATTTATTGATTAGGAACCGGAGAAAATTTAAGAAAACTAACCGTCAGTACGCACATAATATTATATTTTTATTTTTAATAATAATAAAAGGTTTATTTGTTAATAACGAAGTATTTTAACACCTATTCTGGAAAAGCGGGAAAATGACCACTTCATACACTCGGTAGGCCATTTAATGTTTGGTATAGAGAAAATAATATATTTATTGATTAGGAACCGGAGAAAATTTAAGAAAACTAACCGTCAGTACGCACATAATATTATATTTTTATTTTTAATAATAATAAAAGGTTTATTTGTTAATAACGAAGTATTTTAACACCTATTCTGGAAAAGTGGGAAAATGACCACTTCATACACTCGGTAGGCCATTTAATGTTTGGTATAGAGAAAATAATATATTTATTGATTAGGAACCGGAGAAAATTTAAGAAAACTAACCGTCAGTACGCACATAATATTATATTTTTTTATACTAACCCAAGAGTGGTTGATAAAAATTAATTCCTTCTAAAAATTATCAGATTACATTGAAAATGATTCAGAGAAAACACAAACTCGAATTATAAAAAAAAATAAAAACAAATCCACCAGGGAGTTCCTAGCACGGTGGATAAAATATTCAACAACCATTATGTTAATTAATAAAAAAAAAATTGTAGAGGTTACAGTGACGTACAGGCACGTGCAGTGGACTGATTATACTTGTAAGTGTGACAACCAACAGCATGCAATCAATGTGCCTGCCAATCTGGATAATGTAACTCATTCAAGATAACCAACAGTAAAAGGGTTGATTTGCGATTTTAAATTGGGGATCAATAGACAATATATGTACCTACACAATACCGTAACAATACCTACCAATTCATATTATTATATAAATATATATATATTACGTATGAGTAATGTGAAGGAATGAGCCGACAACCGACAACCGACAGGCCAAAGGTTGACTGATAGCGAGACGAAGGACGATAGGCGTTATTTACAATTGGACTATTGTACCCAAGCATTATCCATAATTTTCTGGAATTTCTATGATAGATACGCATTTTGTGATGAGCCATATTGACGGAAAGTGTAAATTACTGTAAATAATAGCTTTAATTATCATCAATAATGTTGGGTCCCTAAACTTTAGGAACACATCGTGATTGTATTGCTAGATAGTAGATTAGGGCCTAGAGTACATAAAGGGTTGAAAAAACTGCAAAGGACCGTTAGAATTTTGGGAATGGGTTGAGGGAGAAACCTAGTCTCATAACATGAAAGTCTCTCAATGCGTTTAAATTTAATTTATTTACAGGAACATTATTAAAATAAATACCGAGATAGCGATGTAAATTAATAATATAATTTATTAAATTAATAAGGTGTTAAGTGCCTATTCATAATTCATACCAATTTTATGTTGGCACCGAAGTTCTCATTTACTTTCATTTATCTATAATTTGATACAAAACAAACATTCGTATTTACTAGCCATAACCGAAAACGGTGTTCCAATCAAACATTAGCATTTTGGTCCTGTCACAGAAATAGGTCTTTCGGGAAGAATGCATTTACGTACGAAATTGTGAAAAATTGCATCCCATAATAAAAAGTAAAAAACAATAAGAGGTTTAGACTAACTAAAATAACAAATTTGTTTATGATAAAACATTGTGGCTTAAAATAAAGTTGTTTTAGTCTTACTATGGCAAACAAACCACAGTGAAAAGTGTCATTCCTGTTTTAAGAACAACTACATTCATTTGGCATAATTATAATTATGCGGCATGCGCAAGTATTTATATATTTTTTTGATTAAATTGTGTTATTTCACAATTTATTAATTAAAAATAATATGTAGTATATTTGCGGCACGTTTCAGAGTGGTAGATACTGTCGGTATCGCTCTGGTGAAATACCACCATTCAGAATCGAAACGTTCCTTGAAATGGCTTTAGCCATTTTTGGTGACCAGATCTGAATAGCCAAATACTTCCCCCACCTTCCTTCTTCCCCTCCTCAATACCTTCAGCCTCACAACGTACCCCAATTGGGGATGCCATAGTCTCACTGGCTCCAGACGGTTGGAAGCAGTGAATAAAAACAATATACTAAAACAATGAAAAGTTAACATTTTTTAATTTTTTAATTTATTTTTTCCGTTGAATTCAACTGGATATTACAATTAAAATCGAATTACAATTAGATAAATTTGAAGTTTTACAAAGAAGAAGAAATGTTAATAGTCAATTTATATTTTAATATTATTAATATAAATTATAAAAACAACAACCAGAATATTTTTTTCATGCCTTGTTTTTTTCTTGGTTTTATTTATATTATTTTTTAAATAATTGCTTTTTTAAAATTTATTAAGTTTTCAATTATTTGAACATTTTTAATTAATTACTTTCATCACTTATTATTATTTTTTTGTTTATGTTTGTAATTTGTCTATACTTGTCAATATAGTATATTAATAATAGTATATTATTTATCTTGACGAGGGAAGGTTAGCTTCTGAAATAGATATTTATATATTAAAAACAGTGGTTTAAACAAAGTATACCAGACGTGAATATCAAGTTTGTAATACCCTCCGTTTGCGTAACATCAAACCGGTACAAAACTCAGTAGAGACGCGACTAGATACAAATCTCTACTGGGTTCGTGCATCTTCGATGGAGGAACGACTTAGATACAATCCTCTATATCGAACTCGTACGAAGTACCTGTCGGGCCCACACAGACGGCCCGACCACAACTCGATGGAGACGCGACTTAGATACAACTCTCTATCGGGTTCGTGCAACTTCGATGGAGACGCGACTTAGATACGACTCTCTATCAAGCTATGTCTGCACAATGTTAATTTGTGCAACGCCCGATTTCATATTTTATCCGATGGAGACGCGACTTAGATACAACTCTCTATCGGGTTCGTGTCTGCACAATGTTGATTTGTGCAACGCCCGATTTCATATTTTATTTTCATCGATGGAGACGCGACTTAGATACAAATCTCTATATCGAACTATGTCTGCACAAATGATGATTTGTGCAAACGCCCGATTTCATATTTCATTTCACATGGCTCTCGATAAACGGAGTTCCGGGCGTGGAGAAGAAGAGGACGGTAAAAAGTGCACGTTATCGTCTTCGTTTTTCTACGCCCCTGAATGTCGTTTTCGTGCCGAGCCGCCACTGGCCACTAACGGGACATTTCTCCGACCCCCGCCACTTCTACGGTCGCTCCCGGCGACGGTCCCGAAAGCTAAGCGAGCCCCCATTGGCTGGGCCCTTGCAATCCACAAAAAACTTGTCAAAAATTATTGTTCTATCAAAATTATCTGTTTTTGTAAGCGATTTCCGCGGCTGCGGTGACTGATCTAAATAAACGATCTTTTCTGATCTGTTCATTAGCATCCGCGGAATCGAATAACCTTACTCAATTTATGTTTTTACAATGCATTTTTCTGTAATTCGGCGGCAAAGTATCAACTGTCCTACTTTGACCGCCACGACATTTTTTGTAATAATTTTGGCTTCTTTAATAAAAAAATAGGTGAAGATTGCAATAGGCTCAATTCAAGCAGGAGGTCGAGGTTCACATCCTAATTTTTTGATTAAGTCGATCCAAGATTGACAGAATCTACGGCAGCTCGCAAAAAACTCACGAGTTCAAACTGCCCGATACGCCGGCTCCTCTCAGCACGGTATCGCACCGGAGTACTTAAGCAACGGTTGCAATTCTAAAAAAGTAGAGTATTCTCACGGATTCAACACCTCTTCTGCCTACTTCGCCTGCATCTTCACCCGGCCTGAAAACCGATCAAGACTTTTTCTACACCTTCATCACCTCCTTGCAAGAAATCGTTTGCCTTTCTCAAGGCATTTCCCCCCCCCTCAAGGCATACACCTTCCCCCTTCCTTCCTAACCTGCTCTGAAGCGTCGAAGTGGCCAGTATCATCTTCTTCTTCTAAACGTGCGGCAAGAGTTTACAGATCTTGTCCCGTACACAAAGTTATTCTTAATTGTTATGTTAATAATTTTATAAATCATTACGCGGGTAGTAAGTAGTTACTTAGTACTTTTGGTTGGGAAAATTGGGAATAAATATTTTCATAACACTACATAAACACCAAAAATAATAATCATAATAATTGGATTATTTGTATAGCGCCGTTTTTGTGAATAATCACCTCAAGTCCGCGGATAAAATGACCAGATTTTGTTTTCATACTTCAGCTGTGATTTCAGCATTATCCCAAGTTGAAACCTGCATTGTGAAAAATTCCCTGATGATACGCAACCTCCGATAGGAGAGGTTATAAACAGAAGAAGACACATCTCACCTCTAGAGAAAAAAATCTCAAAAATGTAGTTTTGAGATGAAAAACTTTTAGTTTTATGGAAATATAAATTCAAGTATGACTCTGCTGTAATGGTAATACTTTCTTTGTTTTATTTTGTAATATGTAGATATATACAGTGGTGTGCGAATTAATTGAGACAAGCATTTTTTTGAGACATTTTTCACTTTTATTGATATATTTTGTCATTAATATTCACAATTTTCAGTTAGAACTAGTATGCATTATGGCAACCACTAATGTTTCTTGCACCTTTATTTCGTTTTGGCATTGATAAACAAATTTATAACATATATTTTTTATTTCATCATTATTAAAACAAAGTTTAAAAAATGCTGAAATCATTTGTTTCATGATGATGAAATGATAAATAAATGGTATTCATTAGTTTATTAATGCCAAAACGAAATAAAGATGTAAGAACATATATAACGCACTAGTTAATAACTCAAAATGGTGAAAATTAACTATTATATCAATAATAGCGAAAATTGTCTGAAAAAGTGTTGGTCCCAATTAATTCATAGATTACTGTACAAATACACTTTTAATAAAGTTTAAGTTTAGACTCACAGAATTTATTTATTACATATATATATATGAACATTTGTTATCGGCTGAGGTATTGCCCATCTCACTAGGTGTGAAACGCTTGTGTTGAGATGGCAATTTACAGGGGTGGTTGTTCAGCTAGGATATTTAGATGACAAATAGATTAATAGATTACAATTTTTTTTTTTCAAAAGTATTTTAATTTAAAGGCATAAAAGAATTTAGAAGCCCAGAGGTTTATTGGAGGTGATCAATGATTTTACTTTTAAAGGAACTTTTGTTTTGGGTATTTCTGATGTCACTGGGTTGAAAGGTTTAAGAGGAACGGCTGCGCTACCATATCTGTTTCATACATAACTAAATTTTGGATTTGAGGCCAAAATACCCATCTAAACTGAATGATATATATAAAAATATTTTTTTTAAATTAAAGGTTTAGTAAATATCTAGTATGGATGAAAAGTATTTTATTTATTTTTGTTTTAAAAATGCCATGAAAAAATATCATATTATTAATATATTAATATTCATAATTTTAGAGGTAACTTAGAAAATTATTTGCGGGTTCATGGTATTTTAAAAAAAATATCATATTTGCTATGTAAAAAAGATAGTAAATAAAAATACAAAAATAAAACACTAAAAAAAAAACGTTTTTTAGGGGCAATATTTTAAATTATGTACAGCAAATTTGTGTTCCCACGTAAATTGGTAGTTTTTTATTTAATTTAAAGTCCACCGTAATGCTCATTTTAATATATTTTTTTAATTTTTCATTTTATATTTCATTATATTTTGAAAGCAAATGGGGTAAAACCTTTTTTTAAATTACCGTTAGCCTACAAATAATTTTTAAAGGTGCCTCTAAAATCGCGAAAAATCAATTCCTTTAATGGCCTATATTTCATAAAGTAAAACAAAAATAAATAAATTACTTCTCATCCGTACTAGATATTTAATATACTTTTTATGAAAAAAAAATTAGGTCTAGGTGAGTATTTTGGCCTCAAATTCAAAATTAAGTTTTGTATGAAACAGGCCGCGCTCGTTCCCCCCCGTAAGTATATATCATAATTTTTTAAAGAAATAGATGAGTTTCCTTAGTTTTGTCGTTAAGTTTGTAACATGTGTATTCCAATTAAGGAGATTGTCTATGTGTACGAGGTGTGTTCAAAAGAAAAGGTGAATTTTGAATTTTCGCGGGCTGTATACATTCGATTATCGATTTTTTGTTTTGTTATGTTGGTACACATATATTTATCATATGTTAGCACTATCAGCCATTTTGGATTGGTGGTTTGTTTTTGACAACTGGAAAGGTTAGTCATGTTTTTGTGTGTTCTTTGATTTTTTACGTTTGAAAAAAATGGATCAAAGAATATGTATTAAATTTTGCGTTAAAAATGGAATAAAGTGCTCCAACGCACTTAAAATGTTGACTGTGGCACTCGGCGAGTCTACTTTGTCTCAAAAAAGTGTTTATACGAGTAAGTGGTACAAGCGCTTTACAGAAGGCCGAGAAGATGTTAATGACGATGAGCGTCCCGGAGTTGCAACCACGTCAACAAACGAAGAAAACATTGAAACAGTGAAGAAAATGGTTTTGGAAAATCGTCGAATCACTATTAGGGAAGTTGCAGAGGATGTTGGCATACCAATCGGCTCATGCCATGCAATTTTCTCGGATGTTTTGGGCATGAAACATGTGGCAGCGAAGTTTGTTCCGAAATTGCTAAATTTTGAGCAAAAGCAAAGTCGCATTAGTATCGCTCAAGAGTTGTTGAATGACGTCAACGACGATCCAGATTCGCTCAAAAGGGTCATAACTGGTGATGAAACGTAGGTATATGGTTATGACGTCGAAACCAAGGCCCAATCATCCCAATGGAAGTGGCCAGAAGAGCCAAGACCGAAAAAAGCACGCCAAGTTCGATCAAATGTGAAGGTTTTGCTTGAAACGTTTGCGTGAAGCAATACAGCTCTAACGATCGGAATTTTGCATCACGATAATGCACCAGCTCACACATCAATGCTTGTTCGTGATTATTTGGCCAAAAACAACACCGTAATCATGCCTCAACCACCGTATTCACCAGATTTGGCTCCCTACGACTTTTTCCTATTCCTGAAACTGAAGAGACCAATGAAAGGAAAGCGTTTTGCCACAATTGATGAGATAAAGTCAGAATCGAAGAAAGAGCTGATGGTCATACCGAAAAGCGCATTCCAGAAGTGCTTCGAGGATTGGAAGAAGCGCTGGCATTACTGCATTATATCTGAGGGGGATTACTTTGAAGGGGAGAAAATGGATATTGACGAATAAATAAAAACTTTTCGAAAAAATTCAAAATTCATCTTTTCTTTTGAACACACCTCGAATACCAAGATATTTGATATTTATCGAGGGGAAAGAACATGAGTTAAACTCATGAGTTACAGCTGTCCAGTTTGAGGCTGTAGTGGTAATAGCTTATTTGATAATCGAAAAGTTAAAAATTTAGTTTTATCCGTATTTAGAGTTAATATGCGTACATCAAGCCAAATTTTAACTTTACCTACACGATTTTATGTAATTTTAAAGACTTCATCCCAAGATTCAGTGTTAAATAGCAAAACCGTATCATTGGCAAATATTGTGATTTGTCCAGTAAGTTGTAAGTTGCATTGATTGTTCAATACTTTGCATGTGTGAAAGCACTATGAAACAATACATAGGTATATAATTTGTGAGTTGCATAAATTGTTCAATGCTTTGTTCGTGTGAAAGCACTATGAAACAATACATAGGTATATAATTTGTAAGTTGCATAAATTGTTCAATACTTTGTTTGTGTGAAAGCACTATGAAACAATACATGGGTATATCATTTTTTTGACTTGTTATTTATTGTCTTTAAGTAGAGGTACAATACACAATGCTTATATTGGTTTTAATTTTTGCTCTCAATTTATATAAATTATTGCGTTATAAAGACTATTGCGTTAAAAACTAGTGGAGGCACTCACCGTAGCCTTGTCGTAAGCCTCCTGGTTTCCTTCCCTGATACACTTCTTCTTGAAGATCTCCTGGGCATCGTCCACCGTGGGCAGTCCGGTGGCGTTGATGCCCGCCTTGCCCAAGATGGAGTTCTGCAGGTTCTTGATGTCCTCCTCCTCGCTCTGGGCTACTCCTGAAACTACAATGCAACACCCGGGTCAGCATCTTCATCATTCCCATGAAACCTCCCATATTTCTAGCAGAACTTACAAAATAATAAAATATACAATATATACATGAATATTATATATATTTCGAAAGTTGAGAGCAGATATTGTAGCTTCACTTTTGGACGAAAATGAGTTACGAATAAGACTTTTTATTTATTTTACACCGCACAAGAATCCCCACTGTCCCTTTTTTTATACGAATACCGCACAAGAGTCCCAACTGCTCCCAACCGTCTGAAGCCAGTGAAACTATCCCAATGAAGGCATCCCCAATCGGGGAATGTTGTGAAGCTGAAGGTAATGGGGAGGGGAAGGAGAAGAGGAAGAGGAAGGTGGAGAAATATCTGGCTATTCAGATCTAGTCACCAAACACGGCTAAAAGCCATTTCAAGCAACGTTTCAATTCTGAATGGTGGTCTTTCACCAGGGTGATACTGAGAGTATCTTCCACTCTGTCCTGAGTCAGAGGAGTTACGGCATCTCCAATTGGGGTATGTTGTGAGGCTGAAGGGAATGGGGAGAGGAAGGAGATGGGGAAGAGGAAGATTACTAAGGAGAATGTATAGTTTTATGTATCTCCAAATCACACTATACCAAAGATATTTGTATCATTATTTCATTAAAATTAAATTTTCAAAGATATGCAAACATTGAACTTCAGTTATCTCAAAATGGTAGTTTATGAAGAATAAAACATGTATTTATTCATTTAAATCATCTCTTACGGTACTACAGAGGGCAACAGTATCTGTGTTCCAAGTCATCAATTTAGAGGGTGCAACAATGTAATATGTAAAATATAATAAAGATATAATGTTTGTTTCTTCTACTTTTTTGGGTATCAGCACTGTTGGAATAGTACCTTTGGATGTCTCCCTAGTCCCAGGACTGTATCGAACCACCCACTGTACTATAGAACACTGTTGTTTTTCTTTGTTCGTTGTTTATGAACCTAAATAAGAACAAGTGAGATAAACCAACAGTACCTATATAAACTGATTAAATAAATACATTAACAACAGCAGACTTGAATGCAACATATTATATTTTCGCAATCAACCACTGCTAGAAATTACTTTACTTTACTCTGTGTGTTAGAAAAAAATGTGCTGATTTTAAATATTTAAAATATATTTATTTTTAGCCACTCAACAATGTTGAATCGTTAATAGTATAATATTACTTTGGCGTGAACAAAGAAACCAGTGTTCTTATCCAACGAGACTTCCCACAATAGCACATTACGAAGTTATTACTTGATTAAAATAATTGAGAAATTTGATGTTGGTTAAAGGTCAACAAATATAGTATTAAGGAATAAAATTATTAATCTTTAATTCAGATATTCACTAATAATATTTTACAGAAAAAAATAATGTAAAAAAAGAATTAAGATTATCTTATCTTTTTCAAAGCAAATGAACTTAGTACCGAATTAGGGAAGTTCAATAAAAAATAACGATAATGATTGCATGCTGCCGATACATGGGATATAATTATCAGACTATTTTATACTTGGCAGGCAACAAAGTATTTCAGGTTTTGTTTTAATAATCTTGTTGTTTTCATAGTTAAAAAATAGACTCAGTAAAATATATGGTTTGCTAATAAAAATAAAAACAAGAGTGGTCCCAAAGAAAGAAACAACAAAATGAATATCAAGTTCTGGTGTGATAAATATTATTTTTCTTGGTGTTGATAATGAAAAAAATGGTAATTTAAGAAAACTAAATAGTTACAAATTGAACCTTACCCAGGAGAGCGTATGCGAGGAAACAAACTACCTTGAACAACATTTTAGAAAAAAAATTCCAAGTACTAGTTATTTAGAATATTGGAGATTCAACAAGTACAGGTCTAAGTTATTCACTGACGAGCGATTAGAGAACATGAACTTCAGCACAAAATATCACCGACCTGCAGCAAAAGAATCAAAGAACTGACAACTGAATCTGATGTACTGACAGTACTGACACTTCAAAATGACATTTTTATTGAATGATCAGCGTGAGCTTTGTACAGCAGTTGTGCCAATGGCAGCGGGAGAAACAGATTGCAGCTGTTACTGTCAAAATTGCAACGAGGGGCTACAACATGTCTGCAATGATGGGCATAAACGGGATAGCTTTCCGAAAAATCTATTATTTCATCTCAAATTACCTAAAACGTTTAATTATTTTTGATGAATCAAAAAGGTCACAAGAATGCGAAACAATGTGATTGTTTTATTTTTTTATGTTTATTTCAGTAACTTTTTTTTTACTTTATAAGTTCCTATTTTATGAGTTCGAAACATTCTTCCAATACTTGCGATTATATATACTCTTGATAAGACGCTACTTAATGCAGTGGGTTATAATTCTAGGAATAACGCAAAAAGGTTAGGAACGGAAAAGCAATTTAGGGATTTACAACAAGTTATTTATTTTGATAATCGTGGGGTTAGTCTTAAACTAAAGTTAATCTTAATTAGACACAAAATTTCAATAAAACTAGATAGGCAAGTACTTAAATCTACTTATAAAGACTTTGTAATTAAAATTAACTATTTACTTCGTTAAATTTACGTAAAAGTTTATATTCTTAAAACTAGAGATTCACTGGCTTAATTATACGAAAAAGTTGATTCTTAAAATTAGAGATTCACTTGGCTTAATTATACGCGAGAGTTGATTCTTAAAATTAGAGATTCATTGGGCTTAATTATACGGGAAAGTCTTAGTTATCCTTACTTAAAAGTCTTTATCTTTAGGTGTTGATACTACGTGAAAGTATAGGGTGGAAATTTTTTCTTTGTATCTTTAAATTTTTATCTATGTATACTTAATGGCTAAGTTAATGTACCTATAATGTTAACGTCAATTGTAAGTACCTATTTTATTTAAGATTAATACATATTACTATTACTATTAGGACTAATTAATCTTTGTAGAACCTGCAGACAAGCTGTCATGTGACCGCTTTGCAGGACTACATATTTTGCTTCTTTCTTTATTTTACCATGTATGTATTTATGTTCTTTGGATGAATAAAAAAAAAAAAAAAAAAAGAATTATCATGAGAGTTCAGAGGTACTTCCCTTTACTGATGGCTGTCCAGGGTCCAGTGGCTGCTCTGTATGCAGAGTCCTCGAGTTCGAACTAGGTATCCAAGTACCTCCGGATCGGGAGTAGGTACAAACGCGGCGATAATCAGAGACCTGGGCGGTCCCCGGGGTTTGATCTCCGAAGGGCGAAGATCGGTAACTTCCTGGGCAGAGGCGGGGGGGTCGACTCGCGGTGCAGAGCCTGGGCGACTTCTACGGTAGATCTCCGAAGGGCGGAGATCGGACTTCCTTCTCGGCGGAAGCGTAACACTCACTGTCGTCAGAGGATCTGGCGGCCTCTCCGAGGGGCGAGAATAGGAACCTTCCTGGGGGGAAGCTTCAACCCAACTGTCCTTCCAGGACGTAAGGCTAAGTCCGACTGTCTTCTCGTCAGAGAGCCCTGTTGCCTGTCTATATGTAGGGATATTTTTATGACCCGTATTGTTTGGCGGGCCGCTCCGAAGGGCGGCTCATTTCCTTTGAGGTTTTATTACTGTTCCCTTTGTAAAATAAAGCCGACTTTCTAAAATAGTATTTAAGGGTATTTACTTTACTATGTAGTACTTTACAATTGTTTCCGACTTGAACAACAATATGCGCGGCTAGCCCTTTGTGCATTTTTTTTATGGCCTGTCTAGTCTGGGAATTATTATAACTTGAAATGCACATTTTAGAAACTAACGGCCGTTCTTCCCAACCTTACTGAGCAACTGCTGAGCCGAAATTTTGCCTCAGCACTGTTCAAATGCACAAATTCGCCTTTTTCGAGAACTTTAATCAACAACAAGCGGTAACTTAAGATGATCGTAAGTTTGACTGAGAATTTCGTTGGGAAAGGCGAATTTGTGCATTTGAACAGTGCTGAGGCAAAATTTCGGCTCAGCAGTTGCTCAGTAAGGTTTGGGAAGAACGGCCGTAAGTATGTCTGTGAATTCGGTCTTTACTTATAGGTATTACAAAGGATATATCACTCTCTACGAAGCCATAAAAATGGACGTATTCTGTACTGAATCACTCCGTGTCGGTAAATGTTGTAATATAATATTTATGGGGTTCCCAGACGACTGGTTTGCTCAGCACTGACTAAAGCCACCGCGTCGAAAGGTTCGACCATTCGGTCGTCCTTTCCTAAAGTCATGCCTACCAACTTTAGGAAAGGAAACCTGGTCCTTACGTTTTTCCTTAGGGTTAAAGACTTTTTGATTAACTGCGGAATTCTGATGAGACATAGTAAAAATATCCTAAATAGATTTTCAAGAGATTATTTGAAAACACAAATTGATGAAATATCTTCGAGTGACATAAGATTTTGAACTAAAACTTTTAAAAACAATTATATTATATTATAATTCATTTTAATACATTTTTATTTTATTTTTAATCATAAATAAGCCTTCTAACGAAGAATCACGTTTTTTTAAAAAGGTACCTACCTCATTAGATAGTAATGACTTTTTTTTGTCTGTAGTTCTAAAAGTGACATTTGAATTTGTGCCGACTTAACGTGAATTGTCAAAAATGTCACTAACTAACTAACCATCACGCCGTTTTTCGCAGGGGTAGGCAGAGAGGACGGACCGCCAAACAACTCGATCTCGGCATACACTTCTTGCTTCATTCACTTTCATACAACGTCTCATACATTGTCTTCTGTTATTCCGACTTCTGACATGGCCCGACTCAAGTATTTGATTCACTTGATCGTGCCACGTCTTCCTTGGACGTCCCCGGCTTCTCCTTCCATTCACATTCGCGTCATATATTCTCTTTACACTCCTTTCTTCATTCATTCGCTCTACATGCCCAAACCATCTAAGCGTCCCTTTCTTAATCTTGCTCACTACGCTTACATCAGCCTTGCATTCTTTACGAATCTCAACATTTTTCACACGATCATACATGGTTTTACCACACATTCGTCTCGGAGATCTCATTTCTACAGCATTCAGTCTACTTTCATCCTTCTTCTGCCAGTGCCATGCCTCACTGCCATACATCAGAGTTGGTATCAGCACTCCATTGTGGACTGATAGCTTCGCTTCTTTGAACAACTTTTTGTTTGCGCCAACCGCGTTCAGTCCTCCGTTATTGGAGTTTACAGCATTCACCCTTCCTTCAATATCCCTATCAGTCTTTCCATCTCTCGTAAACATACTTCCCAAATACACAAACTCATCTAGTATTCATCATTCACAACTATATTGCATACTGTTTTCGTACTCTCTCTTTCAAACACCATGACTATAGACTTACTTACATTCATCATTAGCTCATTCTTCACACATACTTCGTTCATCCTAGATACGAGAGACTGTAGATCTTCCATACGGTTAGCAATCAGCACTGCATCATCAGCATACAACAGGCAACATATTTGCAGACGACTCATTTTTGCTCCCAAGCCCACCTTTTTCAATTCTTGCATACAATTATCCATGTATAGATTGAATAACCACGGTGACATTACGCAGCCTTGCTTTACACCTTTTGTGATGTCAAACCACCCCGTAAAATCACCGTTTGCCCTAACACATGCAACGCTTCCCTCGTACAGAGATGCAATTGCCTGTATAAGCACTCCATACTTGGACAACACCTTCCATAATGTTTTCTGTCAACTCGGTCGTATGCTTTTTGTAGATCTACAAAAGCACAGAAAAGTTTTTGATTTTTTGCCAGAAACTTCTCTGTGAGCATACGCAACGAGAAAATCTGATCCATCCCCCTTCTACTCATAAATACACCTTACACATCCCATATTTTATCCTTTGTTTTCATTTGTACCCTTTCAATCAATATCCTACCATACAGCTTTCCAACTGAACTTAGCAAGCTAATAATAGCCCTGTGATTTCCACATTCCATGCGTGACCCTTTACCTTTGTATAGAGGCATGATCACAGCCCTTCTCCAATATAATGGGGTGTAACCCTCCTCTAAACACTGCTTAAAAAGTTTGCATAACCATGTGAGAAGTATACGGCTATCTCCTTTAAAGTATTCAGCAGCAATATTATCGAAACCAACAGCCTTACCATTCTTCATACGTTTAATTGATCTTTTAATTTCATCCATGCTGATTTTGGGAACATTCACCCTATCGTCATTAATACCTGACTCGCAACTAGAATCACTATCACTCGGGTTGCTTTCAAAGACCTCTTCAAAGTATTTCATCCATCTCTCTTTTATATCTTTCTCATTCGTCAGCATTTTTGATTTTATCACTTTCACACATCCGCTTTCTGGACCATTCCGGGACCTTTTGACCTCCTTCCAAAACATGTTTTCTTGGAAGTGGTTTGTCATTTTGATCCCCTCTTCCTCTTCCAGGTGTTTCTTTCGTTCTTTCACTCCAGCACGTACTCTTCTCTTGCATCCCTTGTAAACTTCTTTAGCTCTATCCTTCTCTTCGCTAGAAACACTGCCAGTTGCTATCAGACATAACCACGCTTTCTTCTTCTCTATATAATGTTTACTAGCTAATTTCGTTTAAAGTAAATAATAACGTAATAGGTAACATACTTAATAATGAGTTTTTCTCTTGTTAAAACAACGCAAATATTGATTTTTTCTCTTGTTAAAACATCGCATATATTGACATTTTTGATGAATGTCGCTCGCTGAATTCGGCTGACAGCTGTCATTCGACAGAACCGGAACCGCAGTTAAGTAAGAAGGCTTTAACCCTAAGGAAAAACGTAAGGAATCTTCCTTTAAAATAACGGGAATAGCGCACCTGATGGCCGAACCTTTCGATGCGGTGACTTTATTCAGTATTGGGCAAACCATTCGTGTGGAAGGACCTTTATTACTCTAAGGGAAGGACCAATATTCCGTCAAAATAAAGTTAATAAAATGGAGGACGCTACCATCGTTTAGGTGCTTTTAAAGATGGTTGAAAGGAAAATATCGTAACTTTGGAAAAGCACCATGGTTCAAGTATTAATATTTGTTACATAAATATCAAAACGGTATTCAGAAATTAGTGGTAATTCATGAAAGGAGATGATTCTGCATCATTATTCGAATTTCATATTCGAACTAGTTATTTTTTAACACACATTGAGATAATTACATGGAGAAATGTCCATATTAAATAAGTTATTTAGTACATGTTAACCCCACACACTGTATGATTTTTTGTAAATTAAATAAAAAAAATACGTTTTGCATACATTGGAATACACTTAATGAAAAAATAATTCAACAAAAATAAATGTGCGTTTTTACCCATAAAAAAAATTCAAATAACCTGAGAGCAATAATCATATAATTTTTATTTATGAGTTAGAAATTAGATATATACGTATTTTTTATTATTAATATTATTAAAATTTTTCAAGAAAAAATGCAGGGTTGTAGATTTGAAAATGAAGTTGTATGGAAAATACAAAACAATTATTTTTCTTCCTAGGGAATAAATTTATGACACATTTTGAGAATTATTTGATGTAGCAAACCGCAGCCAGGTAACTAGTAAATCAGCCTGGGCAAATTTTTTTCTTTTTCTCTTTTTTCTCAAATAGTGTATATTTTCAAGGTCCTCTTCTATCAACAAATGTTGAGAAAAGCGTCAATACTTTACTATCACAATCAACTCCCTCTGCATCACAAAAACATTAAAATGATTTGCCGATGTTCTTTTTTTCATCTCTTCCTGGGGGGATATATACAGTTAAAAAAGTAAATATAGCAGTTAAATCTCCAATCAACGAAGAAAATTATAAGTCACCTCTAATTTTTATGGTTTCTACATTCAAAATCATGTTTTTGTCTCCACACAATTCTTACATATTTTTCTCTCACCCTCTTTGGAATTTCTATTGATATAATAAAAGTTTTCTAAAACACGTTCTACATCATCAGAAATGTTAGAAGTTGGAGTAACAGACTGTTTTTGGTAATCATATGGAAGTTTAATACAGGGTAGGTCCTGAACCAAACGGCGCCTGACACAAGAACATTTTTGGCGCCCTTTGTCAAACTCAAAACCAAGATGACACCAATATTGCGTACGATAAGTCGTAAGTTACGCGACTTACGACGATCCTTTCCCTGTCAATCCTGTTAAGTAGGAGAGGGAGGAGACATAATGGAGGAATACGTACGCGAGCTGAAAAAGAACTAACTCCATCTATATGTGTAGAAGGGCGCTGTGTCAGCAGGTATTATCAGTGCCTTTGCGCCTTGACAAATCGGCGCCCGGAGCGGACTGCACCAGCATAGGAGGTAAGAAGGAAAATTTTCCCATCGTAAAAAATAATCGGCATAGTTTCTATGTCATAAGCCTCAATAGATATACTATTTTTTCACAAACCAATTCTTCATCAGATTTGCCAAAATAATCTCTACACTCTCAAAAAGATTGCAACTTTATCAATATTATCGTTATATGTGATGAATTCACGATTAATCCAAACATTTGACATAAAGCAAGGTAAAACACGCGTTCAGGCAGACACAAGTTATCAGATGTTACGATCAAAGTAATTGTGATATTTGAAGTAGTATAAATAAATTAGGTTAACACTTTTCTTTAAAAAAAATAGCATACCTTGGTGTATTTAAAAACAATAGTTTAGGAAAGTTATACAGAGCAATACAATTTTTGTTAATGTACAATCCAGCAGCGTAAAGACAACAAACTCGCAGGTCGACACAAGCTATCGAACTAAATTATGTAATGTACTGTCCAGTCTGTTAAACCGAACTGACCACCATTTAACTGATAGTTGAATTGAGTTTTAATGATATAAAACGCCTTTCCACTTAAATTAAGGTTTTTAAAAAAAGTAACATACGAGGTGTGATCAGAATACATATAAGGCGAATGATTTTTCATAGCAGGAATGCAATTCAATACCTTTATCACGACAACGCGCTGTGCCACACCTTGCTTCTGATCCGCCAATTTTTGGCTGAAAAAAAAATTAGATTTTGGCCGATAAAAAGGTTCCTGTCTGTCCACATCCGCCTTATTCTCCAGATTTAGCACCATCGACTTCTGGCTTTTTTCAAAAATGAAAACCATTCTAAAAGAACATTGAGAGGGCCACGACGGAGTAGCTGAAGGCCCTTCCGAAAGAAGACTTCCAGAGATGTTTCCAATCATGGAATCAACGTTAGGATAAGGGCATCGTTAGCCAAGGAGAGTACTTTGAAGGAGATTAATTTAAATTTGATGTAAACTTATTACTTTATTCATAATAAAATTATTCACCGTATTTTTTTATCACACCTCGAATATGTTAATAAGATCTTGGAAACCCTTCGGAAAGTTTAATATCTTCTTACTCACTGGAAGGCGCGATGTAGTCCTCCAATGATAATGAAACGACTATTATACATCGCCAATAGAAGGTTTCAGCTTGATATTTATTTTTTAAAAAGAAAGACAAACATTCCTGGGTTACGAATAACCTAACAATATTTGAAAATCTCTATTACCATCACACTAAGCGGAAGATGTTGCTTTTGTTGTGATAAAGGACTTGGCCAGCCGAGGAATCGAACTCACGACGCCCGGGTGGGACCCAGACTCGAAGCAAACTAAGCCACTGACCGGTGTGAACTGAGATGATGAAGTTCTATTTCAATCATTTTCAACCTGCCAACAGAGGCGACTAAACTGCCTGTCAATTCGTACGTTGTCACGTCTAGATTACTGCAACGGAATATATGTAAGTCTCCCCAAATACCAAATTAATAAATTGCAATCAGTTTTCAACGCTGCTGATAAAGAATTATCACCGCCGTATCTAAATATTCTCACATTTCAGATCATCTCAAAAATCTCCATTGGCTCAAATGTCCTGAAAGAATCCAGTTCAAGCTCTGCTGGATGGTATTTAAGTCAATTAACGAAATGGCATCGGATTAATTATCAGAACTGTGTATTCCTGAAAATACCAATTCACGGAAGTTCACCCTTGGGTCAGTAGCGTCATCAGCTATCGAGTGGCTGAATGAACCAAAGCGCACACCTAATACTAAGTTCGGTGATCATGCTTTCGGAGTATCAGGACCTAAAGCCTGGAATGAACTGCCGCATGACTTAAAAATTATCAAAGCCTCGACAGAATTCAGAACTAAACTTAAAACTCATATTTTCACACAATCATATTCATAAATTGAAGAAATGCACCCGTAAATTGTTTAGCTAGACTAGCCGGTTAGTGCTTACCTAAAGTCACTTATGAAAAAGTATAAAAAATTCACCCATCAAAATTTTTTTCAATTGAAACAGAGGACGACTAGTGAATAAATACAATGTAAAATTACATGAATGCCAAAACAAATTTTCACAATGTTCGTGCCCCCGTATTGCGCATACAGAAAGTATGAAATATCTTGGATAGAAATACACGAAAATGTTCGATGGGACACTTACATAAATGGTATTACAAGAACTTATTTTTAATACATACACTTTTATTTTTTAAAACATCACAAATATTTTCTGTCACAAAAGTTTACTATGCGCTATGCCACTCCGCCTCGAATATGGTATATAAGGATGGGGATCTGCAACCACTAAATACAATCTAAAACCCAAGAGGGTATTATAAAGACCATCTTAAAAGCACCCATTAGAACGCTAACAAAAGAAATTGCCAAATCTTCTGCAGTACCTAGCATCCAAAATACCTATGCTAAGAATGTTTTATTGAAACATTTCAAAAGTTCAAAAAAATTAAGAAACTTAATTTTCACCACACAAGAGCGAACCAGAATGACATTATGAATATTCCGAAATTGCTTTTGGACAAAGGAATTATCAATAGCTATTCACTATCCACTGAGTTATATAATTCACTTCCACCGGCCATAAAACAAAAACAAAACCTGTATAAAAGAAATCAAAGAAGAGGAGTTATCCAGAAATTTGAAAGGAACTTCATAGGCGCTTAAACAATCAGTTTTTAAATAAAACCTCGTCCGCTTCAGCACAGGAACCCCCAGCGAGGAGAACTAATAAAAACATTACAAATTGTCTTATTAGCAAAATGAAAAAAAAAAGCGTATTGAAACAAAATACACAAAAAAAAGTCAGGTATACTTTATTTGATAGAGGATATTATGGTCCAAGACTGAATACAAATTGGGTGGCATATTTTGGTATACGTTATTAAAAAAAGAACCGCTAGAACTTGTCTACATGTTTGTATCGTGGCTTTCTTCGTTCCCCGAATAAACTGAGATTAAATTGAAGCCACTCAAGAATAAGTTTTCAACGATCTTTTTTTCTTCATAGATAATAAATAAAAACCAATGCTAACGACCTAAAAACATTTCTATCAAAATAAACCACACCGATGAATATCTGATTAGGGATGAGAATGTTCTTTTTAAAGTTGAAGAAAAATAATTCACAAATGTCAAGTTAGTTTTTATAATGTTTAATTAAATATATTTTGTTTTATTATTACAAATAAATACGATCAATATGTTATTTTATTGATTATTCAAAGCAATTATTCACAAGAGTGTATTATTGTTGTTTACACTTCATTATATTATTAGTCAACCTAATTATTTAAACAACACAAAAGGACGAATCTATAATATAATGCATATACCGGTATAATTGTACATGGTTAGCACGAGACATTGCAGCTGTTAACTATTGCTCCAACTATATTAGGTATTCTTAGTATAAAGATTCATCAACGGTAGTGTGCTCATCGCACAAACTATCGGGAATCTTACATAATATGTAAATTTAAGTTAAATAAAACAATTTTAATAATATAATGATTCAATAGAAAATTTTCCCAAAGTTAACAACAAAAACTTTGTCTTTCTCTCGGTTTAAAAAAATATTATAGAGGTTTGCGTGATCTTTTGGCGACTGTACGCAGACCACCACCTGTAAAATAGGGGTTGTTTTCTTCTGCAATGTACATACCGAACAGAAATATGTTTTGGAACATGTTGAAGTTGAAAGTGGAGCGATTAGACGAATTGCAATCAAATAACGAATCTTTGTTTTGGGCGTTTTGGCATTGCATTTCACGGGAGTTGCAATGTTTTCACACAAATAGTTGAATGATATCTATTAGGAAAATAATAATGTATGAAAGATTGTGTCAGGAGTATTAGAGTTTGTAGGCCTGTCGCATCATCAGATCGAAGTATCCATCGGTGTCCACGGAGGCGCTGATTCCACTGTAGTAGTTCATAAACTCTTCCAGAGTTACCTGAAAACAGAATAAGCTTTTCAAAACTCGAATAATAATATAAGTTCGATCAATGTTAACTACGACGCTTACGTTCATGGAACTTAAAACTCCAATCAGATATTGGCAACGCCTAGTACTGAATCTATTCTTGTACTGTCCTGTCCTGTACTGAATGAGAAATGCGTTAAAAGAGTTGTTGAATCGAACCCACATCCTCTCTAAAAGACCACTGGGCTATGAAGACAACCAATAGACACCCATTCATCTTCATCATACAGCTCTTGCAAATAATCGATTTGAAAATATATTCTATTAAAAATTACCCTCGTGGTTTGATTTCATAACATTGGTGAAAGATTTAGTTTTTACCACGCCATCCTTGGTGTCTTCTTGCTCGAAATTCTCAAGGAATTTATTCAGGATGAGGTCCTCGCTTTCTTCTCCGCTCTTATACCTATATATTGTTTAAATAATCAGAAAAATATATTGGTATTTACGTAAATCATATAATATTTTTGAATATAAAAATTTATTATTTTTTTTAATTAATGCTGTACGGTTTTCCAGGTACTATATATATAATTAAATAGAGGTAAGAAAGAAATACACACCTTGGATTAGCTTTGACATTGTAAACAGTTCTTAGGTCATCGAGCGTGATGACGCCATCGCCAGTCTTGTCCAGTTTCTTGAAGGCTTGCGCCACGATCCCCTTCCTGGAGTCGGACATCGGTGGCTGCAACACACACACATCACGACACATCAGAATATGGAACACGGGGAGGGAATTAAAACTTATGGCGTTAGTAGTTTTCACAGGTTTATGGTTATCAGTTAACTTATCTCTAATACCAGAAAATCCAAATGTTTAACTTACACGAATGTGAACTAGAAATTCGTCGATGTTGACTGACCCACTCTTGTCAGAATCAAATTGGTCAAACAGATTATCTATTTCCTGTAAAACATAACCACATTGCGTATGAAATATAACAAAACGTATTTATTATATATATATTCAAAATAATATACATGCGGGTACCTATATGTAATAGTTATTTATCTTTTCATCGCCTAGTTACGTTTCTTTCTAAATACCTTCCATTAGGTTGCTGAATTGCTGAAGGCTAATCCAATTATAAAAATACATTATTACCTACATCATATTCAATAATCATGGTGTTATACGTACACTGTCGGTAATATCTAATCCAGTGTCTTTTAATCCCTTGAAAAACTCGTCCTTTTCAAGTAGCTTACTTCCGTCGTCATCCATTCTCCGGAAAACTCTGAAAGGAAACATCACCGATGTTATTGCGCGACACGACACATGGGGGACTTATGGACTTGGCTTCCATTATAACGAAAAGGAGGATAATGTTGTGTGATACAAATAGTATAACAGTAGAATTAGTAACAAAGTAGGTACTGGATTCACGATGTTAAAAAGTCAACCTTCAAGTGTACCTTCCGAGCCCCATGATGCCGGCCGCCCCCCTGGACAGGCACAGCAGACGCAGCCTTTCCAGAGGGTCCTCCGTCTGGGCGAGGGCGCGCGAGGAGCGGTTCATCAGCTCCGCTTCCTGGCGCGAGGTGGCAGAGGCCGGCCGGTTCCACATTCCTAAAACAAAGCATTACATTAAACATATCTCTCAAACATTCACATCAATGAAAAACTTCATTGTAGATTATTATTACGAGTATATTGCATAGAGCACGCCATAACCAAATGTTTCTGCAATCACAGCGTCTGTTTAATGCGGGAAGAGGATGATATTAAATTTTGCAATGGGTGTAGATAATTATTGTGACAAAGGGGAAATAAAAATATTATTCCATCTTTTTATTTACACGTAGGTACACATGCAACCGCTTATAAACAAGATATTTATTAGGTACAAAGAAAAGCACACAGATCGGAAGAGCACCAATGGGTAAACCTTGAAAATAGGGATGTTAAGTACATTTTTTTATCAATATTCACCCTCAAACTTAAATGCACGTACACATATATATATTTTTGAAAGTTAGTTTTTATGGTTAAATTAATTCTCAAAGACAGAATTTTTTAAACGTCCCCAAACGGACAGAATCCCAGAGGTAGCCGGCGGAGGTGCGCGCGAAGTCACCCGTACTGAACGGTACCCGTCAGGACAATTTGTATGGAGATTTTTTTTCTTCAATGAGTAACTTAAATTATATGTGGCTTTATTTGGTACATTTTTGTCTAAAAAGATTTTTTTTCTGACAATTTTGGAAGATTTTTCAGGAAACAACCACAAAGCCACGATGCACAATTGGGTCACAAACATCTGATGAAAAACAATAAAGCATGTTTTGATAGAGGATTTAAGAATCGGCTGATCAACAAGTCCGCCATAAAATAATGGTGTATTTATTGGTAGAAATTATCAAAATATTTTCGGGATTAGAAGAAACTCGCGAAAGCTTTTTGGGTGTGAAATTTTTTGTGGGTTTTCCTACTCACTATAAACAAACTGTAATACAATGACACTTCGCACGTGCACTTACTATGGGAATCGATTTTTCGCTTTGGCCGCTGCATATTGTCACTGCATAAGGTCAATACTCGTACACTAAACACTGGAAAAGCTCTCGGGAAGCTTTCAACTAAAAATTTTAAGCCTTTACCAAAGATATTTACGGGTACATATTTACGGGTTGGAAGTTTAAAACCGTGGTTAATTTAATCGTACAGGAGACGAGACTGAATGAAAGGAGAAAAGACGGTTCGAGCCGAGGCGCGATGTACGAGTAAAACTGCCCATGAAACAATAATGTCGTGTGGCGAGTTCGGGTTGTCGACCCGCCAAACTAATCTAGAACACTGCCTTCGCTTCCATCGACTTTTCCACGAGGCGAGACGGAGGGCTGAGAAACTTCCCCCAAATTATCGGCAGTTTAAGCGTGGAAATTCCACGAAAATACCGTCACACATGCGTATACAGTTCCAGCAATTGAGAAATACAGGGCTGCCGAGAATTTTTTTAAATTGAGAATAACTGTTTTTTATTACATAATGCATCTTTTCGGATGACTATAAAATTCCAGACCTTAACCCCCAAAAATACTAATGTTAATGTTTAGAAACTAATTGTTTCTGTTTTTTTTTTCAAATTAGGTACTTATGTTTTACCTCGGCTTAAAAACGACATTGCATTGGGAGATTAATTTTCATATTGGTACATAATCAAAATAAATATTGATGCCCGTTGTTCCAAGGAAGCTTTTTCTGATGGTGGTTCTTCCTTATTAATATAGATATTTTTTTAATTCTTCGCTATAAATAAAAACCCGCTAAATTGCCAGAGCAGTTTTTCCGCAGGATAATTTAACAATTCTATCACTAAGGACTATATAACTATCTATACAATAAAATAATATAGGCAGAAAGTAGAGGTAGAAGAAAAATTATGCTTGAAGTATCATTAGACACTACTTCTCAAATAAAGCAATTAAATTATGGATTGTTGAAAATTGAAAATTATTATTGAATGTCATGTTTTCTTTCCATCTTCGTTATAAGCGGTAGAGAAAGCAATTTTAATGTCGGCAGAATAAAAAACGTAGACTCGGCACGGTATGGGACTCCCGGAAGTATATGGCTACACTAACGTTAAACGTTAGTGTAGCCTTTGGAAAGTGAAAAAAACATTGTGGTGATTTATAAAAGGGTGATCGATAGCATAGTGAACATAGAAAATACATAATCATACCGGGTAATGGTAGACATATTAGGTTTGATACGTAAATCAAATCTTCATGGACAAATTGGCCTCTCCTTTCATTTTCCAATGAGCTCCATAATTTTCTATATTATCCGCCACCCTATGTTTTTTTTTATTCCGGATATCATGATCTACAATTTTTTACAAAAATATAGTATACTTACTGTTTTATTACTTACGGCAACAATTGTGATAGACGACTTCAATGACGCACACATTTCAGTAATTTGATTACTTTTCCGCAGAAAACATGACCTCGCTGCGTGGGGCGGAACGTAGGAAATGGGAAAGGTATACGTAACACGGTTTCATAAACCGTTTTCATTAAAAGTTTCTCAACCGTTTGAAGGTTAGTAGATGATTATCGTCTAAATTAAATTGGTTCGAACAGGGTTATATCCTGTCGCTTGGAAAAATCGAGGCCACCGAGTGAGTACAAAAAGATTTTCAAACGTTAAAAGTAAATATTATATTCGTAGCATTCTTCTCTTACACTCTCGAAATTTGCTGTTTTAACACGAATAATATTATATATTTGGTGATGTTCAGTACAGGCGGGACACAGGGAAGCATCCCCCTTTTCAAAAACTCCATTTTTCTACTTATGGTAGGTCGGTATGTCACATGGGCGGCTTATATTATAATATACGAGTAAATAAGATCGGTAAATAGTTAAAGCGTTTTTCGGAGGCGTATGAGAAATGTATTTTTAGTTTTCCTTGCTCCACTTCCCCCCACCGTATTTGTCGGGAAAGCAGTGCGTGGAATTGGAATCGTGACTAAAGGTCAGTACCATATCGGCATTTAAATTATTAAGATTACTATTTGACTTTGTGGTCAGGTAGCGTTCGTAAGCTTGAATTAAGCTTCAAATTCGACAAATGAAATTGAAAACACCTATACGATACAACAAGTGATTACGAGATAACTCTGACAAATGACAAGTAATATTTTTGTCTCTTAAAATCTCAAAATTTGTCCTTCTAAAAATAGCTCGTGAATAAAAATCGTTGGCGGTAAGAGAGAACGTTCTGCTGCGAGTTTCAATTCGTCTCAGAATGTCGTTTCCATCCCGAGTTATGATCCTTCAAAGTTTTTGTTGGAAACAACAACAAAGTAATAATCAACGTTTGCTACAGAAAAAATAATATAATTACGTAAGAATCCATTTGGTAAGGCAACAGTAAATAAAAATTTGTATTTAATTTTTTTTTTAATACATTTGAAGCCGCCGAGAATCCAAAAGAAGAAGTGCAATCCGAAAGTGCACGGGGAGAAGAAGATATGTATAAAAAATCATAATTTAAAATTTGATGATTCTGAGAATAAACGGTATCTCAACTTGACTCGGGGTGTATGTGATTCGTGTGAAGCAGGCAACAATTTCGAATGCGTCTTTCAGGGTTACTTTTATTTCGCGTGTGCGTACGTACTGTCAAAAGAAAATATTTTTTAGAACAATATTGTCCTTGGCTATTAGTCAAGAGATGGAGGATACGATAAAATGTTCAACAAACCACGGGCGAATCCGGGTTAGTAACGTATTTTTCCATGGACAGCACGCAACGGCAATGAAAAATCGATACCTATCCTTAATAAAGCCACTTAACGTAGAATTAAAAATTGATACAAAATGTCCTCATTGTTCTAACAATCATGGTTCCTCCGAGGGCAGTAGCCGGTCCGGTAGTAATTTACAACAAATGGGGCTATTTAAATCGATAGACAGAATAAATACTTAAAATTACCATCCAGTATCGTTTCCATATCGATACCTATACATGGAAGTACGAGTATACCTTCAACCTACTTACAACCTATTATAGAAGCTCACTTAAAAGGAAGGAACCTACCTACTACGACTACAATTAAAATACACGTATGTAGGTATTTCGGATGGTTATTGATTTTACATCCACATTCAAACAATAAGGCTGCATGTGGGTACCTAGATTTGTGTTTTCATTAGTTTCAGTCGGTACAGATTTGTTTTTCTTGGGTTTTCTAATCCGGTCGATATGACCAATTACAGGAATCCCTTCTACTGCGTCTAAGATTAAAAATAATAATATGTAATTAATAATTCCTGCATTTTTAAAAACTTCTTTTAGAATTTGTCTGTTCCCACTAAAAATTCCTGAATAGTGGCGGCGAGCAGTCCATAAAGGCTAAAAAGTTGTGCCTACCCCAAGAAAACGAACCATGAAAGAAAAAAGATTTTAAGGTCAAAGTGTATTTAACCAAAAGAATTAAAAAAAAAATTATATCATAATAATTCTACTTTGATAAATTATTTCTGCATGACAAATTTACACTTTTTAGTAAGATATTCAATGCACAATTCATACCCGAAATTGAAAAACAACACATAGAATATTCTTTTGATAACTTTCTGCCGCAAATGCCGTTTCACTAAAAAAATATTTGAATAAAACTAATGTATTGAATTTATCTCCTCATTCTCCTTCGCTTCGGTCTCACAACATCCCCAAATTGAGGATGCGATAGTTCATGTTCACAGCCCCACTGACTCCGGAGTGCTGGGACTCTTGTGCCGTAAATAAATATTTTTCAAAGATAATATATAAATTGAAAAATTGTAAGCGGAGCCAGGTATACTCGTATACCAACATTAGAATGGTATAAACAGAAAATTATTACTAAGGTTTACTCGTACATTAAATTTATGTGAGTACCGCACAAGAGTCCCAACTGCTCCCAACCGTCTGGAGTCAGTTGGACTAGTGGCATTTACAATTGGGGTATGTTATGAGGTTTAGGGTAGTAGGAAGGGGGAGAGGAAGGTGAGGAAGTACCTGTCTATTCAGATGTTACCAAACACGGCTAAAACCACGTCAAACAACGTTTCAATTCTAAATGGTGGTCTTTCACTAGGCCGATACTGTATCTTCCACTCTGGAATGTGTCAGAAATATAATATGATATTATATTATATTATTTGAAATAAATTAATTGTGAAATAACACAAATTAATTAAATATAATTTTCTTGCCCGCGAAGAGATTTAAACCCGAGACCTCTGGATTAGTAGTCGAGAGCCTCACCCCTAGACAACGGAGGTAGTAAAATAGTAGGTATACGTAATAAAGCATTAGTTATTCATATTATTTACTTACCCTACTCAGTAGCTACTTAATCAAGGTCTTATTCAACAACGAATCGATAACAGATTTTTTAGCCATTATCCGATCACGCAGATTACTTTATTGGCCTCGATTCGTAGGTAGGTACATATTATTGTTTAATTTGTCCAATGCTTGTGAATTATAAATAATTCCTTCAATTCGCGTAACGACCAAACCATTTAGTAGGCAATTCTGTACCTTCGAGCATATCGGTTACATATTATACATACACCATACTCGTACATATTACGTTCACTGGAGGAGTGGCAGGATCGCGAAGTAAAGAGGATTGGCTCCACTCCTCCAAGCACGAGATGACCCACCTCGTGTAGTTAGTATAATGCACGCTGTGTCAGGAATGAGAACCCTACCTAGTAAAGTTGAGCTTTTCAGTCACGCTAGACAATTTTATGAAACGAAAACATTTAGTTCAAGGTTACATGTAAATGTAACAATATCCCTTTGATTTCTAAAGTCTAACTTCAAAAATGGAAGCGAAAGACAAGACCTCAACTATTTTGTATTTCGAATGTTTGGGATTTGAGAGATTTGGATTACGCATGTACGGGAATATATTAGTTTGTGTTGAAAGATATATATATATTAAAACATTTTATTTCTTTCTAGAAACAAGCGGTAATCTTTTTGGATTTTAAATTGTGTATTAATAGCTTTAGTTTATGTACCATTTCTTAATCTTACATACGTACAAAACAAAAATGTTTAAACTTATTAAAATTAATAGAAACTCTAAAGGGGGGTGGGGGTGCAAATTAATTTGATTGACCCAAAACATAATATAGAGCAATATCTACGTTCGCGAGTTTAGTAGAATAAAGACACCAATAATGATAGTGTGAATACGTTAAACAGTATCGCGGACAGGGGTGGTACTGAAAGTACATACTATCATAATAACATTGTGCATTTTCGTAATTCGATACCCCCTCAATGCTAAGCAATAATAAATAACAGTGGATCCTACCGGGAAAGCGTTTAGCATGTAGTGCTCTACATACTGTTCAATGGTCAGTTATTTAATTAGGAATATATTTGTAAGTCAGTTGCTATGAATTAGACAAAATTTCTATAGAAACTTGTAACCGTTCTATATTTGCGTCCCCACCCCTATCATACCGTTGTAAAGTTAAGGCCCTTGGAAGGAAGTTCGGTAGTTAGTAGGTCGTTAAAATTGACAATATTAAATTGTAGAAAAGAAACACAATTGTATCCTTTCTGTCTACGCGCCCCCAACCCCTGCCGTCAGAAATATCACCCTGCTCCTGGTACCATTAGGTAATGCAGATGGTAAAGGTAGGCACTACTAAATATTGAGCAAGAGCACCAACTATTTGTATCATATTATTATTGACAGGGTGTTTGGTATGTGATGTTGCATATTGTTACGCGCCCCCAACCCCTGCCGTCAGAAAAAGTATCACCCTGCTCCTGGTACCATTAGGTAATGCAGATGGTAAAGGTAGGCACTACTAAATATTGAGCAAGAGCACCAACTATTTGTATCATATTATTATTGACAGGGTGTTTGGTATGTGATGTTGCATATTGTTACGCGCCCCCAACCCCTGCCGTCAGAAAAAATATCACCCTGCTCCTTGTACCATTAGGTAATGCAGATGGTAAAGGTAGGCACTACTAAATATTGAGCAAGAGCACCAACTATTTGTATCATATTATTATTGACAGGGTGTTTGGTATGTGATGTTGCATATTGTTACGCGCCCCCAACCCCTGCCGTCAGAAAAAATATCACCCTGCTCCTGGTACCATTAGGTAATGCAGATGGTAAAGGTAGGCACTACTAAATATTGAGCAAGAGCACCAACTATTTGTATCATATTATTCTTGACAGGGTGTTTGGTATGTGATGTTGCATATTGTTGTTTTTTGTTTTACTGAAATAGGTGAAGGAAATTGTACAACAATGGTGTGAACAATGACTCCTCCCAAAACTCCCCAACAATAAGCTTTCGATTGAGTCGATTGACTAGCTTTGGCCGGCGACAAAATCTTTTTTACAAAAATATTTTGAATAAATAAATAAATATTAAATAAATAAATTAATAAATATTATAATTCGAAATTCTTTCAGAAATATATAGGATTGTTATGATTTAATTATAATGTTCCCATCTCATAGCAGCTTTTCGTCGAATTGTTAACAAATGAATTTAAAAATTGGATAGTGAGTTCTGTTCTCCGATTTGATATTTAACATATCTTTAATGTTTAAAATGTTTTTATTTTTATTCAAATCTTTTTGGTCGATATTTTGTATTAACACAAAGGGGGTATGCATTTCATTTTACTGGCCCCAACGTTTTACATCTCTTCTACCAGATGCCTTGTATAATTTTATTGTTAGAAGGGACATGCGGACAGCTGAAACGATGTCCCATGAAGCAGAACCAAAAAGGATTCTGATCCTACCGGGTATCACATGTTGAAATTACATAATTAGCATATTATATTATACCACCTGGCCCTTTATTTATTTATTCAAGTTTTTAATCCAGCAGAACTGGCTCGATAGTGCAAACCCAATCTGCAATATTAGAACAAGTGGTAAAATCCGTGAATATGATTTCTTCAACTAACTAATCATCACACCGTTTCCCCGCAGGGGTGGGCAGATAGGACGAACCGCCAAACAACCCGATCTTGGCATACACTTCTTGCTTCATTCCCATTCATACATCGTCTCATACATTCTCTTCTATTATTCCAACTTCTGACATGGCCCGACTCAAGTATTTGATTAACTTGATCGTGCCATGTCTTCCTCGGGCGTCCCCGGCTTCTTCTTCCATTCACATTCGAGTAATATATTTTCCTTACACCCCTTTCTTCGTTTTTTTTTCTTACCTATAAAGTAGAGATCTGTTTGTATGTCTTGCAAAAACTCTCGAACGGTGAACTCTAATGCTGTCTTTAGTTGTCTAAAATTTCTAGATATAAAGTTGAGGGTATAACCGCTAGCCCTGACTCCGGGCAGTGAAAATCTTGTGTAGTACGCACATAAAATTCTCCATTAACTGTCACTAATCTAGTATAAGGTGTGACGGGAGGATATGGCCGTTCAGTATTCAAATATTGATTGTAAGGTACGTACGTAAGCACCAAAATAACCAATGTCTCAATAATGACTGTCTGTCCATTGTTAAGATGAGGTCATATTAGTATCGAATATGATTGTACGTCGCGGTTGATTGGAGCTTTTGATTGCCTTCATATTGTCGGGAACCGTTTTCTATTATAATATTTTCTATCTAGTAAATATTTATCAATATAATATTGCCCAGTAGTTACTACCCGGCCCGGCTTCACAACTGAACATTTGAACATTTCCAACCGGTCAGTGGCTGAGTTGGCATCGGGTCTGGGTTCGTACCCAGGCGTCGTGAATTCAACCCCTCGGCTGGCTAAGTCTTCTATCACAACACAGGCAACATCTCCCGCTTACTGTAATGGTA
>JAHDVE020005375.1:0-32852 GCA_022606495.2 Halesus radiatus | reverse complement strand
TAACAAGAGCGATGATACTACTTATGAAATCTTTTGTGGAGGTAATCGGCTTTTCAGGTCAATTGTATCCTGAATTCTTTGATAAAAAACTAAGAAGGCTCTACCACGCCTTGTATCATAACGTTAAGGCAAACATCAAGATTTTGGGAATTCTCAACAATAATGGCTTCGGATTAGACATTTTTATCAAAGCCTGCTCCATGGAATGTTCGGAACTTCGAAGTGAATTCCTCAAAGAGAATGTGTTCGCAGAATAATAAAGATAGAAATAATAAATTTAGAAAGTGTTAACGATTAAAAGCTAGATATTTGACCATCTGCTATCTAAGTTTAAATAAGATAATTACGAATTACGAATCATTAAATACCTTGTAAAAAATCTCAATGGCTAAAAATATGAAATACAAGAAGAATAAATCATTGGGGATTATAAGGCATAAGCCAGTCCTGACCCTACAGTAACTCAAGCAGCAAGGAGGCGTAGCGCCCTATTGCTCTGCATCCTCAACCCTCGTTCTCATACACTTTCATATTATGAACACAAATTGGCCACCATACAAGTATTTCCCATTGCGGATGTTTTGACCTTCTCACTCACTCCAATGCCTTTAACTCCCACCAATTTACCAACACGGTACCCTCCACTTGATAAACTGAAAGGAAATTGTCCTAATTGCCGAAAATTTAGCAATCTCTCAGCTATTTGTTTGATCTGCCCCTGGAGGGGCTGTAAGAAATGCTCCGTCGAACCCATGCAGCTTCACAGTTCCACTGCTCACGCATATAATTGTGTATTTCTGCTCATTGACACGACACAGCTAGTGTATATGACTTTGGACATGTGCAAACTAACTGACCCGATCTACAGCAACGAGCTGGGACAACCTTTTAATGTATTTAAAGAATGGGAGAGCTTCTAGCTGTAAGCACACGAATACAAATAGGCTATACGCAGAATTGTGGAGTTCGATAACTAAGCCTTCGTGAAATATAAAGGACAGTTCGCAAACAATCTGTTTAATCCTAACTCCTTTTGATATTGAAATTAAGCTTATTAGAGATGTGATACATTTTATTGCCAAATAAGTGAATAGTATAATTGGTATGTCAATAATTCTATTATCACAGTCATAAAAAAACATATTTCGAATATTCAATATAAAATATACAATAAAATATAAATATCAAGATGCAGGATTCTTTTTTGACTTCTGTTTTTCAGCAACATTTTTTTGTTTGTCGATGTCTTTCAACGCCAGTTCTCTCAATTTATTGACATTCATTAACTCTCGATTCAGTTCCGGATCTTCCAAAAGACCCGTCGGAGTCAGCGACCCAGTTCCGTTGACAGAAGTCGATACCATATTGTTCTCAATTATCTTTTTCTTAAAGTCTTTGGTCTCAAGTTCTTCCAAGAGCAGCGTCTTGGCAAACACTTCGCAATTCGGCTCGTTGGTCAGTTTGCCCTTGAAAAACAATAACTGATTGGAGTATTCCTCGAGTTAAGCCATGAAGTTGTCGATGGTTGATTCGCCGAGTTGGACTCCCCCAAGCAAATATTAATGCTGCTTATTTGGCCACTTGGTATTGAACTTGCTTTTGGCGAGTTTAAGCAAAATGTCCCTGAAAGCGGGTTGGATCTCCTGGAGTTCCTTGGTGAAATTTCCGAGAATATCCTTTTTGTTATGAATTCCCTGTTTTAGATCGACAATATGTTGATCTTCAGTAGAAATACTGGTTCTTGCTATTTATCTCTCCTTGTTTTATTCCTAAATTTGATTAATCTTTTGAGAGAGTTGACTATTCGAGTCCACCAGATTGTCGAGTTGCTGATTCAGAACATCCACGTAAGTGAGCAGGCCGTAACTCTGTTCTTCGCCTTTGATGAAGGTATTCTGGATCTCATCAATGTCTGAGATTCCCGTCGCTTACTTGATGGTCTGGAAGGCTTCATTTATCACCTTCATATTTTTCTGATAGTTTTCGATGAGCTTAACTTTCTCTTTATTTGCTTGAATAATTCTCCCGAGCCTTTTCTTGAGGATGGCTGCCGTGTCAATTTGTATGGCTCCGAGCCTATCGGACTTTAACATGCTTTTAGAAGTGACTCCCCTATTTTCATGAAGACTTCGGTTTAGATCCCCTAGTCTTTTGAAGTAAGTCGTCTTATCATATTCGTTTTTGTTTTTGAGGTCCATGATGATATTCTGGCTGGTCTTGGAGTTATTCTGACCGAACTCAATGTCTTGGTGCATCCTATCGATTTCTGACTCCGATTTGTTAATATCGATAGTCATATTTCTGAGACTAGTTTGGAAGAGCGTCTTCTCCTGTCTGAGGAGGTCGATGGTTTTCTTGAGTTTCTCGATTTCGCCGTTGGTTTCGTTGATTTTTTTATTTACCTTTGATTTTAGCAAATGAGCATAATTTATGTTTTTTTTATATTATTTATTTTTTATTGTTATATTTTTCAGTTACGATATCTGTTTAGTTGACAATATTTTTAATCCGAGTTTTATTTCTCTTGACTTCGCCTTCCTTGCTGTCCTTTTCTAGAGTTGCCAGATTTGTCTTGACAATCTCGATTTCTTGGGTAAGTTTATCATATGCCTATAAGTTAATACGATGAATATAACCAATGTCGTCTAAAATAAGTACTGATTCGAGAGTGAGTAGGTTTTTGCGTTCCCATTAGTACTTGCGTGTATATTCGTCTGCCTCTTTTTGCATCTGCTGGACCATAGGCTGTTCGCTTGTCTAAGTTCGGAGGATTTGGCTATTATGAGTTGAACTCTTTGGCATTCGTGATGTGTTATTAATTTAATATTTTTACGAAAGATAAATAATAAATAAATATAGATAAAAATATAACTTTCGGCAAAATAAAAGCTTAAACTTACTTTTTTCAATCATATGAATTATAATTAATTATTACAATTGATATTCAAAAAATTACCCAATAATATAATAAAAAAAAAAGTAATATAATTGTTCAATCCAATTTCCTATTGATGAGATCTGAATCTCGATGTAGTTAAGTTTTCCTCTATTCATTATGAAGTTAATATGAAATAAAATAGTAGCGTTTTAAACAAAATTACACCAATGAACTGTAATTCTATATTAAACCAACTATAGAGACTTGTCTTTGTTACTAAGTGGTAATGAAAAAAACCTAGAAGAAATCAAATCAAATAACTCCTGAAATCATTTGGAACCCCGAAAGATAAGATTTCTTTATTGCGTTTTCTTCATGTTGATAATAATATCCAAGGATTGCCATCGCAAGACCAAACACGTACGCTTCTCCATGCGGGATAGGCTTGATCACGCCTCTCTTTTTGAGAAGAGCATAAGCACTCTAGAACGATTTGTTCAAGCAATATAAAGCAATCTCACACTGTCTAGCGTTCGATTCGAAAATCAAGGCGAACCCAGAGAAAAATCCAGAATATGATGCCCCACCTATCGAAGAAATATGAATGGATTAGTGTGATATATTTTTATTAAAGAATGAAGTACTTGGTCCAGAGTATACATAATATTGGGTCAAGAGACATATTGTCTTTCTGATTAGTAACGAATCGCATCCAGCGAATAGGAGTGACCTCACATAGCCCATTATAAACTTTTTCATTTAATAAAAGAAGCTAAGGACCCGTGATGTAAGGGGGGCAAAATGTATTGATAAATTTGAGAAGAATATATGATATGTCAACATTTATTTAAGTGATACTGTTTTTTAAGTTGCTTTCTTTTGAAAATTAAGAGAGGCATTAGATGCACAATTAAGTACAATTTGTACAGCGATTTGATGCCGTTGAAAAACTGAATGATTGCCTTTTGGGTACAGTGGCCGTTATGGAGGGATTAACAATCAAATATCATGTTTTCGTTGTGGATCGCATTGTGCATGTATTCCTCGCTCAAAACGAATGCCATCAGTATGGGGTATTTACTTTAGTTTTTAGGAATTTTAAAATAAATACATGTTTTTTTTTTATTATCTACTAGAACTAATAATATATAAACTACCAACCATAATAAAACTAAAATAATAAAAAAAGTAAGAATATTAAAAATTCATCCCTCCCCTCAATAAATCGATACAATAGATATTTCTAAAAATATTGTCAACATAATATATTCTTATCTATCGCGATAAAGTACTAGAATAGCCTTGATCAAAGTAATTTTTCATTTGGGTAAATTGCTTCCCAATTCCAAAATAATAACATTGAGCCTGGCAATCTCGCTCTCCAGCTTTTTAACTTTATTTTTTTATCGTCCGAGCATGTCGACTAGCTTTTCGACCTGCGACTATCTTGAATCCTTTTCTTTTACGATCTCTCTCTTGGATTCAGACTCCAGTTTATACATGAGGGCGTATCCTCCTATTTATTTCTTGAGCTTTTCGAACTCCGTATTTATGGTAAACTGAATCAACTCCAGCTCTTTCAGTTTTGAGAGCTCGTAGTTGTTGATTCTCGTGAGTTCAGCTTCGAGGTTCTGTATTTTCTCGCGAGATTGCTTGATCTTTGAGCTGCTGTCCTTGAACTAAGCCTTGATATCACACAGCTCACTTTCTCTAGACATAAGCTGATTTTAGCACATCTCCAGCTTCAGCTTGAGTCCTCCTAAATCATCCTTGTCGTCTCCACTCTTAATGTTAGCCTCGCGGTATTTTTCGAGAAGAACTTTATAATTGTTAGAAAGTGTTTATATTTTCTAGCGGAGACATTTGACAGCTTTCTGATTTTTGTTGACATCTTAATACACTGTTGGGTTGCTGTCGTTCAGATTGGAGTAGTTGCGAATGGTGTCAAGGACTTGCTCATACTCCTTGTCGAAGGTGCCGAGTAGTTTGAAGAGAGTCTCTGTCGGTAGAACTGCCGTAGTATCGTTGAGCAAAGACCATTTCCCTTCCTGCTCTTCATCCTAGAATTTCGGGACAATAAACTCGATCCTGGTGGGAATGTAGTTAATTGTGTCCTCGTGCTGCTCCATCTGTTGGTAGATATCTTTTGTGAGTTGGGAGACAAAAGGCTCTACTGGCACCTTCAGATCCATCCACAATAAGTGCTTCTTGTACACCAAGGACTTGATGAACTGCTTACATACAATGTCTCGAAAGTTGAGAATGCTGAACACAAATTGAAACACTTCTCCCGCATTGATTGAAGATGTGCTATTAAGCTTTGCTCGAGCATCGTTTAGCTTGATGTCCATCTGGGTCACAATCCGTTCCCAGCTCTATTTCTTCTCCCTTTTATTCAAGTGGAAGAACTGGTCCCCCACCTATATAAGCTCACGGAACTCTTGTTTGACGATCTCCACCATTTTATTAACGTAGCGATTGAACTCTCCTGCCTTGTCTGATTCCGACTTGGCGGCGTCAGCTGAGAAGAACTTCTTGATGTAGAGTTGCTGTCCTTTGAGCAGTGGGTCAATCATATCGAATGTCTTTTTGAGTTTGTCCATATTTTCGAAGACATTTACCCCATCTGCAAGTTTCTATCTAGCTTGAGAGAGATGTGCTAACTTTTATTTAACCTCTTTGGAATTATATGTCATCTATATGTTTTGTAATATATTTTATGCTATCTAAACATATTAATTCAAGTGTAACTTTTTTATCTAAACCTCGATATATTTTTTTTAATTTTATTTTAAAAAGCTCAAGAGCTTAAAAATGTAATTAATGATCAATTAACTATTTATTAAAAGTATATTTTGAGCCTTTCTCATTTTTTAAGTCACGTAAATTCACTTCACTTAAACCATTTGTGAAAGATTATGTATATCTTTTTTGGACTTGACACCAGATTTCGGAACACCTTATGTCTGACTGATACATGCTTAGGATTCTTGAGTGAGTCAGTTTTGACGGATAGTCCACTTTCTTAATCATCCCAAACGTTCACATCCTTCCCTCTTTTAATCATCGGACTGTCGACTTCGTGCATGCTTGACAGTTCCTCAATATTCTAGATATTAGCGTATAAATCACGATAAGTTTCTTCTTTTCCAAATGTAGTACCATAATTATTCGTTGAAATCTAGTTGACTACTGGTAATTATTTGCCTGTAGACGTTCGTTGAGACTCCAACTGAATGGTTTTAATGCTTGTCTTTTTTATGACTGGGTTCGATGGTAAATTGCCGATTTCTGCGAACAAAGAATTCTCATTATTCAGGAGTTCAGCTAGTGTGTTACTCTAAAATAGGGTCCCATTTTAAGGAGAGGCAATTTATATTTAAGAAATTCGATTTTCTCCCATCATATAAGTCCTCATAATAGAGTTTTATTTGTCCATTATTGATTCACGTTTTCTTATGTTGTTATTGCTATTTTTTTAGTTAAAGATACTATGGCGAGATTTTCGTGGGGGCAAACGCAACGACTCCAGCTTGAGTTTCTATAATTTTTAAGCTCTGTCCAGCATTTCGAGGTAGCGGAGGCGATCGATTCTGCGTTGGAGAAGTTACTTAATCTTGGCAAACTCGGCGTTGAGCGGAGTATTATCTTAAACAATGGTAAATTCGAGAAGTTCGCAGTAATGTTCGCATTCGTTTAAAGGGAGTTCCCAGATGTGTCCACGAAGCTTGTCGATCTCAAGAGAGGCCATTCCGTACTACTATTTGTTGAGGAAATTGAGGATTATCGGAACTTTATTCATTACTATTCTGATCTTAAGTATAGAATTATAGAAGTAATTAATATATCTTCGTTTCTATTCTTAATTTTTCCATTATCGTTTCTCACTTTTTTAAACTTAATCTGAAACTCTATTAAATAGATTGATTTGATTTACATTGTGAGTTGGATATGTTTAATATATATTATTTCTAGTAGATTATAAATAGACTCAGTTAAGTATAACATCAGCAATAATACTTATGTGCTTTCATTGTCGAAATAACTTTTCTCTTGAATATATTTTTTTGGATTTTTCTTCATAGATGTCCTAAAACCCTGTATTTTTACGGCCCTCCCATTTTTTGTGTGTTATTTTCTCAATAATTCTTTTTCCTGAGTGCCATCAGTAACTTCCATTGCCTCATCGCTACTGTTAACAACTTAATCCTTTCTTCCTTTCTGGTGCTCCGCCATTTGGTGCAGAGCTTAAAAAATCTTAGAGTCTTTTTGAGTCTCAACTTGATGACACCAAAACTCAGTCGATTCAGCCTAACATTTTATTTCAGAGCTAAAATCGCTTTAAACTTTAGATTGGTTTAGTGATATTGGATCGCTTTCTTCTGTCCCTATAGATAATGTATGGCTATTTGTTCAACCCATAAGTCTAAACTCGTTTTCAATAATCTTCTTGTGAAATGGATTTTCGGTATTGTGAAATGCCGATTGTAATTTTTTGTTATGATGCGATATCCGATGGTAAGGATTTTCAGCCGTTTCTTGTGAATTAAGTCTTCATAAAGCTTCATCGTTGCCTTCCACTGACGACCCAAGATCTTTAATGCAGCAACAGTTCTTTATCTGAGTGAACTCGCGTGAAATCTCTCGGCTTTAGAATATTGTGCATTGGCTCTGAGCCGATTGAAACACTTTCGATAGAGAATCTCAACTTCTTTGAGTTATCTATACTATTGTACCATACTAATTTGGTTCTTATGGGTAATTCTCGATTGAAAAACCTGTTTAATTCTCTGCATGACGACCGATTTGACTCGTCTGGTGTGATTGTTTCGTATTATTTATTATAAATGACTGGGAATCCTTTGCTGTTCAGCTTTATTCATTTGTACAAACTCCATCCATGCGCCAAAGCACTTGCCTGACAACCTCTGCTGGTATAACTTCGAAGTTTTACTCGAGATCATGAAATCCAACAGACATCTAAAATAGAACTTTAAGAGGTGTTTGCGTCTAAATTAACTGACTTTGTTAGAATCCTTCAACCTAAAATACTTGCTGAGCCGAACAAAATCTTTAAAGTATTTTTTCTTTAAATTTATCGATATAGTATATGTTTTTGAAACAAGTGAGGCATCTTTTAGGATATCGAAATGTCGAATTAGGAGCCATCGATTCCGCTGCGCCAAAGCTACTCGCTTTTTGGTAGTTTGCAGAGACTTGATGGCACACCATTTTTTCAAATATTGAAGAGTGGAAATTATGTTTATTTTATTGTGGCGTGACTGAGAAAAGGAGCCTATTCTTTACAACAAAGTCCCAATTTTGAGTTCTCTCAAGTATTTATCCATTAATCTGTTGTTTTTCAACAGTATGCAATGATTAACAACCCATTTGACATATTTTATTCGTAGAAAATTCTTATTCCAAGCCCGGATCGACTGTCTCTTGCGGTTAATGCCAACAATATGCTTCAGATGGGTTCTCTCTCTATCAGCAATGGAAATAGTAGCTTTTCGCAACCTGTTGAAGATGATCTGCTTATAAGGTATCTGGTTGAAAAGAGTCAATGATTTGATGGTTTTTTTAAACAATTTATTATAGTAGTGACTTATGGCTTTGATATTGTTAGTTATTTTGGTCTTGCACAGCTAGTGATGATATTGCCAAATTTTAAAATATCCTGATAAAACAGATATTTGACCTTCGGAGCAAACATCCATCTGCGATTCTCAAGTAAAATAAGGTGAGAAAGACAAATGATCTAAAAAATTGGGAGTGTTAATATAATAATAAAGTGTGATTTAAAAATACTAACAAAATATCTAAATATACATATATTCAATTGAATAAAATACAGTTAATTTTTTTTATCATATTTGTCAAATTATGAAACCAACAGAAATTCATTTGATATGCTCAGTATGAAAAAGATAATCCCAAAATGGATTTGTAACTCCGAAACCACGACTTGAATCTTTGAAATGATGTTTTAGGTGCCATTTTTTCATAAAATTCACAGGAGGGAACTACGGTTACCAACCGAAATGGAAGAAGTAATGCAAGGCGTCGTAGGCTGTCAGTGAGCAAAGAAGGCCGAACCCAATCCCCATTGCTGGAGGAAACTACAAGAGTTATATGGTTATTAACTCCAGAATCACCTCCACCACAACCACTTTCGGTAAACTGACCACAATCGTATCAGCATTATGCGGAAAGGCATGGTGAATTCCATGCGCATTTATAGTGCGGCGTGCAAATTAAGGTGTGTATGAGGGTTCTATTATTGTTAACTCAGGGTGGAGAAGGATTCTGTGAAAGTAGTACTCGATGCCTGTCCAAATTACAATTCCCATGAGCGAACATGCTGTGAAAGAAAAGATAGTGTTAAAGGAGGAAAAAACGTCCAGAAAAAATAATCTGATTAATATCACAAAGAGCATTAGATTACAGAGAAGCATGTTATTCCAAAATTTAGCATTTCTTTTTTTATCGAGAATAGGGTCTTAATTCAGGAGTAATGGCTTCTTTTTATTGGTTCTCATGAGTTTGGGAAACTTGATAAATATCCTCAGCTCTTCTAAACCCAACTGCTCGACCTGAGGGAGGATTGGCTTTTCGAAGTTCATCCGTCGGACGAGAGATTGATGCTGCTGATACTACCTGTTTCCTGAGATTTCCCCAAGCAGAGTGGATTTCGCAGTAATATACTCGCTTGTATTCACGACATGGTCGAGTATAAACATATGAGCATTGAGGCTGTGTGGTATTGATTTGAATGATTGCTTGATATCCTTTGCCTAAAAATGATTCAGGAGCATCTTGTTTCCCCCTGGGTGACTAAAATCTGTGATATCCAGAACAAGATCATCGTAGTAGACGATCAGAGTGGTTGGAGGTTATTTTTGAATCGATGGAACCTGTGAAATCGACATCGCGAAAAATCAATAAACGAATCAACGAATGAAAGATTAATATAAAATCTTTTTTGTTACTAATATAACCAGATTGCTTTATAGTAAAATATATTTGGTATCATTCAGTATGTCTTAATATATATTTGTGCTTGTTTGTGTGTACCAATGCAAAATAAGGAGAAATGATATTTTATAAATATAAAGATATTAATCGTTTTTAAAGTCGTTTGAATATTAAAAATTCATCAACAATACAAATAATCATTAAAAAAAACTTCATCGCCTTTTAAAACTTAATTATATATAATAAAAACAATTTTAATGCAGTCCGAACTAAAACTACCTCCTTTCGTCCTCTACCAGCTTGACAAAGGCACCACTGCAAACTCTCGCTGCTGTTTCGAATCTGAAATCTCCAAAATCATCTGCACAGTCACAGGCCCTATTCTCGACAGCAAATATTCGGGAAGAGAGCCTCTCCTGCGAGTGGTCGTTCATTGTCCCGCAGATTCTCCCAACCTTAAAGTATTCTCAGAATTGCAAACGCACTCCCTCAAGCATATCCTTTGTCAAAGTCTCGTCCTCGAGAATTATAACAAATCCGCAATTTAATTCACTTTCGAAGTTTTGCAAGCAGGATAAGACTTGTTTAGCGAAATTGTGAATCTGATGTGCTACAGCTGTGCAGTTGCTGGGCTGGCTCTCAAGGATCTATTTTCTGGGTGCGCCATTGCCATGCTGGAAAACGGGGAAACCAGATTGAATCCAAGATCAGAAGACAAAGTGGCAACTCTGGTGGAGATAGTGAATTTTAGAAAGTCGAAGAAAGTCATCCACCTGAATTCCAGAGGAGGGTGCAACGCAGGTCAACTTCAAAAGATGTTGGGGATGCTGATGAGCTGTACAGATTTGATTTCTTAGACTATTTAAAGAAAACTAGGTAGCTAAATCTAAATTAATGTTTGATACCCATTGTATATGTAGTGTATTACTATGATGTAGATTATTTGTTTGTAATCAATCTGATATCAATTGATGAGTAGATGTATTGACGATCGCGACGGATATAATTTTGACGCGATGCATCTAGTTTTACATATGTTTGTTTTCTATTATTTATTAACTATTACTATTAATTATTTCTATAATTCTTGAGAAAACTAAAAAAAAAACTATCTATCATGCATTTTTATATATACTTTTATTTCACAAGTCAATTATACACCAATTGAACTTGCATTTTTTAACTCATATATCCTGAAGTATTTATATTTCTTTCAATGATTCGCTCTGCGATTGATGATTTACTGTGGATCAATTTTGATCAATTTATTTTTCTATATTTTCAAGATCGGCAGCTGGACCGACAATATTGATCGGTTAATATCTTTGCAGTGATGATTGTTTGTTTGGAGGGTTTGATCGAGGGCTACACAACTGTTTTTCTCGTTATTCGGAGTCTTCTTGGCTTCCACATACTTGCTTTCGACGAGAGACTGGGTTCTAAACAGTTTCTGGTTGACCAATGGGTTGCTGACCATGCTGGTTTGTTTCTGATTGGGATTTTTTTTGTTTTCTTTGCTGCGTTTGGTCTTTTTTTGCTTGATTTTAGAGTTTGTTGCTGCTTCCTCCAACTTGTTCCTTTATTGGAAGCTATTGTAAACTAATTCGTCCAATCGCGGATCATCGATGTTCCATCCAAACTTTTGGAGGAGGAATTCTATTTTTTTCTGTTGGATTTCGTACCTTGATTCGACGACTTGGATGCGCGAATTTACTTTTCTATATAGACAATAAAATATGTATTATAGTTTTGCTTTCTTAAAAAATACATAATAAAAATAGAGAGATATAATAAATATTGCGCATTATTATTATTTATTTTTGTTTTTTTGAAATTATGAAACTTAATGTCAGCAACCTTGACAAACAGAATAGATTGAGTTTTCCGTTGCCACTCTCCAATTTTAGAGAATCTTATTGTATTATTGATTGTAACTTTGGTAGCTTTGAATAAAATGATACGTTTTTTTAACTATCCACTATGTAATGGATATCTTGCAATGGAATTATATAAAGGTATATGTGTTGCTGTTACTATTTTTATGAATTACTTCATTTATGAATCTTGTATGTTCAGTATTGGCAAGAGCTTACGTTCTCTTTCTGGTAGGAAACTATCTTATATCATATACACTTTATAAAAATACAAAATTAAAACAATTATTTGAATATATATTGTTTTTTTTATCAAATTCACATGGAATTAACGCTCTTTAGGAAGAATTTTTTATCGTTATCAAAACCACTCATTCTTTATTTCTATAAACTTAATAATAGAATACATTACATTTTTGCCAAACTTTTAAAAGTTATAATAAAAAGTTAATTGTCGTATAATTCAAACATTTACATAATATCCATATACATTTTCTGATTTTTTTTGAAATTCCCCAGAGTTTCTTCAATTTTTTTAAATAAAATGATTTATTTGTCACATCCGTTCGAAAGTCGAGAACATAATTGAAACCGTTCTTTTTGCTACGAGAGGCATCCAACTAGCGCATTTTATCTATTCGACAAATTTGTTATATTTTTGGAGGACCACGCTAAAATTGTTGACTGGCATATATCTGCTGAACTCTTTGATACAGTCAAACGAGTGAGGGACCGAGTAAATATCGCACATCATGAGCTCCGTGATCTCCGGATAATAAAAGTTTTTAACTTTTGTAGACTATCTTGAAGTTTTCGATCGCCAAAACGAATTAACGTCATCCCTCATATGAACAACCATTTGGCTATTATAGGAAACACGAGTTATGTCTATTTATTGGATAGTTTTTAAAAGGGATCTAACACAGGGGAACCTAAATGATTTCCTCCTTCCAGTTCGACGCAGCAAAGATTCGTTCTTTTGGTGGAGAAGAGCGATAAATACGTTTTGATTATGATGACGATAAGGGTCAGTTAACTCAGGCACTTCGATTTCGTCAACGATGCGACGCTCCAGAAATCGATGCTTAAGTTCAATGAAGATTTCATAATTTATGCTGCCTACCTTGATGCAGTCTAAAAAATCATGCTTCGATAACTAATAAACGTATGTAAAGGCCCTGCTTACTGCATTTAAACAGGAAATGTTCCCAGTAATGACGGTGACATAGCCAAAGAGATTGTTACTCACTTCCTCGCTGGAATTCCTTGTGATAGTGTGTCCTTTTTTGAAGATCGCCTTGCTTTTATGATGACGCCTAACTTCAATATCGATACTACCTCTATTAATAATGAACATTCTTGGGTCTACTACCCCCACGATCAATTATTCACCTGGTTGAATAACTCTTTTGACTAGTTTCAGTGATAGATCTCCCAGAAAAGAAAGGTTGTAGTAAGTTAGGAAAAAGATACATTTAGATATTATCTGAAAATTAGTGGATCGCAGGACCTCTCTCTTTAATGATGGGCTCAATTTCTGCATAATCTTGTTCTCATCGCTCAGACTGAACATCGTGTCGACCCTCTGATTGTCTTTTAAAAAGGTCTTGAGTCTGTAGGCGAGACTGGATTCGAGTCTGAAGCAATGGCTAAGCCTGTCGGCCATCTTCAGCGTGGTTTAGAATGTTTATCGTTATTTCCTAAATTATAAATTTTAACAAATCTGGAAATGAAATGATTGGTTACTGAAGTTCATTAAGAGTAATTCCGATCACATTTATCATGTAGCCAAAATAGCAAGTTCCGAGAATTTATACAGCAATAACAACTCCAATTTAGTATTTATTTTTCGGCACCAAATCCCCATATCCGACAGTCACAATAGTTGTGAACGCCCAGTAGAGAGAGTATAAATAGTCGCAGAACCATCCTCGTTCGTCGAAAGGCGCCCTGTCCAGCCAGTTGTTGGAAGGTTCAACAAGAGAAATCTCATACAGGGCCAATGCACAAGCATGCCCTATGCACAATAACAATACGAATGATCTGACTAGCTTGAATAACCCTGGTCCGACTATGTTTTCCAAGTAGTCCTCAATATTGATATAGTAAGCCTTGATTTGGAGTAGCCGAAAGGGCAAGAGACAGAAGAGCATGACAAATTTCACAGCTTTCTATTGGGTATGAATGCCCATGAATACAAGCAAGATGCATGAGGCGTCAAGAAATGCTTCTTATTTCAAATATTTCTTGAATATAGACAGCCTATTTTTTACGAATATCCCCCTATATATTTTTTAAGTATTCAGGTGCAAAAGGATGTAGAAGCACTAAACGCCCATCCAGATCATCGAGGCGTTGTAAAACATTTGTTCATCGACGTCGACTATGATGAGTTTGATCGAAACAAACCAACAAAAGGTGATGTTGATCAAAAATCCCAAAAACTCTGAAAGCACGAATGCAAGTGAAAATCTTTTGAACAAATATTGCGATGATTATTATTCTTAGAAACAGTTTCCAATTTAATTGATTTCGGAACCTTTTGTCATCCACTCCTATTTCAGCGGGGATATAATGTAGGACTGTGGGACCGGTGCTTTAAGTTTGGTGGTTATTTTTTTTTTGAGCCACTTGAGTTTAATACTTTTGAGCAATCCAGCTGTTTGTGCATCTTCGACACCATCCGGACTCATCGCAGGCATCGAATTGGAGGCCAGCTGGGAAGTTTTGCAGTGAAGGTAATGAGGACTATTAGTGACATCCTGATCGTATGTTGCCTTTCCTATCATAGTTTTGTTTCAGTTTCATTAACTCTAGTAATTCTAGAGATATAGATAAGAAAAATAAAGGAAATCGATTTAAAAAAAATGATATACTATTTTTTCTATTTCTAAATAAATTTTTTATTTGGACGGCTTGAATTGGTTTTTATGGAAACCAATAGTAAACTTGGGAATTATCAAAATGCAACTAGAATATGTTCTACAGAATAGGAAAGATAATTATTAATTCGAAAAAATTAATTAATATATGATATAAAAAAAAATGATGTGGGATTTATTTCTATTATGTGGAAATTTAAATTTAACATGCCAAATAGGTTTTTTAAAATAAATAGGAAAATAGGGATATTTTATAAATTTCAATTATTCAGGAGATATTTTTTTTAAGTTTAGTGCTAAGGATTAAAAAATTACATGGCTGCTGGAAAATCAAATGTCCAAAAGGTTTTAGATTTCTCATATACATATATAATAATAAAAATTATTTAAAGTAGCCGAACAGGAAGATAACAAAGATTTATTAGATTATCATAAGTTTTTATCAATTGTATTATTTATTTTTAAAAATCACAAACAAATATATTGGCATGATTTATATAATAGATTTGTGCTTATTAATAGGATAATATTGTTTCTATTAAGTAATATTATACTATAATATATACTATTCTTCTAAGTTGACTCAAAGATATAGCTATTCATTTGAAATAAGAATAATGTGGAACAGAAGAAAAAGAATATGTTTCTATAAATATTTAAATACTATAATTTAAAAAAAAAATTATCATCTTGAAATTAAATGGAAAAATAAATGAATGGTAATTAAATTTTCATCGAATTTAACTTTTCTTAAAGCTTCAATACATCCACGTTATTGAAAATTCAATATTTTTTACGTTTTTGCTTTCCATATTTTTAAATACTCGGTATATAAAAACAAATTATGAATAACAGTTCTAAAGAAAAAAAAATAGGAGAAAAAATAAAATACTCCAAATAATTGGATATTTTCTGGAGAGTGATTTCTCGTTCATAATTGTCATTAGTAAAGTCAATTGACCCTTTAAATAACTTTATTCAATTCCTCTCAGAAGAACAATTAAGCATAATACTATTTTATTGATGTATGTATTTTATTTTAAAAAAAGATCTTTATTTTCCCAATAAAATTGATCTAAAAGCTTCCATAACTTTTAAACATCAATCATTATGTTTTTTTTTTAACATAAAAAAATTCATGGTCGTTATAAAAATGGAATATTTATTTTTAAATATTGAAATAATTAAAAAAAATATATTTTTTTTGCAACTTATTCATTATATTGCCAAGGTAGAACTTCTAATGAATTGTTATCATGAAAACGAAGATCGAGAAGTTGAGTAGATTTTGTCAAGAGAAATGGCGAAGGCAAACCGCCTGAGAGAATCCTTCCTTGTGAGAAAAAGATAGGAGCTAAAACACAAAAACTCCAGCCAGTTCGACTCAGTCGAGGACTTCCTTTCAAGACATCCCTTTAGATCAAGAAATTGATTTTTTTTTCCTGTTTGTATTCTATGTACGATATTATTCTTTTTCCATCCGACCTATTTCTTAAAAAATAAGCACATACTCGTTTGTCGAGTCATTTACATCGCTGTTTCATAAAATATTGTATGGAGAATTCTTCTTTCCGAAAAAAGTGAATTATAATATTAGTTGGTTACAATATATAAAAACCTTATAGTTAGAATAAAAATTCGAGGACTACCAAAAAAAAGAATACAGTTCGATTAACTATATATATCACAATAAAATATATTATCAGGGTTATTTTTAGAATTACTTAATTAAACAAGAGACCAAAAAATATCTATGAATATATATAGAAATATTGTTATAACCCAAGGAATGTATAATATATAAACATATATGTTTGTTATATAAGAAATAAAATATTAGTCGTGGCTGGTTAAGAATTCATCAGATTTTGACTTCTCCTATAAGCTGATCCACAGTCCTGTTATTCATATTTCCTCCTAATTTGATGCCTTTTCTCTTTTCCCTCAGTTGCAGAGATTTTTTAATATTAATTTTGATGATGGCCTGCTCCTTTTTGAACCAATTCTCGCTCAATGTGTTTGAAATCAAGGATCGTTTCTCCTGCTGATATGCTTTAATGTCGCTCACCTTCAAAATGACTCCCTAATTTGAAGGTGCTAAGTTAGTCCTCTTCGATATTAGCCCTAACAGTCCAGACTTAGTTTTACCTAATAATTCTAAATAACCAGGTTGTTATTAAGTTTAGTGGTATTAGCCATAATATTTATTATTTCGATTCTAGTATTAGGATTGTTAGGTCATGCATCTTATTCTCTCACATAAATCTGCTGTCTTCTTCCGTAGAATCTTGATATCTTTTTGTGCTGGATTTCTCGTATCCTTAATTGACCATTAAATCCAGTTGCTGCTGCTGCTTTTTGTTTTCTAGATTTTATTAGACGGACTTTTATTGCTAAAAAAGGAGACCTTAGTCTTCGTCGGATGACACTATTGGTTTTGAGAGATTGTCCTTCTGCTCTATTTCCTACTTTTAAAATGTTACTTAAAGAATGGTTTTTCTTATGATTCAATGTTATTGGGGGAAACTCGAGTTTCTGTTGTTTATGTATGAAAGGGATTTTATAGTTTGGGCTACTTTCTACTTGGTTTCGCATTGAAAGATATTTTAATGTTTTTTTCGAACAATTAGTCGAGGTCTTTCTTTTAATTCTTCATATTTAAGTTTGACTCTTGAGGTTATGTTTTTATTTGCGTATGGTGCTTTATGAGGCGAATACTCTTATCAGGAATAGTGGTGCTGTTGAACTATTTCTTAGACTTACCGATTTTGTATGGGTTGGCTTGCGATTCAAGAAAGCGTTTTGTAAGCAAGAATTGGACTTGTTCTGCCACTGCGCTTACTTATTTTTTTCTTGCAGTCACATGATTAGATGGTGAAGGACTGGACGATTATTTGGCTCCTTGATGATTGCGGAGGCGACCATCCATATATTCACTGAGCTTGAAGGTAACAGATTCATTTAATAGTTTAGACATGTTGTTTATGCTTTTCCCCCAATAAATATTATTATTTATTGAATACCAATAAGATTATTATTATTGTTATATCGGTGCTTCTTGTTTATTTTTAGATTTATTTATTTTTGTAAAGTTTGTACAAGAAATGTGTCTTATAAATTTGACCACCAAGAAAATTTTAAGGCATTTTAATTATTTAATACAAAATTGTTTTTCTTTATAATAACTTAATAATATATTAAATGTTGATCTACAAGAACCCACCTTGTTTAAGGCACATTTTACTGTGCTCCATAGTCTCCGAGCGCCCAGTCGCATTAGAGAATATCAACCAATTTGATACGCCTTCCGGTCTCAAACCCGAAGAATAGCGATTCCTTCGGCTCCTTGAAACCATCTCCAATGGGTGCAAGATCCTGATCAGTCAAGGCGGAAATCATCTGAAATTCTACCCAGGATTAATAACGAACAACGAAGGTGTTGAGTTCGATTTCGATTGCGGAACTTCTAGGTCAATTGGGTACTTTCTGGAATACATATTGCTGATTGGCATGTTTTCTAAAAACAGTCTGAACATCCACTTGCAGGGGATTACTAATGATGAGTACGATAACTCAGTGGACGCAGTGCAGCAGCAATTGATCCCGTTGCTCAAAAACCACTATAGCTTCGATAATGACTTCAAATGAGAGTGTTGAAAAGAGGATACCAACCCGAAGGTGGAGGGGAGGTTCACGTTGTTTGTCCGAGCATCAAGTACTTGCCAAAAATCAATCTCATTGAGAAAGGCTATGTCAAAAGAATCAGAGGAGTTTGTACTGGAAGCAAAATATCCACAACTATACTGAACAGAGTGGTTAGTAAAGCTCGTTAGGTCTTCAATGACTATATACCGGACGTCTGGATCTTCACCGACTTCTTTAAAGGGGATAAAAGTGGAATTTCTCCGGGCTACAGCGTATCGTTAGTGGCCGAGACTTCGACTGGTTGCCTACTAACAACCGAGGCGACACATCAAAACGAAGACCCTGAAGAAATAGGGAAATGTGCTGCGATGAGAATGCTGGACTAGGTGAAGTACGGGGGAGTGGTTTCCACGAACTTCCAGTGGTTTCTGCTGACGTTGATGGCTCTGAGTGAGAGAAAGACAAGTCGTGCCAAGTTGGGACGAATCAGTGCATTCACAATTGACTGCTTAAGAATAATGAAAGAGTTTTTTGGTGTTATCTTTGAGATAGATGAATCTGAGAGCTAAGGGATGGCCGTACTTTCTGTGCTGGGGCTTGGTATCGAAAACTATGCGAGGATTGTTAAATGATTGATAGATTTTTTAGTTTTTTGTTGAGAGATGTATATTTTTGCTATTAATTTAATTTTTTTGTATGATTGATTTTTTGAAAAATCAAAAACTAATACTCTGAAATTAGTTGTCAATTAAATTTCCGAAATTGTATGTCTTATATTATTTTTTAAACAATATATTCAACTATAAATACACACAATGTATTTGATACCACTTCACCCTTGTTAAACAATAAAACTCAAGTATTTTTATCATTTTATACCACACATAATATGTGCGTTGCTAATTCTGCTAATAATAATTAAAAAAAGATGTGGAGTATGATTAGATATATTGAAAAATAACTCTATAGATATAATTTAGAGTAATAATAATAATATGCATAGACTCATTTCTATATAAATTGATATTATATTTCAATATAATTTATTTTAAATATAATATTCATACAGATATTAATAGATTTTTCCGATCAAAATTCATAACAACCCATCATCAATAACATATTATTTGACGAAAATGATACCAATGGTGATTTTAATTTGTATGCTCTGTTAATTTGGTCGGCCAACGCTATCCTATATAGATACAATATGTCTTGGAGGTAATTACTTTTTGAAATATTTCAACATTTCCTTGTCAAAAAATATGGTTATTATGTTTTTTTGAAATTATAATATTATATAAACATTATATGATCGAAATCTCATTTTATTTTTTTTAGAACACACAGTAATAATAGTAAAAAATCATCATCATTTAAAATATTTTTATAGGTAGCATATATGTTGATAATGCGTTTCTCTCTTCATCCTCCTCCTCAACGAATGTAACCGTAAATTTTGGATCGAATGTTCAGGCAACATCTCAGGTCTTGCTAACAATTGACAACATCTAATTTTCCCCAATGTCAATTATTTCCTATCAGATATAAGTGTACTATATTAATTCCAGCTACGCAAACGTCACAATTTCCAAAGACCCACTCACTGTTCTAAATCAGCTCAGGTTCAGATGGATGGCCTGTATCTTTCACTTCAATTACTATATTATCCAACTTGATCTTGTGCCAGTGGTTTGTAACATTATTGGTGTGGCCTGCTCAGAAATATTGGTTGCAACAGGATATAACTTTTCAGTAAGTTCGTATGTCTACGATTATCACCAGGGTGTTGCTTTGGTTTACGACTCCTCCTATGGAGCGAATGCTCCCGTCGGATTCTCGCTGAAATTTTATAACAATGGTTCGGTCTTAATTAAAAAAAATGCAGTCGTGAATATCAATCATCTCTATGTTCAATTACTAATTATACCCGTTGATTATCTGTAAGGCAACTTTATGAAAATTAAAGTTCAATAGATTCAAATTAAATACCCTTCGCTTACTGCTGAAGTAACTCCCGGATTAGCAGGTCTCTCTGGATACTCAAACTCCTCAATGTTGCTAGGAATCGTGGACTATCAGCTGATCCCTTCGAACTGTTCTCTTTCAATCGATCTTACTAGTTCTACAATAGTGGAAGCTGCACTTGCCGTTTCTGGGAGCACTGCAACTGCCAGATATCTGGGTCGATTCACTGCGGCGTGTGGTCCGGGTTTTCTTGCTCAAATTTCATACAGTAATATTTATTGCTACACTTGCAACTTATGTGCAGACTGCAGCCCTTTCAATAGTTCGTCCTGTAGAGTTTGTCCTCTAGGACTTCCGGTCTATCTCTTCGTTCATGATTAACTAAACGTCGCAGGAGACTGTCTCTGTAACCCTGGCTACGCCGATTACCAAACCTCTCCTAATCAGTTTCCTGATTGCCGCCCCTGTCAATCTCCCTGCTTTACTTGTTCTCAACTTATCGATAACTGTACGACTTGTCTCACTGGTTACGAGCTTTCGAATGGGAAATGTAACAGTTATTGCTTTTCTGTGAGTTTTACCAAATCAAACTAGAGTTGTATAGTTTGCCCAGAGGGTTGCTTGAACTGCACTGATGTTGAATGCCTTCTTTATAATTGTTCTGCGGGGCTTATTCCATTCAAACAACAGTGTATAAGTGTCTGCCCTTCAGGATATTACCTATAAACAAAAATTGGCACATGCTTGAAATGTTAGATCCCATGTAAATCGTGTACAAGTCTCGTAATATGTATTACTTGCATTGATGGCCTGTTTTATGATAATCTTGCGAGGAATTGTTTCAGTTGCTTTTCTTTATGTGCGTCTTGTACCGGTCCTAGGCCCGAAAACTGCCTCACTTGCAAGAAAGGCCTGTATCTTCAAGCCAATGGAAGTTGCGATTATCCGCCTCCTGCTCCTATCCGCGTCATTTCTTTTTCTTCGCCCTCCCTTATATTTGGTTATTTTCTAGATGCTTTCGGCTCGTGGGTTCCATGCATTGAAGGGTGCGAATCCTGTCACTCGAGCGATTCTTGTGATGCATGTGTTTCTTAATACTTTGTACTAAACTAATCATGCGTTACCTGCTCCTCTCTCAGTCCGAAAGTTATTCTCGTCGATAATATTTGCACTGAAGTATGTGGAGACGGATTTCTAGTCAACCAGGAATGTGACGATGGCAATCAAAACAATGGAGATGGTTGCTCTTCTTCCTGCTTGATCGAATCAGGGTATGTTTGCAATTCCTACACAAATCGTGCAGATTTCTGTTGGCAACCATTCCTTCAGCCTTTTATAACAGTCAGTGCGAGCTACCTTCGAAATGTACTGCAAGTCACCTTTTTGAACCTTCCATTCAGTATTGGAACTGCCGCTCTTAATATTGTTTGTTCTGGCCACAACAATGCTTCTCTAAAACTCACACAACTGTCTAACAACTCTTTCACAACAACGATAACTTACTACGAAGACATCAGCAATGCTTCGTGCCTTCTCCAAGTGCAAGACAAATCAGTGGAGTACGCTTTTACTATGCCTACTACAGTTTACTACTATTCAGAATCTGTATTGGAAATGCTGGAAAGAGCGAGGGGAGTCTGGTACCAACCATTTTGCTACCTAACGACAAGTCTATTTGTGATTTTTCTATGGACCGGGATTTTGGATTAGTTTCGAAATTTCTATCAAGTCTTAAGCGTGCTGTTTATCAATCTCTGTCTCTCGTAAATCCGATCCCCCATGCTCTATTCCTATCTATTTCCTATCCGGGTGTTCTTTCTGCAATCTTACGATTGTTCACTTCTTACTTCTTCATAATTCGTCTCCCCTTTTCTGACTATCTCTCCTAATCTCACCATCATAATTTTGTTTCCCTGTTTTTTTGTTATTTTCACCACTCTAATTCTCTTTATCCTGCACAAGTATGTTGCTAAAATACCAAAAACACTTGTTCGCCTCTTCAGGATTTAAAAACCATTTCTAACGATGTACACCACTTCTTCAGCCTTCGAACCTGTGCTTCTCTTTTATTGCATGTGCGCCCTCAGCGATTCATAGACTTCCGAAAATTCCTTTCTTAGTTTTCTGCCATTCGCCCTTATTATCTTGAATACTGTTCTGTTGTTTACCAAAATATCAGCGACCAATCATCGTCTCAAATTGGTGGTTTGGAGAATACGTTCGCTATTATTGTCGATCTTTGCATTTTTGGATTTCAAGTTCGGATTAAGTTGCTTACATTTTATATCTGTACTAATTCTCAACTCCCTCAGCTTTTACTTTGCATTGACAACTCGCAGCACTTAACTTTCCTGTAAAAAAATTAGCAACATTAATAATAAATTTTCCCCGAACTATGCATTTCGTTTAACCAACGAAGTTTTCATTCTGATCTTTACCGTCTCGTTGATTCCTTGCCTCATCACAAAAAACATGCCCGGAGCTCTATCAATCTTTATAATGTATGTCTCAAGCATCGCCATCTTCCTGAACATTGGCTTTGGGATATATTTATTGCTAGCTAGGGTAGTGAGGATTTGGATAAAGCGTGGCCAGAAGGAATCCAAGGAAGACCCTAATTTGATAATGCCAGCCATATCCTTCGATTATTTGAACAATAGCCTTTAAACATGTAAAAAATCAGAAAGCACACCAACAACAAGAAGGCACGGAAACGGAACCAGGAGAAATGCTCGGAAAGGTACAAAATAACTTGTGATTGAACAGCATTTGAAAAAGACCTCGTCACTTACTTTTGCTGAAGCAGCTAGAGAAGCAGACGGTCCTAATCCTTTTGAAGTTGACGAACTCATTTGAACTTCTAATTGATTAGTATCTAGATTCTACCATATGATTTCCTTATTTCTCTTAAAAATAATAGGATTCTAACATATCCTCCAGTTTAATTTATATTTATAACAAATTTGCTTTATGATTAAATATATCAATATATAAATTAATGAGAAATTCCTTTAATAACATAATTAAACATTATTCCAAATACATAACATCAAGGGACATTGTAGTTTTTCATCGGGTATTTTTTATTCGATACTCACGTGGACAGTATATTTAATATTTTTTAATATTACTATTATTTATGTTCTAAATATTATTTTACTTCATTGACTCTGCCGATTTCCTACTCTATCCTCTTCTCATCCGCTTCACCCGAGTGCTAACTGGGGGGTGGGCTTCAGTTTGCAAATGCACGTATGAACCAGCATCAGTCATAAACTTTTCTGGGCTAAAATACTACTATTTGCACCTGCTGAATGAAACTTAATTTGTGTATTTCTTACTCAGATTTTACATAAAGTAGAGCATTTATTATTTGTTCAGCTTCAACTTTCTTAAATCAGTACCCATTTTTAGAACCGAGGAGATAGGTTACGTTTCTTCAAGTTTATTATAGGATTTTCCGCTAATAATATCATTAACGCCAACAGTTTTTCGAAGACTTCTTTGGAGTTGAAGGTAACGAGAAACTTATTTAAATCCAGTCTGTAGCTTTGAGGAGTATGGCAGAGAGGTATCATTTGTCTGATAAGCTTCATTTACCTAGTCTGATGGCTGGGCCTCATCTTCTTCGAGTACTCCCATAAATCCATTGAATAGTTATTTGTACATAGTCTTCTCCAGCTGAACCTTCTTTCCCGCTCTAATATTATTCTCAATGTTTGTGTGCTATCTGAACCTGTACTTGGCCAGTATATTTTTTGTGATGATATCTTTGTCAGAACATTTATGGAGTTTTGCCCTATCCTGAGCATGGTGGTATAAAAGCCGTTTATTACTATCCTTTGGCCATGGGTCTAAATCTATTTTCGTGATGCTTTACTTTATATATTATGGTTCATAACACCTTTTGGGCAGTTTTTTGAAATAGCCGATCAGATTCTCGCTTTGATTGGGGGTTTACTGCCCATGGGAGGGGTTATCGTTCTTATTAAATAGCTCTTCGGGGATGGTATTTATTTTTCTTGATTTTACCCTGGTCTGAAATATTTTATTGGAATTCGATCCCTTAAGATGACCATGCTCGAGAGATTCTTCCGTGGTGCCATTCAATCTGGTAAGATTTTGATTATCGCTTGTTCTTATGATTTTGGGTGACCTAAAGAAAATAAAATAATTTTGGAAAGTCAAACAATATTTATAAAAATGGTTCAGTTTGATTTTATACATACCTAGTTAGATTTTATTTTCTTTGGCGGGGGTGGATATAAATGGGCTTATCCGTTATTTTTTTGCCAATAATGGTCAACTATTTCTCGAACTACTGCCTTTGGCCGTTGTCTGATACCGAACTCTCTGACAGGGTGGCTTCTTCGATGTTTCCTAACTCCAATTCGACTTATTTATTCAGCGTTCGACTAGTTTTTTGTAATTTTCCTGAATTCAAAAGGTTAAACCTGAACGAAGATATTTTAGTGTTTCTTTCCGATTTCGCCTTTTTGAATAACTCTTGTCGACTTGCCCGAATTTCGAAAGGCCGTGAACTTCTCTTAACTTGTTACCGACTGGATAAAGAATTTTAATTGCTTTAAGTTTGGTTGCGCGTGGCATATTTATTGCGAGAAAATATGATGTTAAACTCATCGATAGAGGAAACAAGATTTTGATCCACTATGATCTCGAATAATACTTTTAAAAGCTCTTCATTTTAGGATAAAATGAGATCAATCACCTTCATGAAAAGTTAAAAATCGTCAGATCGAATTCCATTGAGAATGTTTTGATTGACTGCCCAGATGTTTCTGATGTGAGGCGAAAGAAATCCAAGAAAAGTCCTTTTCTTTTTATAAAATACAAAAAATAGATAGAGTTTTTAAGTCACTCGGTGGTAGAAGCGATCAATTAGTCTAATTAGTTGTTAAAATAATAGAAAATAACATAATAGAAAGTAAGAGAAAAATTGATTATAATGATGTTTTTTTTTACTGATTAAACTCAGCAGGTAATCGTTGCTTTTCAGAGGGAATGAATATTTATTTGATCTCAGTTGCAAGCTATTTAAAGGTATTTTTGGTTTAGTGGTTACTGTCTTTATAATGTTGGAGCCTCCATAGTATCGCTTGAGGATTACCAATCTGTCCATAACGAAAGTCGACTACGAGCTGTTGGAGAGACAAGCTGAGATCCTATCAACAAATTTGTACGTAAATATTATTTAAAACTTAATTTTTGTACGGATATTCTGTTCAGTGATTAGAGTGCCCGATCAGTGATTTTGAATAGTTTTTACATCACCAACTATTTGGGTGGCTTTAGTTATGTCATTATTATTTAGATTGAATAAATTATAAGTTCTAAGCCTATTCTGTTTTGTTATCGTGCAAGTGCTCAGAATCGATAAAAAAGATATTTTAGGGGAGAGAGGATTCTCTTATATTTATATTCTTTCTATAAAAGAAATTAAGTCTTTTAAAAAACATGAACGAATAAAAATTTATCACTTTCATAATACAAGTAAACTTCGATTTTCTTATTCTTATATTTTTTTTACTCTTATTTTGTATTTAATAATGTAGATACTAATTTAATTATATAATATACGGATTTTTCATTGAATTACTATTTATTTGTTTATTTTCAGAAACATAGGTATTATAGAAGCAGAAAACAACATTTATTATTACATGTTCCAGTCATACAATTTTAATTTAATTACGTAATTAGCCTTATAATATACTTTTGGAGATGATGGATTCACTTTATTTAACCTATAGGTGAAATAGAAAAATAAATTATCGTCATTATCATATTGTGATTCCAGCCTTGAATCAGTGATTGATTTAGTCATCCGAGATTTCATCAAACATAGATTTCATCAAGCATAGATTTCCATCATGAGCAATAAAAATATTTTATATAGTTAGTATTAAATAAAGTTTGAGGCTAATTAATAATTAGATGGGTAAATAAATATTAATATAATATTTATTTAATTATATGCTACAAGGGCTGAAGACTCCGAAGAGTCGTCTTAAACTTATCATTCCAGTAAATAACGGCTTTCAGAGAAGAGTAGAGAAAATCGACAATGCTAATACGAATCTCTTCGCAACCACGTTGGAGAATCAGAAGTCCCAATTAAGAAATATTAATACTATCTATGCTTCTTTAGAGCAATAAGAACCCTAACTCTATCAGCAACATCTCGGACCCTGGTCTAACTCCAAAAAACACTCTCACAAAATGGTAAGTGAAAGGAACGAGCAGAACTCTACAAGATAAAAGTGTTCGAAACATTTCAGATAGAAACCAGGATTGTCAAAATATAATTTTACCTCCTTGCAGATGCCTGACAAGAACGAAAAACAGTAGAGACTCAACCAATTAAAAATATAGCCTGTTTTTTCTGAACAACTCAGAAACAAAAGATATACAAATTCCGAAAGCTGTTGTACTTGTAAACATCTTTCAAAGGCGATGAGCAATGCCGTCAAATCAAAATATACTCGTTTTTATAACAACCTCAAGATCTCTTCTGTCAATTTCTTGTCTCTAAATCCATAACCGAAGCAGTAATAACAATAAAACTAGCGGACAGACAGTCAGATAAGGATTCGAACTCAGTCTCGTTCTGAGACAGGTCTCAGGACTCCCAAACAGCTTATGGTAAATCCAAGAGAGTTCAAAGCCTACACCTACAGTAATATCGTATACAATCACGCTTTGTTTTCAGAATAAACAATAGTGAGTGAGAGGAAGATATCATTGCTAAGCAAATAAAACGAAAACAGAATTTCTAAGGCTGGACGTATTCTAAATTTCAAATTTGCCCCAACCTCTAAGGTTGATATTCTAAAAAATCACGGAAACACCCTGCGGTAAATCTCAATACGGAGAAAAATGAATATTTCTGTTCTAGGAACGCCAAGGGGAAGCTTTATGTCGCTGAATAAAGCCAAAAAATTCTGATCTAATAAAATGTTATATTTGTTTATTAATAAATCAAAACATTTAAAAAACAAAACCATATAATTTACATTGTGGATCAGAACGAAAGTATTAAGTACTAAAAAATACAATTATTGTAAAGAAAAAAGAAATTGGATATAGTTTATTATCACGAATTATTATATCCGATGTTTATTATATATTCTCATTTCCATTTTCCATAGTCATATCACTTATATTTCAAAAGAAGACCCAATGGCAGAATCAAACATCCCAGAAATACAGTCGCCCCATAATATGAACCCAATTCCAGGGCCTTTCGACGAGGGGGTTTCTACAAGCGATGCACTCTTTATGACCAACTTCGACCAAGTGATGACAGCCTCACCTCCTGTCACAGCATAAATGTTTGCCGAATGTCAAAAACATAGAATTCCTTTCTTGAGTGGATGCGTGCCTATTAAAGATCCTAGAAAATAAACCTTTACTGATATGCTTACCCTAACATTTTGCCCCTTGATTAAATTTAAGAGTGTCAGCGTTTGTATTTCTTGCGCATATCTACTTATCTTTCTGATAGAAATTGTAATAGTACACGGAGAAATTGCTTTTGATTCACCTACTCTGCTGGCTATCTCACCCAATTCTCTTGTGTGGATGCGAGCGCCCTTTCAAGGCCTAATAGTCAATAAAATGGAAATAGACCGCTGGCTCTTTGGGACCTTTCTACATGATAGTATTTTGCCGGTTTTCGCCAGTGCAATTGGGATGTTATATATCGGGAGTCGAACAGAATATTCTTTCGGGGCCATGTGCACACTCGTTGTCTATCTAATGGGAGGGATTTTGGGAAACATTACTGAAACCTGCCTGTCTTTCGATTCTCAATAAACTGTATATGTAGGTCCCCAAGCCAGCATTGTTTCTCTGATGGGATGCTCACTCGGCTATCATATTATCAATTATCGGGGGCTGGCGTTCGCGAACCAGCTGATCCGTTGGAACACCCTCGTCTCTCTGATGATATCTGGTTTTCTGATAACAATTGGGTTTTTGATTTGTGGAAATGTGAGCGAGAGAGCTTTGTTGGGTGGACTAGTCAGTGGGGTCTTCATGGCCTGCATTATGAAAACTATATAAAGTACGCGTTGCGAAACAGCAATAAGAATATTTTTCCTGCTTGGTTTTTGCTTTCTGTTCTTAGGGGAGGTTTTCGTGATCTTTAACTATCGGGAGGATTTAAAAGAGTTGAACCCATATGAATACTCTTGATTCAGAGTGAAAATATTTTTTTAAGAAATAAATAAAATGCACCCTACAACTAAGGATAGCTATGAAAACAGAAAATGGGTTCCTTCATAAGTTAACTTACTAATTTCTACACTATTTGATATTCCATTTTAATAAACTTAGAAGTTAGTTAAGGGATTATTCATATTTTTTAAAAATATTCACTAATTTATATAAAATCAAATTCTCATTTTTTCACTGGGACCTTCCGACGTGCCTCAATAAAGAAGATTGGTATGCTCTTCTTTCATTTGTAGTGCTTCTTGATTATTTTAATCGTTCAATAACACTAAGAAATATCAAAAAATACATATTTTAGGGTTTGTATTTAAATCCTTAAAAAAAACGATCATCAAATTATATTTGAATTTCCACAATATGGTTATTTCGAATACTTATTTTTTTTCCTATTACTATTATAACATATATATCTATATTTTGTTTTTTTTACCTTGGTCAAGATAGTTTTTGGCAATTTAGGGTTTTTGAATTTTAAGAAATGATTGGGCCAACAGGAGATACACATCTATGTTGAGTTTCCACATTTCGCTCAGAATGTCGGGTGTGGATTATTTAAAAAGTTCTGGATTAATGTAGATGAGAGTCTCGTTTAGAACAGAAATAGCTTCGTAAAAATCGGATTCTTCCATTCTCAGCTTCGCCAGTTGGATGAACTTCTTCGAGGATTCTAGCATTATCTTCAGCTTAGATTTTTCAAGCTCTTGCTTTTCGGGAGTCGTCATTATTCTATTGTTTTCTTCACGATTATTTTTTGTACAAGATAGATAAAGTGAAACAGAATTTTTGTATATATAAAGTTATATGAATGATAGATAGATGTTTATATAGATTTAATATATATATATGTATATGTGGATATATGAATTCAAATTGACATCATCATACAATAATCTGTTAATTGGTCTATCTATTGAATATTAGTTCTTCATATTAATTACAAATTTCAATTCTAGCTTTTGGCATAGTTTTTTGATTTCGAAGTTTTTGTTTAATTAGTTTTTAATAATAAAAGACATGATAACATTTTAATTATTTATTATTTAATCTAGCACTAAAGATGAATAATCAAGTCAAATCTTGTGTGTTTATATGATAAATATAATTGTAAATAAAAACATCGCCCAATTTTATTCTAGATATCCTCGATGGAAGTAGTCATTGATAATCCTATCCAACACAAACAGTAAATAATCAACAAGTACAGCACAAGTATCTATGGTCCGACCACCGAAATCAGTTATGAATAATTGCTGTTCGTTATGGATGAAAAGGTAGCATCTTACTACTTTAATAAAAATACATATAAATATATATATATTTTATCCTTGATCTATTTTCAGTGCCTAAACCATAAATGTGATCGCAACGTCGCAAAGTAACTATTTGCACAGTCCAAGACCTCAGCCAACTCCTCGAGCATTTAGCATATGGTAGAAAAATATGTTGAAAACCTCGAAACGACTCGTCTTTGCATCGAAAGATAATAAATCAAATTGAGGAATTTAAGAAACCAGCAGTAGTACTTAAAGCAAGAGACAACCAACATCGTGTCGGTCCCATACGTCTTTTTGACCTTAGATCGCGCGTCTATTCGATCCAATTACTCATAAGTGCCCATATTTTCCTACAAAATAGAACCTTCTAATATACCCGAGACAACAATTGTGAACGAATTTCACCCAGTCCTGAACGACAGCTACACCATCGAATTGCCTCAAAACAAATTCGATATAGTTTTTCAGTAGTCAGGCATGCAGATCCTCAGATGGAGCTTTGACGGTAATGGCAAGATCAGTGGTAAATAATACAAGTATGATGCTTAAGGAAAAGGTATTGAGGTGGGACTACGGGTGAAATATTTTGATAAAATCCAAGGCAATAGCCAACAAGTCACTAGTATTTCCCATGAAATACAGTAAGCACAAGCTCGTAAGGCTAATTCAACCAATGCTTACAACAAGCTACGAACCTTCGAGCCATTTTATCTCGGTTAGATAGTAAAACTCCCACCAAAGCAATTTAAATCTTAAACTGGAGGAGCTTTTCGATTCACATCTTGGTTGATAACGATTATTCCATGTCTGGGCAAACATGTGCGAAACTATTACTATTGCTGCATTTTCTTATGCCTCTTCGAGATGTTGGCAACCTTCTACACACCCCTCCCTCTGCTCAACGTATTCCATTATCTTGTAACATATTTATTCTTTTTTTGAATTATTATTAGTTGATTCCTGTATTCTATATCATCGGATTAATCCATAGCAAAGACAATAGTGAGATTGGATTGCGTCTGAGCGTGGTGTTCTTTGGATCTCTACTGATAATAATTAACAATATATTTGCATTGTTCATCGATATTAAACCACTTCCCGAAGTTGTGTTTCGGCCTTTTCTTATTATCGATATTATAGCTGAAGTAAGAAAAAATAACTTATTTTTTTTAAACTGTATTTTTTTAGATAATCTGCTTAATTTTGCTCTTGATCACCTTGGTTCGGAAAAGTTAGTATGATGATCAGGTCGACTAACTGATGGTAAAAAGCACCAAACTACCTCTCCCTGCCTATTGATCTTGTGACACGATTAGAAGGATAATGATTATAAAAAATGGGTGCATAAACATGCATATAATAGATTACTTTTTTAATTTTTTGTAGATAACATAGTTAATTTATATTTTTTATTTATTTTCCATTATAAAGGAAGTGGCACAAGTAATAAAATAATTATCATTTCCATATATTTTTTGTCTTTAATTATCTAGCATGATATTAATGAATATTTTGAATTTGATCTTCCTTTTTTTACTACTTGTTATAATATCGATATATCATTCTTTATCTCGATCTTTATATATATCTGTTGATCTAAATGAATTTATATTCGAAATTTGATTAACGCAGAAAAATATTTGTATTCTAACAAAATTAACTATTAATTAAAGATTTCAGTTTGCCCCCTCCTATTTTCGATTCTTTTCATTATTTCCTTCTTCTTCTAAGTAACTTATCAAATTACGACAGACTATCTCAATATCTTAGAATAGTCAAATACGAGTTTTTTAGAATCTAAATAAGATATGATGAATTTGGAATTCTGTGTTCGACCGAGACTCTTCGCGAGTAATAGGCACCCTTTCAAGAATCATAGAAAGTGATGAGTTATTTCTTCTAATGCTTTAAGAAGAAATCATTACTTAAAATTATTTTGTAATTAGTAAAAAAACATTTCAAAAAAGGATCTATTTTGAATTAAATTAAAAAAAACAAATTTGTTCTAATGATAAAAAAAACACTTTTTTGTTTGTTTAATTTTAATTCTGTTTTAATAATACTAATCTCCAAAACGATAATAATTTTGCTTATATTCCATAAAGAATTTATACTCACAAGAAAATTAGTTATGGAAAAATCAACTGTGGTCAATAAAAATAATTGTTAGACGATCTGCCCTGAAATATCTTCCCCTCTTCCGACCGATCTCCTTCACGAAAATAATATTTGCAATTCTTGCGCTTTGGTAAAACCAGAAAATAGGACTTTGCAAGCCTCAGGGTTTCACCGGCATTCTTACGGTGATGGTTCTCTGTTTGTGAGATGTAATTTATGTGATAGGGCGAACGGATTGTATTAAAACCTTCCAATTTATCTGAAAATTCAACATAAATAAAATCCTCTCAAATTCAATTCGGACCATTTTACTGGGAGGTTTGACAACGCGAGCCATATTTGTTTACTTTAGTATAGCCTATTGAGACTATCTAAATCTTGTGTGGCTTTACAGCAATAAATCGATAGAATAAAGCTGATAACCTCGCAAAAAGACTAATAAAATCAACGGTTATTAAGTGAACTTTAGCATTCGAAAAAAGAGGAAATTCGAGTAAAACAAGAATTATATAATTTGGAACTCGAAAATCTCATAAAGAAAAAGGTTTAAAATCCATAATCCTTAAGAAAGCCTCAATTTTCACAACTCAATTCATATGTTAATTGCAAAAATTAGAAATTAAATAGGATAACGGCTTAGATGAAAAAGCGCAAATCTTCTCTTATATTTCCTAGAGCAGAGTTTGCATCCATTTAAAAGTGTAGTTTGATAAAACTCATGTAAAATCAGGAGAGCACTTATGCATTTCGTGAGCTGGCAAGTCAGACCGTTTGTCGACATTTCGATGTTTAGACGAATAAAATTGGTTCCATTCTTTTCTCTTTTGTATCCAATATAGAAGAGCTAAAAAACCACGATCAAATTCTAAACAATATCATAGAGAGTGGACTCATTGATTCCCTCCACGAGGTCGAGAAGGGTTACGAAGCAAAAATCCAAGCACTCCAACTCGCAATCACTGAATACTTGACTCGTGCC
>JAHDVE020005374.1:0-23114 GCA_022606495.2 Halesus radiatus | reverse complement strand
TCATGATTTATGAATCGTAAATAAAAAAGTTTATTTACCATGAGATGTAATAATATATGATCATTATTTAAATGTAGTAGATATAATTAATTATACAATCCAATATAAATAAACGTTAAACGAGCATATATATGACTTTAATTAATTATTTTATATTTATTTCTATGTTATATGTTCTATACATGTTGCCCGAGGAATTGAGACGTGTGTGCGCTTCGAACAAATCTCTAAATGATCTTCCGAAGACTTATTTTTTAAAATGATACCAAGTCTGTTCTGATGTTCTTAATCCTCTCAGATTCTGATGTAGGTATATTTCTGTCTTGTTATAAGTTTTTATGTATTCTCTTGCATTTTTATGTTGGATAAAAACGAATACTTTGTATTTATTACTAATATAAATCATTTTATTGATAGTACATATGCGCATGCGCCGAAAACGAGGAAAAAACATCGACCTCGTGTACAACGAATTATAGACCATTACAGCCGGCAGACCGCCGGATATTACTGACGACAGCTCATCATGGTACGGTGAGCGAAATCCTGTACTCCTCTCTCTCACTACCGCATTACTCGACAAGTTATGATCGCATGTAGACATACGAATATATTAACTTTTATTTCCGGATTTTTCGGTATAACTGAAATACTCTTTAATCTAAATAATTATTTTATCCAATATATATTGCTGAGGAATACCCAAAGTTCAGTATAAACTCAGTGTTTAGTAAATTCATAGATATATTGAAATAATTAATTAAACCGGTCAGTGGCTGAGTTGGCGTTGCGTTTGGGTCTCACCCAGGCGTCGTGAGTTCAATTCCTCGGCTGGCTAAGTCCTCCATTACGACACAAGCAACATCTTCCGCTTACTGTGATGGTAGTAGGAGATTTTCAAAAATTGTCAGGTTATTCGTAACCAGGGAATATTTGTCTTCATTAAAAAAAAAATAATTAGGCACATATCACTTCAGTTGACAGCACCGGTATGGAAGGGTTACAAAAATAATCGGAGAACAGTGAAGAGAGGTAAATTAGAATAAAATATTATTTATTACGGATCTTACAACAACAAATTCTCATAAAATAAAGAAAACAAGTAGGGAGAATGAAAATAATCCACAAATGCTACCACTGAAGCGACGAACCGATATAATTGTCTTGTGGAGTTGTTCGTGTTTCCGAAGTAGGCTTAAATTATCCTTACTTCTGGGAATTGATCAAAATTTTTCAGATATTGAACACGTTTCTTGAGCAGATGAACATCAATTTATTTAGACTCTCTGAGGTCGAGGAGTCGAAAGGTCCTATTTGATTAGTATGCTCTTCTATGGAAAATCTATTCAATGTGGAACTACTGAAAAACTATGTTTCTTCAAATGGTTTTATATTATTGCTTTTTGACTTCTGCCCTAAATCTGGCCACGTGATCTTCAGTGCACTCAGACAACATCCCGACTGCATCGCAATTGTCTGTCGTGGAAACCTTCTTGGAGCAGGACTCAGCGACTTCCCCAATCAGATCAGCCAAGTTCTCTTCTTCTCCCAAGATCATCTTGGCAACAGTATGCAAAGCCTCATGCATGAATACTCCGTCTTTGATCATGTCTATTTTCTCCAACATGCATGCGAATAGGCAATGTCCAGTTTTTGTGGTGGGAACCTTCTTTTTCATGAAGGCTGCGATGTCTGCTTCTGTTGCTCCAACCTTGGCCATGCATTCTGTTCCATTCTTCAAGAAGTCCTGGGAATGTCTCATGAACAAATCAGCGATGTCCATCATGGGAAATCCGCTTCCATAGCTGATGAACAAAATTACAGCTACCGAAGACAACGCAAGCTTGAAAAACATTGCTAGAAGATGCACTCCCTGAAACGATATTTTTTCAGATACAATAAAAACGTCTGACGAACTCAGAGTGGTGGGGAAGTATACAATAAAGATGTGAAATCCGTATTTTATATGCTCTCAATAAACAATTTTGTAAGTTTAATTTGGCTTTGCTAAAGTATTTATAATTATCATAGAGATTTGTGTCATTTGATTTGATTTGATTGCTTTTAAAACGACAGTCTATCTAATTTACAGGAAACGTAGACACGTATTTTGACCAGTGGCGGTTTTCTCTAAAGTGTGTTTGTGCAGCGAACTTCCATAAAAAATATAAGAAAATGAAACAAACGTACATCGTATTAATTAATTAATTGTTTTTGTGTTTAATTCGTAGAACTCCATTTAAATTTTTTTTTATTTATAAAATTTAATGTAAATCAAATTTAATAATGTTATTATTAAGTTTTTTTTTATTTTTATTATTTATGGAGAAAATACAAATACAAACAGTAGTAATATTGAAACAATATAGAAATATTTGGAGAACTCGCCTGTATCCTAACCTCTTTCTCACTGATTAATGTGATAAAGATAAATAAACAAATAATCATTAAAAATAATAGTTACACAAGTTAATGAATTTAAGATTGTGTTACACAGAAAATTTATGAAAAGGTGTACAATTTATAAATAATAGAGTAACAGAAGGTAACAAACTTCACAAATAATACTTACATGAATGTAAGGGAAAAAATAATTATTAAATTTAAAATATTGCCATACAAGGAAACATTAAAAAGCACATAATGTCCAAACACTGTTTGTTGAAGTTTGTTTGTTTAATATTATTATATGAAAACAGCTTTCAATTCTCTTTTAAAAAGCACTACATGTATCAAAGAATATGTCGGAATCCATCAGAGTTTTATTTTGATTAAATAACTCGCACATTCTTCTGATTAGATCCCTGACACCAGCATTTGTACGCGTCCGGCTAATATAGAATAAGTGGTTAGACCTAGTTTTTCTGGATTGTATTTTGAAGTTTTTTAGTTGGAGTAAGGTAGGACAGTTGATAATGTTATTGCACACTTTATATAGGGTAATGAGATCGAGGTATTTTCGCCGGTTAGAGAGGGTGGAGACATTATAGATTGAGACCATATGTGCGTATCCCCGTTTAGGTGCGCTTATTCTGTAATTAAGGCAATACAGAAATTTTCTTTGAATACTTTCAATTTTGTCTTTGTAGATACCGTAGAGTGGAGTCCATATGGGGGCGCAGTATTCAAGTTGAGAACGGACCAGCGTATAGTAAAGGAGGAGGTAGGTTTCAGGCTTTCGAAATACACGGCTGTTTCTGATAACAAAGCCTAGCATGCAGTAAGCTTTATTTACAATATTATCAATGTGCACATCGAAATGAAGTTTTGAATCAAAAAGTATGCCTAAGTCTCTTATACTATATACGCGCTCGAGTGAGTAGTTGCCAATATAATAATTGTTTGTGATAGCTTTATGATTTTTAGTGAAGCTTATTTGTTTACATTTGTTGTAACTTAGATACAATTTATGATCATTGCAAAATGCTTCAAACCTTACTAAATCTCTTTGGATGAGCAGACAATCGTTTATATTCCTAACAATGGCAAATATTTTTATGTCATCAGCGTACAAGAGAAACAAACAGTGTAAAAAACATTTAGTAACGCTATTGATAAAAAGTATAAAGTATAAACAGTGGACCCAGGATTGATCCTTGTGGCACACTAGAGGTAACTGGTTCCCACATAGAAGTATGCCCTCGTAATGATACAGCTTGTTGTTTTTTTGTTAAGTACGAGACAAACCAACGTAATAAGTTTCCCCGAATTCCGTTGTACATAATTTTTTTAATAAGTAATAGGTGGTCAACCTTATCAAAATCTTTTTTAAAATCGTAATAAATTGAATCTACCTGGTGACCTCGATCCATGCTGGTCAATAAAAAGTTAGAATAAATAAGTAAATTACTCGCGGTAGACTTGCCGCGGTAGACGAATCCGTGTTGTTGGTCTATCTATAGATCTATATATATGTCGGCAAGCTGGGGATATACATTGTCATGGACAAGTCTTTCCAAAAGTTTAGGAATTGCCGGGAGAATGGAGATCGGCCTATAGTTTTCCACTCTTTGACGCGAGTCACCCTTGTGGACCGGTATGATATAGGCTAACTTCCACCTGTCTGGGAAAACCCCGTCTCTCAGACATTTATTAAATATTATAGTAAGAGGCACACATAGTGACGGTGCAGCAGATATAAGGAAGAACGGCGGTATTCCATCGTGACCCTCACCTTTGTTTATATCTAGTGACTTTAAACTTGATTGAACTTCTCTTTCAGTTAGTTCAATTGTGTGAATGTGCGTAAGTTCGGGGTCATGAACTGATTCAAGTTGGTCAATGTCGATTTTATCATTGATGGAGGAAGGTTCAAATGTTAACTTAAAAAATTCAGAAAACATGTTACAGATTTCCTGGGTATCATTAGATTTACGCCCTTCGAAGGACATGGCAGCGGGGTATCCGTCGGATGATTTAAGTGAAGTTACATATGTCCAAAAACTTTTGATGTTGTTCTGCAATGAACTTTCAATGGTGTCGAAAAATAGTTTTCGGGATTCATTAGTTAACTTTTTGTATGTAGTCCGTAAGAAAGAAAATTCACGATAGTCAGAAAGACCTTTATATGTCTTCCATTTGAGTCCGACTTTGTCTTTTTTCCCTGATAACTTAATAAGTTCTGGTGTAAACCAAATGGGTAATTTCTCATTTCGTCATGCCGAAACTGGAACAGACTTATCAATTAAATTGTTTATTATTACATAGAAACGATCTACTGCCAGTTCGGCTGTTAGATTTGCGGTTTCGGATATCCAATCAATACAATTAAATCATTATTAATTTGAGTGTAATCAGCTTTTCGGAAATTGAGCCTACGCTCTTTGTTGTTTTTAATTTTTTATTGGATTACAGAGGATATATTAAATTCCAGGGCTGGATGGTGTCTGTCCTCTGAAAGGAGAGGGTCGTCGCTATGAGTAACATTTGTTTCGCAACTATAAAATATGAGGTCTAAATATTTTTCATTGTGGTTTGGAATACAATTATATTGATGTAGGTTCATTAATGACATTATTTGAAGCAAAGTTTGCGATGCAGCTGAGTTTGCAGAGGCACGACTTTGACAGCAGCCTTCGGAAAATGACCAAGTAAGAGTAGGTAGATTCATATCCCCCAGTACGCAAAACATGTTATTTGGTTCAGATGAAAATATGGATTCCAGGTTGTTATAGAAAATATCATATAAAGTGGCTGGCGAGAGAGGAGGTATACGTACTGCAAAAATGATGAGATTGAGAGACCTCATCGGGATAGAGACGTAGATTTGTTCAATTTGAGTGTTTTTCCAGGCATCGAGGCGGGAGGCTGCGAGCTCTTAAAAGAATTATTTTTAGTTTTTATTATTGTGACAGCTGTTTCGGTGTTTAGGGCCATCGAAACAGCTGTAACAATAATAAAAACTAAAAATACTTGCAGAACTTAATAATAACATTATTAAATTTGATTTACATTAAATTTTATGAATAAAAAAAATATAAATAATTTTTTTTTTAAAAGTACATCATATTTTTAACACAATTCAAATTCGTTGCTAAAAATAATTTCCACCCGTCCTATAGGTACTACTGCCCGAGAGCGAGTGATGAATTCAGCGTCTATAGGACTCCCTGTCTTGAAGAATAGTTCATACATTGTAATTCTAGAGGCGCTTCGGCGGGAAACCGTATCGAGAGCGTAATGTTATTTAATTAATTGTAAAGCGCCCTTGAGGTGATTTTCTCACGAAAACGGCGCTATAGAAGTAATCCAATTATTATTATTATTAATCCTCCAGAATCTAAAATGTGGCTGTGTACGCAGCTACGTGGAGAATTGTCAACAAAAATTTGTACGGAATATTATTTTGCAAAAATCAACAAATTTTTCTTCCGTGATTTTCTTGTTTTTAAGTTGTTATTAAAATAAGTTAATTACTGAAGATGATACTGTTTATATAAATAAAAAAAACCCTTAAGTTCTTAGGTAAATTGTGATTATAGTTTTAAAACATTTTTTTGTAACCCACGATATCATAATATTCATTAGCCACAGACGTTTTAATGAATCACCGATTTTTTTCTGGTTTCAAGTTCACTAACTTATAGTTCTTCTTCTTTGTATGCTATAGGAGAGTTGGTAGAGGTCATAGTGTGTTGCTGAGGTTATTCGACGGCATCGGGAGTCACTTAGGAAAACTGATGAAGGGGTCATTCTTCTACGATGCATTCTGTTGTTTGGATATGTCCACATTCACAAAGTTCGGAATCCTTTAAGCCCCATTTATGCATCATATTTCTGGTACAGTGATATGTTGAAATTCATTTAGATCCGTTGTCAAATATAATACACATAGTACGTGTATCAAACGTGTCTACAGTGAATCAATTTAAACATATTTCTTTATAACCAAATATAAATTGTTGCACAACACGTCTAAATAACCAAGTCAAGATTGCACCAAAAAATGCAATACCAAGCGACCCAAAAGCCAATATTTCACCGTAAACAAGTGAAAATTACACCGCAAAATACAATGATTTCCCAACACCTGCAAATAATGTTGCCGGCGCCCTATAAATATCGTACACACAGAGGTACGTGCTCTCTTTTCACTTCAACGGCAGAATGGACAACATGTCCTCGCTTTGATACCTCCACCTGCCGCTGCCAAACAAGAACAATCTTCCAGTCGCTCGGAGAGACGACATCTCCATTGGGAAACTACCAAACACCTCCCTCAAGAGGATTGGCAAATCACAATAGTCGTGCCGGCGCCTAAATATTTAAACTATTTTCCTTGTGCGGGGCTTATACGTCTCGTACAGCAAGGAAAAAATCAATATAGTATTTTTTTTATACGTAAGGATTATTCTGTTACTATTTTAATTTCCGATGGAGCTCCCAATGGGATAGGCCACGAACCGCAACTGCTTTTGGCTATCGGAACATCTGAATTGCATTATATGAGTTTCGATTAAATTGGAGTATCTACCGATAAGGCGAATTAAAACGACATATCATAAAAAAAACATAATTATATTTAAAAAAAAGTACTACCAAAATTAATTCAATACTTTTAGTTTTTTAATGACATTGAAGAGAGGTAGATACGAAAATGTCGTGTATACTATCATTGTTACTGTTATTATTTTATCATTATTATCATCATTAATTTATTATTGTCGTTAAAGGGGTGCCCGGGCAAAACAGAACAGTGACAAAACGTACATTAATTTTGAAATGGTTAAGTTAGATTAGTTTAGGTTAGTTTAGTATGAGACGATGTATGAATGTGAATGAAGCAAGGAGTATGTGCCTAGATCAAGTTAATTAATTTATTTATTATTGTTTGGCAGTCAATTCTCTCTGCCTACTCTTGAGGAGAAAGAGCGGGGTGGTTAGTTAGTTAGGTTAAGTTAGATTAATTAGACCAAAAAGTTTTCATCACTTTATATAATTTTTCAAAATGTTCTGTTTTGCCACTGTTCTGTTTTGTCCGTGTTCTGTTTTGTACAAGTTTTGTTTTGGCCCTATTCTGTTTTGTTCCATGTCCCTGTTTCGTTTTGTCACTGTTCTGTTTTCTTCCTGTTCTGTTTTGACCCTGTTCTGTTTTGTCCCTTTTATATTTTATCCCTGTTCTGTTTTGTCCCTTTTATGTTTTGTCCCTGTTCTGTTTTGTCTAAGATCCGTTGCAGGTCACCGGTAGACAATTATATTAATGACAAATACGAAATGCATTATTTGATTGGAACACGTAGGATTTTTCGAAATGGTCGCTTTGATGGACTGATTCTCAAAAATACAATAAGTAATGAACAGTGATTTAAAAAAAAATCTAAATATGGTTTGGTAAAACATAAAAAAAAACAAGCTTCTTATTTTTGTTCTATCATTAGCTGCCTAATTCACGCACAATTATTGCAAAATATATTCTTAAATACTATATCTAATTTGGGATGCAGGTATGGGTACCGTCGCACCGGGAACCGTTCAATGGATAACTAACACCTCTGCCACAGGTCACCTGGTTCGCTACGGCATGTGACTTACCAAGGGTTCCCGGCTAATGGGGTGAGGTTTGTCTAGGCCTTGGCGGCGAATGCATCTGCGTACCAAGTACGTGGTGGGCAAGATCAGGAGAGGCCGGTTGAGGGAGACCCCGCTTTTGTGAGAAATCACCTCAGGGGCGCTGTACAAATATTACTTCCTATTCTTATATTATTCATATATTACGTCTATTCTACGAATTTATTATTATTATAATTTTTTTTTTACATTCTTTTTCTCTTTTTGGACAGGCTATCATTACACATTATTTATAGATCATATAAAGAGATGCAGTTAAATTATCAAAACTAAATTTAATGTTAAATTGGAAAATAAAAAAGAAGATAACTGTATTTATTCCTTACGATATATTGCAAGACGCTAATACAAATGATAGAGTGATTGTTTTCATTATAGTCAAGAGTGTATTTAAGCTAAGACAAAGAATTATTATCCATATTTTTAGGATACCCTGGGTAAATTATTTTCCGGAGGGCCAACTATGCAGAGTTAATATAGCCACTACTAGACTACTTGTATATCGATTTGCAAGAAAACGGTTGCCGCCAATTTACATAAGAACTTTCGACTCCTAGACAGGCTGACGAAAATGATAATTTATTCCGGGAAGAAATTCGATATTGAAAATGTTAAATTCCTTCAGAAGTAAGAAAAAGCTGCGCTTACTTCGGACGCACGGACACGCCCATAACTAACATTTATAATAATATATTACTTTCACCTCGCTCCCTTACGGGTCGGTACGAAATCGACATAAACCGAGTGCTGTAAAAATACGTCATACTGAGGGCGCTCCGTTCCACAAACCTATTTCTATTGACACACGTTCACGGGTCGGTGCGGCGCGGGAGCGGTATTGTGTACTTCCGGTATACAGGCAAGCGGTACTTGATTTCAGTAGCTTACCGATATTATCGCGTCACCGCCGAGATCACTGTTAATTAACTTAAGATATCTCTTTCTAAAAAAAAACCTTTAAAATATTCTTTCGAATTTATTATTAAGGTACTTTCATAATATTACCAAACCAATCTTTTCGTCTCCAAACTCACTCGACGGTAGGTATAATGAATGCAGGACGGTAAAACAGAAATCTGCAATGGCTACATATATTTTGACATCTGCACCGTGTGCGAGGTCACGAAGTGAGACATCGGGCAACATTACCGTCATTTTTGCTCCATCCAGTTTATGCTGATTCCTTACCGGATCATGAGCGAGTCGCCCCACTCTTCATACTTGTATGTCAACAGTCAGCATCCAAAAATACACACTTTGCAGGTTGCTAATTCAAATAATACTGCGAATGATTTGTCTGATAATTCAATACGGGGAAATAGGAAAGCGTACATGGTTTCAAAGGATAATCCTTATTCTACCGGTATTTCAATGGAAGATGATCTGAGGAAGTAGCGTCATTGATCCCTTTGACACCGGTGCACAGTCAGGAAACACGTCAAACGCGCGCCCAATATTTGTACAAGGTTGAAATTTAGATATATAGTTTATTTACATTAACATTCTATAACATTTTAATATTGTGTACATGATATTTTTAACATTAAATAATGTTATATTAATGACATTAATTGATAAAGTTGTTCCCTACTTGCTAATCTAGTTTGGGCCGTGTTATATTGTTATTTGTCACATGAGAACGAGTTGCTTCTAGGACTCGTTCTTGTGCTTAACAACTCGGCTGTGAAATGATCTGCCGGCCTCAGTGTTTCCTCCATCCTACAACACAGATTTCTTCAAGACTCAGGCTCACTCCTTACATACAGCACCCCCAAAGATACCATAGGCCTTCAGGTAAATTATTATGCGAATTAATGATACTGGAATTTTAGGTAGATCGTTTAAAATTGCTTTCACTGGTTTTCGAACTGCAACGTTATTTAGACATCTTGGGACGTATTTCATAGAATTAAAAGAATAGATTTTAGCGGAGTTTGTCTTTTGAAACCTTTTTCTAACTACCAGTATAGAATTTACAGCTAAATCATTAATTTATTAATTTATTTATTGTGTAATATACGCCCCACATGGGCTTACATATAAAGTTAGTTATAATAAACAGGTGCAAAACATATCACAGTAGGTTTATAGATAATACATCGAACAAATACAGGAATAACATAGTGTAAGTACCATTCTAAGTAATAAGTTCCAGAGGCGAATAATCAAAACATACCTCACATTCACTGTTACTTATACTCTAGACACATATATTAATAATTTTTGACTATGTATGCAATAATCATTTTTTAATATTTATATTCCGAGCAGTTGAAAATGTCTACTATATCTGAATATATATTAACTTCTGTGTGGAGTCGAGGTACCAATGAATATTTGAATGACTCAGTCCTGAAATTATTGTTACAGTTGAACAAAATTTTTGGTATTGGTTGAGTAAGCAACCTGCAAAGTGATATTTAGGACCATTTTTGAGTGCTGGCCCATAATAGAACATTTTGTCCCGTATATATGGAAATAAATAAAGCATTTTTCTAGGAATTTTCTATTCAGTGATCATATCAATTTCACAGGCAATTATGAACACCCTACAAGTAACTATTTCCATTGAGGACTACAGCTGCTAATAACCCCCTGTCAATAACTTCAAAATGGCCCCAATACTACTCTTGACAAATGTGTTTATTCTAGGAAAATGTCTACCGACATCCCCGTGATCGATCGGCCCTGTTAAAACACAAACCACGTCCTGCGGTAGGGACGGAAATGGCTATCCAGAGGCCAGATTTCGTTTCTTTTTAAAGATAAGACATTGTCTTTATCCTTAGGGTTAAATACTTTTTGCTAAATTGCGGTTCCGGTTCTCTCGGATGACAGCTGTCATTCAGCGAATGACAATCTTTAATAATTACGTAGTTTTAACAAAAGAAAAACTCAATATTATCGTGAGTATTGACTTTAAACATTACTAGTGATTCGTTTGTCGGGTAACATTGCTAATAAAATAACCGAATTAATGAAATTTTGATGTCTGGAAAGTACCAATGTCAAAAGTTCGAAATGTCTGTATATGATTAACCACTTAATGTAAAAAAGTATTAATAAACTACAAGTGTTACGCAAATGTGATACACATGTAATCTATATATATATAAAAATCAATGTAAGTTTGTTTGTTTGTCCCCGATTATCTCGAAAATTCTGGACCGGTTTCACTGAAAATAACAGAGTTTATTCTTATTAGTGCCGGGAAGGTTTAGAGAGTAGTTCGAATGTAATCCAATATGTAAAACTGTTGCCATAACGTTTTAAAATTAGTATGAAAACATTGAACTACCATATTTTAGTTAGCCCATAGACATAACACTCTGGTTAGCCACAGATTGCATATTTAAAAAAGAAGGTTTTTTTGGGTAGAATATTTTGAAAATGAAAAACGAGTAGCTACCTATTTAGGAACTTTATGATTTAGATATATTTGGAAAAAATAAACGTTTGGAATGAAATAAAATATTCAGATGAATGTTTCTTTTTTAGAGATAGTTACTTTCGCTGTCAGATAAATTATTGTACCCGAGCAAGGCCGGGTACACATCAGCTAGTTTTAAATAATATTTCAATAATTAAACCACAAATTCCTTTAAAAATTTACTGTCATTGACATATAATCGGAATCGCAGTTTAGCAAAGAGTCTTTAACCCTAAGGATAAGGAAAATGCCTTATCTTTAAAAAGAACCGGAATCAGGCTCCGCGGCCCTAGCGCGAAGATTCTATATTGACATGAAAAAGGTCTTATTAACGATATCGGTAATTTGTCGACACGTGCTATGTTGCACGACTGAATTTCATGCAAATTTGAAAGTTGACATCGACAAAAATATTGTTGGTTTATTGAGCCTGTTCGCTCCACAGATAACTTCGCATTAGATTTTAATATAGCTATATAGAATGAAAACAATGGGAGATATGGCATGGAAGCGTGCCGACTGTCGCCGACCTATCAACAAACTGCACAAACTATCAAAGCGAGACAGCGGAGCCAATGAAGGTTATGTGTTTGATGTGTAGGTAGAAATAATGACTGGATGGTGCTGTGAGAAGATGCGATTTGCACTAGTGTCTATACTCGTATGTGAAAGATATTAATGAATTCATTATAATCGTATTACCTGTATTGTGTACATGTTAAAATGTTGAACTTGTGAAAAAACATGTTTATTTAGGTGTTATTTTTTATTGTTTTTTCATGTGGGATTTACAAATAAATAAAGCTTGTGTACGACTAAGATCATTTGTTAGTAGATTATACCAATTAAAATTCTTTGTTCCTATATGTATGCTTGAAAATGAAACATGAAAACAGAAAAAAAAGACAGAAAAAAAAATCTGTCGCATCTGGGACTCGAACCCAGGACCTCTGCCTATCCGGGGCAACCGCTTAAGCAACTTAAATTGAACTGTCCTCATTAGCTGAGGCAGTTCACCTTGGAAATGTCCAGTGCAACCGTTTGGGACTCACCGTAACGTTCCAGGCACCGTGCCCAAACATGCGTTATACACGCGAGAAGATCACCGCATGAGCGGTTCCGCCGGAATCCGTATTGACGATCGTTAATGATTTTGTTCTTCTCGTGGTATGTGAGCGGTTTGTCGTAGATCACACGTTCCAACACCTTGGGCAGAACTGATGTGATTGCTATCATTTACAAGAAGGTTTTATACGCATTTCGAGTACCAATAAATCTGCTTCCCATAGACGTGTGGATTCTTTCAAGAAACCTGAAGGAGTCATCAAAATTTCAAAGTTAATATTCAAGTTCTGTGAAAGTTCTATTCAAGTTCTGTTATTATTCAAGCGTTTTGAAACAACTGGTCAATGTAATAATGATGAAACGTTAAAATCTCCGAAATAACCCGAAATTTACTCAAATTTCCCCAACCGCGTGGGATATTTGTCAGCAAAAACATGAAAGGACCTTTTGCAACTGCGTCGCGAATCAAATGAACTGTTTTAATTTATTTGTTTATTAAACTTCATAGATATTATTCCAAGGTATTACACACAAATAAAATTATTTCCGTATCACAATATTAATATGAAAAATATTAGTAGTATACCATAGTGGTGAACTATCCTTACTTACGCCCTGGTGAAATATCACCATTCAGAGTAGAAACTTTGCTTGAAATTGCTTTAGTCGTATATGGTGATACGACCGGAAGAGTACTTCCTAACCTTCCTCTCTTCCATCCTACTGGGGAAAAAAAATTGGCGATGGAATAGGGCTACTAGATCTGGACGGTAGGAAATCTTGTATTGTATTCAAATAACAAAATATTTGTTGATATCATAATTCTACTATTATTTTAAAACTTTGGGAACTTGCATTGTTTTCATCGCCTTGCAAAAATTTTTGATGAATTTCTTTAACACCAGTGTTATCGGTAAAATACTAAAAGAGTCGTAAAACTTCTGTTTCCAGGAGGCATATTCTGGTTCTTTTAAGGAAAATTCATTATCCTTTCCCTTAGGCTTAAAGACTTCTTGTTTAACTGCGATTCCGATTACATGCCAATTTAAACACATTTTTAAAAAGTTTGTGGTTTAATTATGAGAGTATTATTAAAAATTATAGGTTTATCAGACATGTAGTTTATCATTACTTAGTTTACAGGTGTAGTTTATTATAATTTTTAGAATTTAAATCACTTTTATCAGATTTTAGGCATAGGTACTTTACATACTTCGTAATTTCGTTAAATTGTTTAAATTAATAGCATTAAAATCATGATAATAATAATAATTGGATGATTTATATAGCACAGTTTTTGTGAAAAATCACCTCAAGGGCGCTGTACAAATATTACTTAGTATTCTTTATCTAATTATGTACAAACAGATACAGAAAAACACACTTACGTGGCAGATCGCTTCAGATGAACACAGTTTTATAAGAAAATTTAAATATAGAGATGATAGTATTACAGTTGCTATTTTATCCCCCTCTTTTCTTGATGTTACATTTATTAGAAGATTGGTGGCACAAGAATAGTGTGTATTTATTGAAATATTTATAATTTTCAGGACTGGAAAATATTTATAAAATGACCTTAAAAAACGTAAGAAACTTTTAATAGATATTAATATTTTTTATTTATTTTTACACTTTTATTTATTTACAGTGTTGCGGGCTGTGGACGCATTTGCGCACCGATTCGATTTTTATAATTTTATACGACATTTATACGAAACTTATCATACGACAAATGACTCACTAATAAAGTTTGAAGTCAACACTTTCACAATAATGAATTTTTTTTGTGTAAACTACGGAAATATCGATATTTTTAAAGAAAGTCGTTCGCTGAATGACAGCTGTCATCCGAGAGAACCAGAACCGCGGTTAAGCAAGAAGTAATTTTCCTTAAAAAGAACCAGAATTGGCCTCCTGATCTCAATGTTACATATATATCTGATGTTCCTATTATGGAACGTATCGTAAAAGCAGATTCTTTTCAAAGCGTATTCTCGTAATGCATATAAAATAGTGAAGGGATGCACAATTTATGGTATTTCCATTTCGTAGGTGGATATTGAAACAGTAAAACACGGTCGTAAACATAGCCTATCTTAGAATGTCACTTGGAGTAAACTGCATGTAGTAAATACAAATTGTTTTTGTAGTACAATGTAAAGAACGGACATATTTAATAGAAAAATAAATGCAACCACAAAACAATGAATACTCATTTTCGTACAATTATGTTATGACCATAGGCCAAATAATGAATTCACAATCTTCCATAATTTTGGATTCATAACATGGCAGTGAGGCATGGAACTGGCAGGATGAAAGTAGGCTGAATATTGTAGAAATGAGATCTCTGAGACGAATGTGTGGTAAAATGTTGAGATTCGTAAAGAATGCAAGGCTGATATAAGCGTAGTGAGCAAGATTAAGAAAGGGACGCGGGCATGTAGAGCGAATGAACGAAGAGAGGAGTGTAAGGAGAATATATGACGCGAATGTGAATGGAAGAAGAAGCCGGGGACGCCCGAGGAAGACATGGCACGATCAAGTAAATCAAATACTCGAGTCGGGCCATGTCAGAAGTCGGAATAACAGAAGAGAATGTATGAGGCGTTGCATGAATGTGAATGAAGCAAGAAGTGTATGCCAAGATCGAGTTGTTTGGCGGTCCGTCCTCTCTGCCTACCCCTGCGGGGAAACGGCGTGATGGTTAGCTAGTTAGTTAGTTAATTATAAGTTTTTTTTTAAATTTTACAGTTATATGTCATCTTTGGGATGGAGGGTCTTTTGGATGATAGGTAGAAGTGAACCTGTGTCTTGAAGAGACCCATGTTGCAGAAGGGAGGAAACACAGAGGCCAGCAGATCATTCCCCTGTCGATCTGTTGAACATAAGAACGAGTCGTAGAAGCGACCGGTTCTCATGTGACAAATGTCAACCGTATACAAATATTGAGCGAGCGTTTTGCGTGTTTTCCAACTGTGCACCGGTGCCGAAAGGATCAATGACGATAGTTCCTAAAAGCATCTTCCATTTAAATACTCGTAGAACAAGGACAGCATTCCCACCTGTCCATACATGTTTTAAAATTCATGCAAAACTATAACAACCGAATACTACTATAATGTGAATTGAGAATATTTGATAGGCAGAGAGGATAGACCGCCACACAACTGCGTTTTTGTTATCCCGATATTCCAACGGGAAGTGGCTTAAAAATATGTTTTAGTTTTTTTTATGGCTAAAATGTGTTAATGTTTCTAATAATCAATATTTTCCTAGTGAATTTTCCGACGTAAGCTTCGCCCGACGAACGACTCGGAGTTAAGCTTTAAAAATTAAAATTCACTAACTTTAACAAATGGACTTAACAATATGAGGGGTAATAGGCCCTCCACACAACTGGTTTGCTCGATACTAAAAAAGACATTCGAACATCCGTTCGTCCGTTTCTATAGTTGATAGTCTTGGCTTAAGGATAAACCAGTCGTGTGGAACTTGCCAATTTATGTATTATATTCGATTAACCGGGAGTAGCTTCACATCGAATCACTGCTACTATTCATAAAAGAAGTCGTAACTATGTTAGGTGGTTTAAGCGCGTATTAAGAATGCCAAAAGGTCGGAATCCTCGGAAAATTCTGAGTGCTATTTCAGTTGAAAGACGTCCAGTGGGCCGCACCAGACACAGATGGGAGAAGCAACTCTGGAGGCTATGTGAGGAGAAGCTGGACCTACTATGGACGGATGTCACTGATGTAGCACAGGACAGGGAAGCTTGGAGGCGCCTTGTCAATGCAATGGGTCCCCGACCCGAGTAGGACAAGGGGAAGAAGATGTTTGTAGATTTTTATTATGCTTCTTAAATTAAGTAAAATTGAGAACCTGCAGACAGGATGCCATGTGGCAGATGTGCATAATTTGTTTTTAATACTATTGTAATATCTTCTTCAAATTATAAAAAAAATCAAACACAAAAAATAACACAACTTCGTCTTGGGACACACTTCTTGCTTCATTCACATTCAAACATCATCTCATCCCAACTCAAGCACCTGATTAACAAGGTCGTATCATTTCTTCTTTGGGCGTCCCAGACTTCTTTTCTTGTCCTACTACTATCATACAAAAGTGTGTATTTATTTATTTATATAATATACAGTACCATTTTACATAATTTGTTTTTTTTAAAGTAAAATAAAGGTGGTTAGTATGGTATTTTATAATGTGGAGTGCAAGGTAGGTTTAAAGAGGTGATACTGTGAATGAAGTGTTATATGTGTCGTGACCACCTCACCAGGTTAACCTGTGCTGAGGTGTTCACGTGGATGTGTTAAATGTGGTACAAGTTGTGAGGGGCGAGATGGGGCCCAGACAACATTTCAATTGTAGAAGGTGGTCTTTCACCAGGGCGATACTGAGAGCTTCTTCCACTCTGGAACGTGCTGCAAGCATGCTATATTAAATTAATAACTTGTAAAATAACACAAATTAATAAAATCAAATTTACTTGCACCCGCCGGGATTTGAACCCGCCACCTCCGGATTCCTAGCCAAGGATCGTAACCACTCAACCACGGAGATTGTCAGTGGCTTTATTGAAGGAAAAACATGAAAAAACTAATTTAATTTTATATGAACCAACCTATGTTCGGAATTCCTTTTTACTTCGTGCAGTTTTTAAAGTTTGTTTTGTGGAGGTAGAGTAATTAAAAAAACATGTTTTTCCGGGGCAGATTGTTTGCACTGCAAACAGCTTTTCCAGGAACTTATGTAATTTTCCAACAAAGGCTACCGCAGTCAGGCCGGAAAAAAATAAAGAGATTCTAATTTTTGTTTATATAGTTGACCGTTGTTGGATGGATTCAATGCACGTTAGTCATGCAATCAAAGATGACGTGAATGATGCAATATACTGATTATGTGTATTGACGCACATTGTCCTTAATTTGTATTTTGCGTTTGTCCAATTTTCATAAATTGCTATTTAAATGCATTTGAAAAAAGGTATGTTATTGCGAAATTCTAATTTCTGTTTGATAATAAATTGCAAGATAGAAAAAAAAACGTATCATGTAAAAGAAATAAACATAAATAAAATTAAAATCTATTATTACGTTAATATTAAGAATGTCCCGGGGGGGCGGTGTGTGTTTGTTTCGAATATAAATCTAAAATTTTATTCAGAGCTTGATGAAATTCTTGCACACTTGACCTACGAAACAAGAGGAAGGTCACAATCTACGTGAGATTTCGAAAAACTACACCCTTCCCCCTCTCTCATCCCTTGAATCAGAATTTTGGTGCATCTTGATGAAATTTCGCACACTTGACGTTCGAAATAAGATTTTTTCAGAAATTTTATGTAAATCAAATTTAATAAGGTTATTATTAAGTTATGCAAGTATTTTTAGTTTTTTAATTTTGTGACAGCTGTTTAAAAATGGCCTTGAACACCGAAACAGCTGCTACAATAACAAAAAACTAAAAATACTTGCAGAACTTAATAATAATCTTATTAAATTTGATTTACATTGAACTTTTGAAAAAATCTTATTTCGAACGTCAAGTGTGCAAAATTTCATCAAGATGCACCAAATTTTTTTTGTGACAGTTGTTTGAAAATGGCCTTCAACACCGAAACAGCTGCCAGAATAATAAAATCTAAAAATACTTGCAGAATATTATTAAATTTGATTAACATTAAAGTTTTGCAAAAATCACATGGAGTTCTACAAGTTAAATACAAAAACAATAAATAATTATTTCGAAATAAGAGGAAAACTACTGGGAAGGGGTAGGGGTAGGGCTAAGGGTGGAAGTATGGGTAAGGGTAGGGGTAGGAGAAGGGGTAAGAGAGGGGGTAACACATAACAACCTCAAATATTTACTCTACACCCATTCATAATCCGCGGCAACGCCGGATACTTCAGCTAGTAGAAAATAAAATGAATAAATAAGCAAATTAAAAATGGTCTTCATTTGAAAAAATATTTATGTCAGAGTAGAATAGCTTCACTTTAGATTTATTTACCATTCATAACTTTGATCTTCGATTGAACCTTAGAGTAAATAATAATAATGATAATAAATTAATGATTATTTTTATAAACAATAATTATTAGCCTGAAACACTCATCCAAATTGAAAAAAACCTTTCCGAGCAAAGATAAATGTCGCCGACAGGACTCGAACCTGCATCCTTCTGATTGCCGGTCAGATGCTCTACCATTGAGCTACGTCGGTTTATCGCAAACCCGCCAAGTTAATCAATATATACTAGTGTTTCATTCAATAATTACTGTTTTTTTTATTATATTTTCACCTGTAAACAACCAACTTTTATTAGTATGAGAAAGGCTTGTAACGGCTAAATCCCTCAAATAGATGGCGTCGAGACAAATTATGTCTACATTTTATTGGTGAAAATTGCTTTGACTTGTCAAATATTTATTAATTGATAAACTAAAGTTCTTAAAAACGTAAGACAAGATTTTTGTGCATAGCGCAAAGGGTAACAATTATTTTTATAAACAATAATTATTATTAATTGATAAACTAAAGTTCTTAGAAACTTAAGACAAGATTTTTGTGCATATCGCAAATGGTAACAATTATTATTTTTATAAACAATAATTATTAGCCTGAAACACTCATCCAAATTGAAAAAAACCTTTCCGAGCAAAGATAAATGTCGCCGACAGGACTCGAACCCGCACCCTTCTGATGTCCGGTCAGATGCTCTACCGTTGAGCTACGTCGGCTTATCGCAAACCCGCCAAGTTAATCAATATATACTAGTGTTTCATTCAATAATTACTGTTTTTATTATATTTTCACCTGTAAACAACCAACTTTATTAGTATGAGAAAGGCTTGTAACGGCTAAATCCCTCAATAGATGGCGTCGAGACAAATTATGTCTACATTTTATTGGTGAAAAGTGCTTTGACTTGTCAAATATAATGTGTTTTAGATTAATAATTATTGTTTATAAAAATAATAATTGTTACCCTTTGCGCTATGCACAAAAATCTTGTCTTAAGTTTTTAAGAACTTTAGTTTATCAATTAATTAATAAATTAATGGTTTGAATAATTCGTCGCAATTATAAGACACTGAACGGGCTGGCACCATCATACTTGACAAAATTAATCAGAGACAACTCACGCTCAGGTCGGCCAAGTCTAATGCGTCGAATACACTGGTTGAACCTTCTCGTCCGAATGCAGCTAAAATTGAGGACAGAGATTTCAATGTACTGGGTCCTTATTCTTTCAATGACCTTCCATTTGGTTTGAGGTCAGAAATCAATTTATAAAAGTCTAAAAACATATATATTTAAAAGGGGCTACAAACTTCAACGAGATGTAAAGCGCCCTTGAGGTGATTTTATTCACTAAACGGCGTTCAGAAAAAATTACAAAATATTATTAATTTATTTCAAGTAACATGATACACGGAATTTATTCATAATCGAATTGGAGAGCCAGGAACCTAAGCTCTTTTCTACACAATTGTAATAATCTGTCTGAATTGACGTTGAAAGGCTCCGAGGTATCACACCTGCACTGTCTTATGGACTGCATTAACATAATACAAATATGGGATATAAATAAATATTCCATTTATTTTTTATAACTTATTGAAGTTTGTAAACCTCATCGTAATATTTAATCATTGAAGAAGATAATATGAACACATCCCAAATGAACCACGAAACCGAAAAAACAAGAGAAATTAAAAAGATTTCAGTCGAATCTGGGACTCGAACCCAGGACCTCTACCTATCCGGGGTAACCGCTTAACCAACTTAGCTAATGAGACCAGGTCAATTTACGCCATTTACACCGGTATCATACTTCAAGTTCAAGATTTGTTAATATTATCCTTCATTTTTTTATAAATCCCATATTATTGGCTGCTATCCTTATGATGATTGCAAAGTTTCATCCTGAACTCAATTGCAATGTTGTTGTTTTGTTCCTTTCGGTCCGCATAGGTTCGCCGTTCCGGAATCAAAAATCGTTCATATTGCACTAATGAATAGGGACGCCTTTCGTTTCTGACTTCAATCCAAACTCTTTGCCGTTCCTTATGTGTGAGTTTGAAACGAGTGAATCCGGATTTGCGAATTCGGAGTGAGTCCACCGCCTTCGGAATCGAATTCATTGGACTTGGCCAGTCGTACCGACTCTCTTCAATGCTGCGCTTGACGTGAATTGTCAAAAATGTCAATATCTATATAATGTTTAATAATGTTGTAAAGCTAATTATGTTTAAAGTAAATAATAACGTAATTGGTAACATATTAATATTGTATAATTTCTTCAAATGCTTGGTAACTTTGTGGCATCATTATTAATTATATAAATTGAAAATATACTTTGTATATACCACTTTACTTAAAATATATAAATATTTCTACATGTTTCGATAGCAATGCTATCATCTTCAGGAATAAATGAATACTCAAAAATAATTTCAAGTATAAAAAAATGATAAAAAATTTAAAACAATAATTTAAGAATATACAAAATATGAAAGACTTGTAGAAATTTCAGTATTAGGGTTAAGGAACACCTAAGATGTTTAAATAATAACAACTATTCTGAATTTGGAAATCATATTTTAGAAACCAATCATTCGTTTGATATAAATAAAGGTTTAAAAGTTTTACATACAAATACAACTGGTTTACAATTAGATAAATTTGAAATTTTAGAAATAAGAAAAAGTGTTAATAGCGAATTAAATTTAATAAATAATCAAATATTTTTTAAAAATAGCTATCTCTTAAATTTATTTTCATATTAATATTAATAATGATAATTTTTATTTATATTTCTAATTTAAATGTATTATTCAATGTTTTATAATTATTTTGTCATTAACATTTTTAATCTGTTACTTACCTACTTTAATTCATTTTTGTTTATGCTCATATTTTGTATATTCTTAAATTATTGTTTTAAATTTTTTATCATTTTTTTATACTTGAAATTATTTTTGAGTATTCATTTATTCCTGAAGATGATAGCATTGCTATCGAAACATGTAGAAATATTTATATATTTTAAGTAAAGTGGTATATACAAAGTATATTTTCAATTTATATAATATTATTATTGAGTTTTTTTCTTGTTAAAACATCGCTAATAATGACGTTTTTGATGAATTTCGCTCGCTGAATTCAGCTGACCGCTGTCACCCGACAGAACCGGAATCGCAGTTAAGTAAGAAGGCTTTAACCCTAAGGAAAAATAGTTTTTAACACAAATATATATATACAAAGGAAGCTTACCTAAATGTAAGCCTAGAAAGTTTATTTTGCTAACGGTGGTTAAATACATATAAATGCTTTATTTATGAAGAAATAAAAAACAAAATATTACGAAGGAAGGGGGAATAGGAAAAGAAAGATAGGATCAGCCAGGAGATGCTCTCGATATTTTTTATACTGGTGCATCAATATATGGTCGTACGTATTACTTCGGTTCGATATTTTAAAAGGGTATTGTGAAGAATGTCGATGTTGTGAAATTGTCCTATGATTGCGCACAAATACGGGGAATTGGAGAATTTATCGCTAATTTAATATATTTGTAATATATGGAACACTGGAACATATGGAACACAACCATGGAGGCCGGAACTTTATACAATACATGATATGTAGGTTTCACTGCACATCCCTGAATCGCCTATCTGCAGTGGAACCGTTCCTTAAACTAATCTACATAGCAACATGTTTCTTCATCTTAAAAAAAAATTATCAGCCACTATATATAAAAAAGTGAAATATCAAATAAGGCGCAGGGATACAAATGTTTGCAGAATAAAGTTAAAGATACAAAATGTTACATATGTTAGTTATTATATGTTGTAAAATATTTGATCTTTATGTGTTTTTCTTAGTCCTTCTCACTAGGGAGGGGGACTAGAGGTATTTATTTTGATACACGTCTAGATTTGTAGAAAAAGTCAAGAGATGTTCCATATAAATAAAAACCGGAGAGGTATATCCGAGACACTATCTAGATTCCAATTATATTCGGGAAGAACTTTGTAATCATCATAAAGATAGCAGCCAATAATATGGGATTTAATTAACTAACTAACCATCACGCCGTTTCCCCTTAGGGGTAGGCAGAGAGGACGGACCGCCAAACAACTCGATCCTGGCATACACTTCTTGCTTCATTCACTTTCATACACCGTCTCATACATTCTCTTCTGTTATTCCGACTTCTGACATGGCCCGAATCGAGTATTTGCTTCACTTGATCGTGCCACGTTTTCCTTGGACGTCCCCGGCTTCTTCTTCCATTCACATTCGCGTCATATATTCTCCTTACACTCCTTTCTTCATTCATTCGCTCTACATGCCCAAACCATTTAAGCGTCCCTTTCTTAATCTTGCTTACTACGCTTACGTAATATGGGATTGAATGAGGATAATATTGACAAGTCTTGAATTTGAGGTGTGACATCGATGAAGATGGCGTAAAGTGAACTGGTCTCATTAGCTCAGATGGTAGAGCGGTTGTCCC
>JAHDVE020005373.1:0-47200 GCA_022606495.2 Halesus radiatus | reverse complement strand
ATACATAGTGCCAGTGATTTTCAATAAATTTAATGAAAGTTATAAATTGGAGGAAAGTGAGAGGCTTTGCGTGAAATCGATGAAGCTATGGATTTTAAATGAGCAATCTATGTATCTTTAAATTTTTTCTTTGTATCTTTAAATTGTTTCTTTGTATCTTTAAAATTTTTCTTGGTATCTTTAAATTTTTATCTATGTATACTTAATGGCTAAGTTAATGTACCTATAATGTTAACGTCAAATGTAAGTACCTATTTTATTTAAGATTAATACATATTACTATTATTATTAGGACTAATTAATCTTTGTAGAACCTGCAGACAAGCTGTCATGTGACCGCTTTGCAGGACTACATATTTTGCTTCTTTCTTATTTTACCTTGTATGTATTTATGTTCTTTGGATGAATAAACAATAAAAAAAAAAAAAAAAAAAAAAAGGCGAAATAAGTTTTGAACAAAAGGGTTTCAGCGACTTCTACATTTATATTTCAACTTCAAGGTTTGGGTACGGTATTTCCATAAACTTCTACGACGTTGTTTTAAGAAAACTAGTCAGTTCTTCTTGTGTTAATTCCTTAAGCCAAGTTTTGCTGGACTTAATGAAATTATTGATTGAATTACTTTGTTTGATAATAAGTGGGAGTTTGTTGTATAATTTTACAGCTAAAAATTCAGAGCTTCTTTGTCCAAAAGTAGTATTACACTTAGGTTTGGTGTTTGTTTGATAATGTTTGGCCTCCCCAGATACTGCAGCGTTTCCAGTATGTTCACGGAGGGGCGAGTTTCCGGTTTTGCAGCCCTTATAAGATCCAGGGGGGCTGGATTGAGGGAAAGAATAAACAGCTCCAGGAATATCCTCATCATGGAAGCCCGCCTCAGTCCAGCCTCCAGCATCGACGCATACCGGAGAAATATATTGTCCCCTCATAATATAAATGCCGCAGCACCTTAAAGGATATATTTTCATATACTAGTTAAATTCTCCTTTTTTATTTTAATTTTTGTTTTATGTTGTGATGTATCACCATACTACTGTCTTATAATTTTTCTATAACTATTACATGTATATTTTATATGGAATGTGTGGGACTGCACTAACCTCCCCAAATACCAGAATAAACATTTATTATTATTATTATTATTATTAGGTGCATTTAGCTTGTCTAGTTCCTTTCCCCTGGTATTATGATTATGAGGAGTGACAGCCATTTTGTCCTTTTTGAGATGATTAATCAGAATATTTTTGGCAAAGATTTTTTGTATACTTGGAACGTCGAAATGTTTAAAAATTTTCGTTGTTGATCTCTAAACCTTTTGACCTTTGAAATGGTCTTTATGATGCATTTCTGAGTTGTACTCCTATTTAGTGGTTTTATGTAATTTGATGCAGCTGAGCCCCCTCCCAAAATTCCATGTTCCAAATGAGAGTGGCGTAAAGCAAAATATACTCTTATATTTAGATCCTTGGTTGACAAGATATTTCATAATTTTTTGAAGAAGTAGGTGAGTTTTATTATCTTTTTTGAAGTTCCGTTAAATTATCTTCCTTGTAAAGCGTGAAATAATGAAAAAAGTTAAGGCATGAAATTATATTAGAATATAATGATGTAGCATCATTTCCTTTCGGAAAGTACCAACATTTTTTGAACACCGTTTGGTTAAAGCAAAAAATATGAACTTGTGCCTTTTTTAACTAACTAACTAACCATCACGCCGTTTTCCCAAGGTAGGCAGAGAGGACGGACCGCCAAACAACTCGATCTTGGCATACTCTTCTGTTATTCCGACTTCTGACATGGCCCGACTCAAGTATTTGATTAACTTGATGGTGCCATGTCTTCCTCGGACGTCCCCGGCTTCTTCTTCCATTCAAATTCGCGTCATATATTCTCTTAACACTCTTTTCTTCATTCATTCTCTCTACATGCCCGAAATATCTAAGCGCCCCTTTCTTAATCTTAATCAGCCTTGCATTCTTTACGAATCTCAACATTTTTCACACGATCATACATGGTTTTACCACACATTAGTCTCAGAGATCTCATTTCTACAGATATCTATTCTAATCTAGTTTCATCCTTCCTCCGCCAGTTCCATGCCTCACTGCCATACATCACGGTTGGCATCAGCACTCCATTGTGGACTGCTATTTTCGCTTCTTTGGTCAACTTTTTGTTTGCGCCAACCGCGTTCAGTCCTCCGTTCCTGCTTTTTAAAAATTAAAATAATTTTCCTATGAGTCATCTTTGTGATACAATTTAAAACATTTTTAAAGATCGCAGTGCCCTCATTTTTTCTACTATTGAATGTCAGACTGAACGTAGGTAATTACGCGTCCTGTGGTTACATTATGAATTAGAAAACTATCCAAAAATTCGTATTCCACGAATTTTTTTTATGGATGGGTAAAAACTTCTATCATTATTTAATTCCACTGCGCAACGTTAAAATTGAAGTACATTATTTATTCGATCGAGAAGCGAATTTAACGTAACCGAAATATTATTTATTGAAGGACGTTTAATACATAAGTAAATTCAACATGGTTGTATTAATTTTCGACCTACGTTCGACCTACCCGAGAACAAAGGGCGAAGTACGTAATTTATTAAAACACACAGAATTATTATTTTTTGGGTAAAAAAGTGATTAAAATGTATGTCATGTTTGAGAAATTTGAAAAGTGGGCTTTATAAGCCAACTTCTCGAGCCCAAATTAAGAAACGGCCATGAATTTAAATATAAAACCATTGAAATATGTTGCACTAGGTGAACTGAGAAATTTTATTCGTTTATTGATTTTCAGAAAATCGATCATTTTGTACATGAATTGTATATCAAAAATTAAACCAATTAAGTATTCCCTCCTTGTGACTTTATCTCTAATAAGACAAAATATAAAAATAAAATAAAATGAAATTATATACCAGATTGCTCATAGCAATTATTCATCGGTCTCCGTGGTTGAGTGATTACGATCCTTGGCTACGAATCCTGAGATCGCGGGCTCAAATCCCGGCGTTCGCAAATAAATTATATTTGATTAGATTGTGTTATTTTCACAATTTATTCATTGAAAAATAATATGTAGTATATTTGCGGCACATTCCCGAGTGATAGATACTGTCAGTTTAGCCCTGGTGAAAGACCACCGTTCAGAATCGAAAAGTTGCTTGAAATGGCTTTAGCCGTGTTTGGTAATTAGATCTGAATAGCCAGGTACTTCCCCACCTTCCTCTTCCCCATCTCCTTCCCCTCATAGATACCATAGTCTCACTGGCTCCAGACGGTTGGCAGCAGCTGGGACTCTTGTGTGGTATCACATAAAAAATAAAATATATTACTTTAAATAAATTAAGTTAAATATATTTAAAAAAATTAAAAACTACAGAAAAAAAAGTAGTTATTTGTTTAGTATGAGGGTAGAAACAAGGGCGGGAAGCCGCTGTGGATAGATGCAAACAGCAGTAGCATGGGTGAACGATGTTGGCGGGACGCGTAGTGCTCGCAGTTTCATTCTGATAATGGTTCAAGGCCCATCTCCCTTGATTCCACTATCTATGGTACTCACCGTCTCTAGGAAAGTCGGGACTCCTACCAGTCTTCTCCCTTTAATGCGAATACCGCACATCACCTACGTACCACCCTCGGTAATCTATGTTGGTCTAAAATTGTCTCTGTGTTGTTTATGCCCTTCTTAACACTGGCTCTCCACCACTTGTTGACTTACAGCCAGGTCAACGTGTTCTATAAACCATTACAGATTATCGTATAGCATATAAAAGATGTTCTCATTTCATCGCCCAAAAATAATAATACAACATCTTCGTTTTTATCAAAATTAAGGAGGACGGATTTTTGACGTTGGGCCAACCCAGCTATGCCCATACCATACAGAAATATGAATTTATTATCGAATTTCTGAACTCATAAACGTGCCTGTATTGTTTTTACACAAAGTTGAACTGATGAGGAAAGAGAATAATAACAATAAAACAACATTAAAGCGAAAACTACGTAAATTTTTTAAATTCCTTTCTTGCTGGCTTGCGTCAGAGGCTTTTAAAAATATCTTTATAAATTCTATTGAATGGATAAATCTCATGGATGGAAAAACCTAAAAGAATTACTGCAGTATGTATAGAAAGAAGGAAAATATTTTTGGTTTAAAAGTGAAGAAACTTATAATTCTTTGGCCTTAAAATTATTAAAAAAAACTAAACCGATAAAATTAAAAATATTAGATCGTTTGGAAATTTAGACGTGAATGTACACAGAAAAGAGTTCCAGGAGTATATCACACGCAAGAAGGTGAAATGAAGCAAACGATTATTTCAAAAGGAACTAAATGAGAATGAAACCATCGTGAAATTTTTCAGGTCCTGAAGACTGCGATGGTCTGGAATTGTAGAAATAATTCCAGACAACGGACGCCGAAAATAACGAGTGGGTGGCCCAGTAGAAGCAATCCAGAGAAACACCGAATAGGGGTGGATTAACTGCTAAGAATGGGTAGGGAATAGAGCAGGTGTAGGACGTTTGAAGACGATGCCAAATCCTACCCTGATATATCATGTCGTACTGATGATGATGAAGTTTATCAAATAACAAGTAGGTGAGTACGTGAGAAGACAAGATTTGAATACGATAGGCATTTCAAGAGCTATACCAACTCTATGAAAAGCTGTCAATAACAAGGTTTGTAAAACTGGAACGCCTCCGTTGGGCATGATAAATAGCAGGAACGGAATAAAACCTAACACCGAAGACGCTTCTATTAATAAACCTGCAAGATGGAGGAGTATTGGGAGGTCTAAGCTTAGGTTACAGGATGATGTGAAGCAAAATACAAAAGCATTAGGAATAAGGAATTGGACGAACACAGGCAGGACTGGAGGCGTTTCCTGGACGCTGGTCAAGACTCTTCAAGGATTGTAGCGACGATGATTTCTATATTTATAAATGTTGTTGATAGGTCGTGAATCGTCTCAATCTTGTTAGGTTAGGTTTAGTTAGCTAAGGTTAGGTTAGATTGGATTGGATTGGATTAAGTTGGGTTAGGTTAGATTGGGTTGATACCAACTTATTTCAAGGAATTTAAAAAGAGATTTCCTTCAGTTCTATACTTTGTTTATCTGGGTAATTTTAGCAGGTATCGGAGTCAAATAAATGATACATTTGGTTGCATAAGTTTTTGGTAGTGTAAACCTTCTCGAATCACAAAATACGATCTCAGGTTACTTTACTAGGGTACTTTGCAAATTAGAGTGAGGCCTTTATGCCGAGCGCCAAGGTTCCCAGTAAACTTGTCTGGTTGTTCGTTCATAATGCGATTATTATGTGAAATACGATAGTTATTCCAACCAGACTGTACAGCAAGTTACGTTAATGATAATTGAGAGATTTCCACGAAACTTGTATAATAAAACACATACTATAGCGACTGATTCCCGTCCCCTAGGCAATTTTGCCAGCCTCACTCGTTTATGGTGTATTTTTGAGTACTTATTAGCTCAAACCCCTTCTTGTACTTTTACTATTGTATCGAACGAAGTTTGCTTGACCTTAATTTACAGGTTCCTAAAGACAATATTTTCAAATCATACTTTGTTAACATCGAAACGCCCGAAGCAAAAAGCTTGCCAAGGCATTCTGTTATATAACAAAAATATGTATATTTAACACGGCACTTTAATTTATATCCAAAATTAAAATAGAACCGAACCATCCGATTTTACTGATAATTTAACTCACCTGAATTTTATAGTCGTATTAAATAATGTAGGTGGCGGGAGTTTAAAAAAACTTATTGATTGGATATCTTCAGAGAGTAGGCCAAATTTTAAAATTATTAATCAGTATTTGAGGGTACTACTTCCAAATCGGCATCCTTTAATTTATTTTTTAATAGGTAAATAAAAATGAAAAACTAAATATGTGAATGGTAATTTGTTCTCGTATATGGAACAACACACGTAGTGACAAAAAAAATAACATGAAAAAACGTCGTGTATAATATAACAAAATGGTTCATTTTTCCATAGCGCCTTTTAATGGCTGATCACCTCAAGGGCACTTTACATTTTCTTCTTAAAGTTTGTAGCCACTTAAAAAATTTTATATATTTTTTAAATTCTTTTGAGGTTTCGAAATTGCTTTCTGACCTCAAATCAAATAGAAGGTCATTCCAAGAACGTGAACCCAGTACATTGAAAGCTCTGTCCACAAATTTAGCAGCATTCATAATAGTGTTGATACAGTCTGTTCGACGCATCAGAGTTGGCCGACCTGAGCGTGAGTTGCCTCTGAGTAAGATTGTCCCTCACGCAAAGATCATGCAAGTATGATGGTGCCAGCCCGTTCAGTGCCTTATACGTAAGTTTACGTAAGCATATTGAAACTAAAATTTTCAGATTCTTTAAAATAATCATTTAAAAGTTATGAATACTGCTTAAAAATTTTGAACGTAGTCGAAATTGATTTTATAGTCCATCATTTATATGCCCATTATTAAAAAATATTGTTAAATTCCTACCTGTACATCATCTGAATCTGCTCAGAGTTCTTGTACCAGACCAGTTGTGCTGGAGGGTTGCCCCCTCGGCTGCTGCAGACCAGTTCCACCTGCTGACCCCGGCGAACCATTTCTCCGTTGGTGTAGCCTTCGATGTAGGGTGCTCCCGGAGGATCTGGACGGAGAAAGGAGAAGAAGAACAATTATTATTAGTACTGGTAATCAAGGGCCAAGATTTTCGATTTTGGATTTCCCCAGGGGACTGTACTCGGACCACTTTTAATTATTTTTTTTATTTGTATTAGATTTAATTGAAAGAACCCTTTAAATGAAATAAGGTGAGAATAAAATAATAATTAGTGCTATATGTAAAATTTGTTAAGAACATGTTACAATTTTAATTAAGAATGTGATGAATTATATGTTATATAATAAGAGAATTGAAAATATTAATGATTCCAGTTTCAGAACAGAAATTATTTAGTGACGCGTGTAACGATAATGTACTGAAAAAATTACTTCTTTTAATATGAATACCGCACAAGAGTCCCAACTGCTCCCAACTTTCTGGAGCCACTGAGACTATGGCATCCCCAATTGAGAAATGTTGTGAGGATTAAGGAGAAGGGGAGGGGAAGGAGAAGGGGAAGAGGAAGGTGGCGAAATGCCTGGCTATTCAGATATGGTCACCAAACACGGATAAAAGCCATTTCAAGCAACGTTTCAAATCTGAATGGTGGTCTTTCACCAGGGCGATACTGAGAGTATCTTCACCAAAATAATGCACAGTTGAAATTTAATGGAAAATGAATTGATTTAATTTCCGCAAGTATATGTACTGATACCATATTTGACGTACTAAATATGTTGTACCCATTCCATTAGGAGTAACTCAATCAGAAATATCAGAACATGTTTTTTAATACAATAATATTTTGCTATATAGGAACTTACATGTCATGCTTTTAAGTAAATCTTGACAAAGTGTGAGAAAAAAATTGATAAAAGTTATGCTCCAATACCGGTTCGCCTAGTGAGGCAGGCTGTGTACGATCATAAATATATTATACATACGATATTTTTGTTTATAACTGTTCCTTTAGAAGACGAAAATAATACTAAGTACTGAATGACAATCTGTTACATATAAAAAAATAATAATAATTTAAAGTCAGAACTAAGTATCAAAAAAATAATGATCAAAAATTGATACCGTGTGCTCATTAATAATTAAGATACTATTGAATCCATCTTTGAATTAATTTAACACCCTAATAATAGACAAGCAACGTACTAATTTAAGATTTACAAGAGCAAATTAGTTGAAATCAAATTTTTCAGCGATGCGTAAAAAATAAATCTTTACTGCGATTTCCGATTTAACCGGTGGCCCGCCGCATCCCGTCCGACCCCTATTGAAACCATTGGCGTTTTTGTATGAAAAAGTGGAGGATGCAGAGTTACGTTAAATAATACACTTTTTTAATATTAACTATACGTCTCGTTGATTTAGACTAACAGTCCCCGTTATGTTTCGGAGTTCGATGCCATTTTCAAATTGTGGTTAGGCCATATTGCGACGATTTACTTATATGATTTTATTTACTCCTACCTAATTTTAATTTAGACTGTGTTTAAAATGATTTATTACCGGTGTAACCCACATCATAGAAGAGTGTCCCATTCATCAGTTGACTTATGGCACATCTGTGCTGAACCAAGTGACTCCTGGTGCCATTGACTGGCTGAATAAGGTCAGCATCCCACTACGACCTCTACCAACTCTCCTCCACCACATGAAGAAGACTGGTGAAACCGTTTTACTTAGAAAGTAATTGTGATAATTAAAAAAATCTCTATTCTGTGAGGTGCTTACAGGTGAAAGCTGTTTCCCCACATAAAGTGTTTTCTTAATAGTTTTATAATGACGCGAATGCAATTTAAGTCAATGAATTCAACGTGTTTGGTAAATCAATGCTTTATTTTAAGAAATTACATTGTTAAGGTATCTATATTACTTTTTTATATCTATATATTATCCAGTACCATTTTACATAATATGATCATTTTAAAAATATGATAAAGGTAATTTGCACGGTGTTTTATAATGTGAAGTGTAAGCTAGGTTTGAAGAGGTGATACTATATAATATTTACTTTAAAATTACTATTTACTGATTATTATTTACTTATTATTATTTAATTTTTATTATTTATTAACTATTATTTGTCCTAGTGAGATGAGTGGCTAGTTTTCATAATTAAATTTTAGAATAAATAAATATATATTGTCCTTATTTAATTACAATAGTCCAATTCTTTGGGAGTACCTACAAAATTATATGCATTGTTTCTGTAATACAATTAATTATTATTCAACTATACCAAATTTTTATTTGTGACAATCGCGTTCAGTCATCCATTAATGGAGATTCTTGCATTTACATTTCTTTAAACGTACAAACTCATACACCCACTATAAGTATTCATCAATCACAATTATATTGCAAATTGTTTTCATATACTTTCTCTTTCAAACACCGTGACTTAAGACTTGCTTACATGCGTCATTAAATTGTTCAAAGAAGCGAAGCTAACAGTTCGCAAAGGAGTGCTGATTCCAACTATGATGTATGGCAGTGAGGCATGGAACTGGCAGAGGAAGATGAGAGAAGACGAAATACTGTAGAAATGAAATATCTGAAGAATATGTACTGTAACCGACGTGATCGTAATTATCATGATTCTTTTATCTTATTATCTCGTGCCATTGTATTTTATGTAAGATTTATAATATTTGTTTCATCTCATAGTGTTATCGACGTGATGGAACCACACGGGAATTTCCCGACTCCGCAGGAGCACAGTACCGTGTGGCAGACTTTCCTATCACTTCGATAACACATCCGACCCCGCGACAGCACGATACCGTGTTGCGGGCTTTCGACAATGCAACTAACCCCGTGGCAACGCAGTACCGTGCACGGACCCCTTATTTACATGTCTGCCTCAGCAGCGCCCCTGGTGTTGAAAACTTATATCACTTTGTAATGATATAAAAATGAACATTTCTGAAAATAAACCAGTCACACTCGGACGAGCAATCGTGACTCGTACCCAGTCACATCTTGTAACCATACAAAGTCTTTCACTTCTCCTGCCTCTCACCTGAAGGATTCCTGAACCTGCCTCAAGAATAGTCGGCCCCGTACCCCCAGAAGCATAGAAAGTGACTTGACCAGCACCCTACATGTTTACAGTCTTGTAACGACAATGGTCGCTTACATGTACGGTTAAACTATGTACTCGTATAACTGATGAACCGAAAGAATGCAAAGCTCATATACGCGTAACGCTTAAGGTTAAGAAAGAAGACATGGCATTATCAAGTGAATCAAATTCTTGAGTCGGGTCGGGTCATGATCAGATTGACGGAAGAGAATGCATGAGACTATAATGAATTTGAATGAAGCAAGGAATGTGTGCCAAGACAGGGTTGTGGGCGGTATGTTGTCCCTGCCTACCCCTACCGAAAAAAACGGCGTGGTGGTTTAGTTCGTTAGATAAATAAAACGAATTCAAATTTCCTAAATCAACGGAACAAGTCCTCTAGGAATATTTCTCCACCGTGGCAATTAAAAGATTTACCGGATTGGGGTCTCGGTCCTGCATCTGACAGTTGCCCTAATTTGACAAGACGACTTAAGTATTTTTTTCATCGCGCTCAAAAGCTCCATCCCCCTCCCCAATTCTACTTATTCGTTCGTGACATTTGAAATGTCGACTTCTTCCGATACCCGATATTATTGGCCCGTTTCAGTGGGACATTTAAGGTGATTTTGCTATCCTATTAATTTGATTCCTGGATTTGAAAACTGAATGCAAATTAATTGAAAAATATAAATAGATTTTATTGAATTGTTTTGGGGTGTAATCTGCGGGGTGGCGCTAAGCTTGAAGATATACAACTACTGATATGAGAGAATATCAAAAGAAGAATTAGATGAAATAAAATTTATTTTTTTCGTGAATTTTGAGTTTGTAGACGCTAGTAACATTAATTGATGTTTGCTAACAGAAATACGCGTTTATCATAACAGGCCTCTATGGTCGAGGGGTAAGGATCTCGACTGCGTATCCGAAGGTCGTGGGTTCAAATCTCGGCGTGCGCAAGTAAATTTCATTAAATTAATGTGTGCTGTTTCACAATTAAATCATTTAAAAAATATATAGGTAGTATATTTGCGCACGTTCCAGAGTGGGAGATACTCTCAGTATCGCCCTGGTGAAAGACCACCATTCAGAATTGAAACGTTGTTTGAAATGGCTTTTAGCCGTGTTTGGTGACCAGATCTGAATAGCCAGGTATTTACCCACCTTCCTCTTTCACTTCGCATTCCCCTCCCCAATACCTTGAGCATCACAACATACCCCAATTGGGGATCCCAGTATCACTGACTCCAGACGGTTGGGAGCAGTTTGGACTCTTGTGCGGTATTCATATAAAAAAAAATATATATAAAAAAAACTCTCCCTCGCTAACCTCAAAATCCACAACATAATAAGCCCGCGACCTTCGGATTCGTAGTCGAGAGCCTTACCCGTCGACCATGGATACCGTGTTTTCGGTTGGAGAATTTGATGACCTAGAAACATCATAGATGATTTAATTAAATACTGCAAGGAGAACACACCTTGGCCTTTCGTTTAACTGTCCATTTTTGGTTTAACTTTTTATAAGCCAAGTAATAAGCCTATAATAATAAAGTATCACACCTAAAAAAAATTTTAAAACGCAAAATCATTACGTCAAATTAAGTATTTTAAAATAAAACTGAAAAACATTATAATATTTTTGCCTGACCTTCACAAAACAAAATAAAACATGCATTTTGGTGACGTTTTTTTTTGGATAAATCGATACATGCGGCCGATGTTAAGTGGGAATTTCAACCGTGCCGCCACCTTCACAAGGAGCACGTGATTTCGTTAGAATTTTGACAAGTGCATCACGGGCCAGCACCCAAAAATTAACCTAAACCGCACTACGTAGTTTGCTAACTCAATCAACACTAGAGATGATTTATGTATAAATTATATACGGATAGTTAGTAAAATGTTTAAAGTTTTAAAAGACAAAAATTCTCAAAATGTAATCTTTTAAAATCAATGAAATAATTTATAATACTTTTGAACGACTTGCCTAAAATTCCAGTACGTATTTTTATATAGAATTAGGATTTTTGTCCTTTGAAACTTTGTACATTTTTTCTAACTAAACGTACAGAATTTACAGATTCACGATACATTCATAGTATTTGTTGCATTAGCAGACTATGAAGTGTATATTTTTGGCTGCTGACAGTTCAAATTTTTCACGATACCATTGTTTGTCTATAAAAATAAGTTAGTTAAGTTCAAATCCAAAAAGGAAAGTAGAAAACATTCATAATAGCCAACGTATCCAGTGTATCTGAGCACGGCTGATTAAACCATTATTAAAAACAGAAACTTCACCAAGCGAATTAGCTATTTTTAAATAAAATGAAAGAAGTTGAGCCTCGATTTCGGCGAAAAATTAATGTTTAAAAAAATATGGGATCAAAAAACACATTGTTAATAATTTCCGATGAAAATTAGACTGGCTTATACTTCATACGGCTCAATCCGCTAAGGATTCGCAAACAATCGCCCCCAGAGTAAAGAAATCAGCGAAAAATTACTTTAAGTCTTTAAAGCCCCCTCAAAACTCTTAAAAAAACCCCAAAACCCCTTAAAATCCCCCAAAAACTCCCGAGTAACCCCCCTAAATATATCTCCCAAACTTCGAAACTCTCCCCCAAACTCCCCGAACTCCTAAAGCTCGTCGTAATTCATCAATATGATTTCAATTCTTCTGAGAAATTGACGAATTTTTTGAGAAATGATTTAAAAATACTGGTAGATTGCCCTCTGTAACAAAATCATTAACTTTACGCCGCTACACAAAATCTGGCTAGCTTTGACAATTCTTAAATGAGACCTAGTTCAAATATTCCGATCCTTAAAAAAGAGAACATTGCGTGTGGAATTCATATATATCTATACATACTGCTGCGAGATGTCAATAAATAGGAAATGGTATTTTTGAAAAAAATCCTTTGAGACACCAGAAAAATGTATCTACAGAAAAGGTTTTGCAAAACTGTCAAACATTCATTAATTGTAAGATTCTGTAGGTCTCAAACACTGCATTGGGCTGGACATATGGATAGAATGCCAGATGATACGAGGCCGAAATTTAAGGTCATTTTATAAATATTTTCCAGTACTAAAAAATATAAGTATTTCACTTCTTGTGCCACCATCTTCTAAAAAATGTAACATCTATAGAAAAGGGGCAACAAATAGCAACTGTAAAACTATCACCTGTATACCTAAATTTCTAATAAAACTGTGTTCATCTGAAGCGACCTGCCAGGTAAGTATGTTTTCTGTATCTGTTTGTACATAACTAGATAAGAAAGATTTGTACAGCGCCTTTGAGGTGATTTTTCGCCAAAACGGCGCTATACAAATCATCCAATTATTATTATTATTATTGACTGCGTGGAATAGAACTGGAGAAGGACGGGAAGGACTGAGGAGGCGATTTGAAAGGAGCTGCAGATAGTGCGGATATTGAAAGAGGCTTAATCCCACCCTGGGATTTAGCGCAATGACGATGATGAAAACATAACGTAGTGTAAGTAATATTCCAAGTAATTAGCTACACAGGCGAATATTCAAAACATACCTCACATTCACTTATACGTATACTCTACACACAAACATTAAAAATTGTTGAGGAAGTATGCATTAATCGTCTGTTTGTATTTGTATTCCTAGCAGTTGAACATATCTACTATGTATGAAAATGTATTACCTTCTGCGTGAAGTCTAGGTAAAAGAGAATGTTTGAATGACTCGGTCCTGAAATTATCGTTACAATTGAATAAAATTTTAGATCTATTATTAGTTTTAGTTGGAATATTAAATTTAATATCAGCCCAAAAAGAAATAAAAATAATAATATTATGAATCTTTGGGGATATTGTATCGTGGAAAGGTCAACAACCTTGGGCTGTCGATTGTTTTAAGAGCTGTCGATTGTTTTAAGAGCTGTCAATATCAGAGCCGTCAAATCCACGTAATATTTATACATAAAATGGTAAACGTCATCGATGAGTATCCTAATATATTTCAACTTATAGTTTTTCACTAGGCAGTACTTCTTATTTCATATTGCGGATAAAAGAACAAACTATCAAATGTTCTCTATGATAAATTTAAATGGTAATAATCATTCTGAAGTAGTTGACTACTTTAATGTGTCTCTGGATCATATAAAATCCAATACATTGAACCATATTATGTTAAAATGAACAACTGTAATGTTAATATTTGTTATTTGTTTTGTCTTGCAACTTCATCTCCGCGTGCTATTTTCTTTGTTTTTTTTTTTGCTGGATAAAGCACTGCGTTTAATGCGTTCCTAGAAATTGTTTAGTTTATGTTTGTATACTGACATAAATATGTCATATTTTTTTAACAATATTTGTAAATCGACGGTCCCAACGTAAGCCGTCGAATTTACAAAATTTTGATACTCGTCGTGTTGTCCTAACCCATGCAGTTTTTTTGTTATTCACAGATGATGTTAAAAAAAGCTGTGTTTTCCTCTAAATTATCCCTTTTTAAATGAAAATTACCGAAACTGCACGATGCGTCCGGCGCAGAAAATAGAATTCAACTTTGTTTTGACTTTCCTGTAAACCACGCAAAATACAAATTCGACACCTTACGCTGGGACCGTTGAAATTGTCTAATTTGGCCGTAAAAGGGTAATAATTAAATAAAAATATTAATCAACTGAAACGGCTCTGCTGGGCAGGACACGACACGATGATAAAAATTGCAACAAACAACCAACGATACCTAACTATGCAGGTTGAAGGAGTATTAGGAAACATACACTTAGGAGACTAAGCGGTGTTCAGGCCAATATCGCATCTTTCGGTATAAAGGAATGGAAGGAAGAGAGATAGGAGACTAGTAGATACTCGTTAGGATTATTCAAGAGTTAGATCGCCGATGATGATGATGGAATGTTAATAAAAACACTCAACAAATGTTCACCACGTGCTATGGTCCCTGGTCATTCTTTTCCAGTCATAAATCTTTCCATTCTGCTCCAATCGTCGTCCAGACAGATAGTCCACCTCTTCTTCGGTCTGCTTCTGGGTCACTTCAGGTTGAGAACCATATTATTTTGATTTATGTAGATTAGACAGGATTCGGCCTCTGTGCTCTGGAATTCGCCCTAATTTGTTTGGTATTTCCGAAATGCACAACAGAGATCAGGGACGTGCCCTTTTGCTTACGATTGGCTGTCAGAATAAATTGTGTAAATATTTAATTGGGTATTGTATTCCTTCAAATCAAACGAACAAGTATTTCTCTCTAAGACATTATTGCCTCGATGCCGTGTAATTATTGCAAATCTCGGATGCTGGCCTCCTTACATCTCGCAGATGAAAAAACCGCTGAATTATGCGTATTTGAATTGAATCTACGCTGTGAATCTTATAATTAAAAGATCAAACAATTGTGACCCTGAGAAGTGTACCTGCTGGATGCAAGGGAGATCACTGATCAGGTTAGCTGTGATTTTCTTTTTATGTGGCAGTTCTTGCAGTTGAGAGAGAATACTCATTGTTTTTTTTTTAGATTATCATAATTAATACCAGGGAATAAATCCCAATAATCGTGTTGGCTATTTACATTCCATAGCAAATTTTGACGCCGGCTTTTATCGCGCAGTTGTTGCAAGGATTATTATTGCTTTGCACTGGCTGCGTTGGCCTATCACCGATACCCCGCTAAATCGTTACCCCTTTCTAGACGATTATTCACCTGGCGTCCTAGGCTCCAGCACAAAAAACCGACACGAGACGAGCCCGTCAAATACACTCTCGTGTAATATCGTCGAGATTGTAGAGCACCCATTACAAAAATAGCTTCATAACTTTGTTAGACACATTTTTTTCGCTCCGAAAAATGTTTTCGAGTGTATACCAGATAATTATAATAAATAAAGGAGGAGTTTTTAGGGGGGTGTTTTTCAGGGGGAGGGGTGGGTTTTACCACCCCCTCTGGGATTTGCTCCCGTCGAAACAAATTGGTGCTATTATATTCAAAAAGATTCTTTTAACGAAATACACAATGGCGAAAAACAAACTGTTTGTGTCCCTTTCACATCAAATCGCACTCCCGCAACAACACTGCCCTAATAATAATAATAATAATAATTTCTTCAATCGATTGGTATTCACTTTGTGGCGTCATTATTAATTAATTGATTAATTAAAAAATATAATTTGTTTACACCCCTTTATAAATATCTACATCTTTCGACGGCAATGCTGTCATCTTCAGGAATATATATTGTATTTATATATTCCCGATGATGACAGCATTGCTGTCGAAACATGTAGATATTTATTTATATTTATAAAGTGGTGTAAACAAAGTATATTTTTTAATTAATTAATAATAATAATATTTGGAGGATTTGTATAGCGCCGTTTTTGCAAAACATCGCCCCAAGGACGTTGTACAAATATTACTTCCTATTCTCTATCCAATTATATACAAACAGATGCAGGTACTACCAATTGCTCCCATTCCTCTGGAGCCAGTGAGACTATGGCTTCCCCAATCGGGCTATGTTGTGAGGCTGAAGGAGCAAATGAAAAAAATTGCCATTAAAACGTCACAAAAAATCTGTCGTCCGTTAAGAGGAACGGCTGCGCGGCCTGTTTCATACAAAACTTAATTTTGGATTTGAGTCCAAAATACCCACAAAAACCGAATGATATTTTTTTTAAATTAAAGGTTTAGTAAATATCTAGTACGGAAAGGAAGTATTTTATTTTTTATGTGTTAAATTATGAAATATAGGCCATTAAAGAAATCTATTTTTCATGATTTTAGAGGCAACTTCGGAAATTATTTGCGGGTTAGTCGGGTTAGTGGCAGTTTTCATTAATTTGTCACATTTGCTATGTGATGATTATATAAAAAAAAAAAAAATTTACATCTTTAAAAATACATTTTTTCGGATCAATGTTTTAAGTTATGTAGGGCAAATTTGTGTCCCAACGTAAATCAGTTATTTTAAATTTAAATTTAAGTCCATTATAATGCTGATTTAACCATTTTTTAATTTTTAATTTTATCTTTCATTATATTTTCATAGTAGAAGGGGTAATTTTTTTGTTTTTTTTTTTATCGCCATTAACCCCCAAATATTTGCCACACTTGTGTTCTTTAATTGCATATATTTCATAATTTAAAAAATATATAAATAAAATACTTCTAACCCGTACTAGATATTTGCTATACCTTCTGATAAAAAAAAATCATTCGGTTTGGGTGAGAATTTTGGTCTCAAATCCTAAATTCAGTTTTGTATGAAACAGGCCGCGCAGCCGTTCCCCTTTTTATGAAATTGGCTGCTGACGCTGTACAAATATTAGTTCCTTACTAAATCTATGGAAATTTTTTCACCTTTTTTTCTTGTTAATTTCTCTTAGGGTAGGTATAGCTTTTCAACCTTTAAGGACTGCACGCCACTGGGGGTAATGCAATGCAATATGTTCCATATGTATAATAGCACACCAAAAGAAATGACAATACATAAAAAAAGGAAAAGAAAATAAAATATATTAATTTATAATATTTTTAAATTTATTAACATTTTTTTGCTTTGTTTATTTTATTCAAGATGTGGCATTTTTGAATGATGTTTTTTCAAAAGTAGGCTAACAAATGTATAGGCAAATCGTTTTAAAGATCGCGTGTTCGAATGTATATGTGTACACCGATAGTGGTTTAAGTTGGTTCGAAATGGTTTAGAACACCCGCCCGAAGTCCTTCCTTACCCACAGAAGTCTCACGATACAGTACACCACCACAAAAGCTTGAATCTCTTTAAAGTGATTTTACTGTAGTACTTAACTCAAACACTTGAATTTTGAGTTACGGCAGTATAGTTTCGGGGGTGCGATTTTGGTTAGAGCAGGACGGATGCGCACAATTTGTACAATTTCAAATAATGGGGCAATATTTCGGTCCGTCGAGCAATATTATTGGGAAACGACAATATCGCGGCGATATTTTTCCAAATTAAGTGTCGTTGAATTTTAAATTGTGCGAATTTTTAAAGGTTGTTGAAACGTTTTGCTGATTTTTTTCACTCGGTTTAAAATTGTCCAGGTACGAATTAAAATCATTTTAAAAACTGATGGTGAAAGTAGACTGAATGCTGTATAAATGAGATCTCTGAGGGGAATGTGTGGTACAACTATGTATGATAGTAAATGAGCGTAATAAGTAAAATTAAGAAAGGGACGCTTAGATGGTTTGGGCAAGTACAGCGAACGAACGAAGAAAGGAGTGTACCATAAGAAGAATATACCATATGACCCCAATGTGAATGGAAGAAGAAACCGGGGATGCCCGAGGAAGACATGGCACGATCAAGTGAAGCAAATACTTGAGTCGGGCCATATCAGAAGTCGGAATAATAGAAGAGAATTTATGAATGTGAATGAAGCAAGAATTGTATGCCGAGATCGAGTTGTTTGGCGGTCCGTCCTTTCTGCCTACCCCTGCGGAAAAACCGCGTCATGGTTAGGTTAGGTTAGGTTATGTATGTACAGCGCCCTTGAGGTGATTTTTCACAAAAACAGCGCTATACAAATCGTCCGAGTATTATTATTATTACTATTATTAACTTATCTAATATTTGTAATACGTTTTTGAAGTTACAATTAACCAAAAATGGCGCTATATAAATAACCAAGAGTAAGGCATTACACCTATGTGCAGCGTTACAAAAAAAAAAAAAAACAATTATAAAAAGCAATAAAAACAACTTATGACCAATTCAATCGTCTTATATCAAAGAATCCGTGTCCACTTCAGTTTTTTCTGATCACCCTTTGAAAAGGCGGCAAGAAAAGGAGAAAAAATCCAAAAATTCCAAAAAACTGAAAAGGTCAGAGAAGTAGTATTTGTCCCACATTAAGCAGATAAAATAATAGTCCAGTGAGTTCGTTTAAATACCCGGTGGAATAGCGGGACCGACACTTTAAAACTATCTATATAAATCAAACCCCTCTGTAGATAAGAAATCGAATGACCTAGTGTAGTGTACTGGGTGTTTAGAAAATAGATTAATATTTTTAAATATTATAAAATAATTAATGCTCGAATATTTTAATACTGTTGTTTAATGGAATATCAACTTAATGGTGCTCTACAAAAACAGTTTTTTTTTTAAATCTTTTAGTTAATTTTTTTTTATTTTTTTATATTATTTATTCATTACAAAAAAAAAATATATAACATAAACATAACATTACATGATTTTTTTTTACTTCTTGTCGTTCTACTATCCATAAGTTGAGCTGCAGTAGCCCGTGGTATGGGAGGAGTATTTATATACGTAATTTTTATTTTTTTTAAACAATGTTATAGTATGTAATTTGTAAACAATATTAAAAACTTATTAAATAGCTACAAACGTACATCAACAAAACTAATATCAATTTATATCCTAGATAGTATATATTATGAGTATAATATATCATTATCTTAAGTTAATTTTTATTTTAACTGTTCATTTAAATTGTCAAGTCGATTTTTCACAAAAACAGCGCTATACAAATTGTAAAATTGATACTTCTTCAAACGATTGGTATTCACTTTGTGGCGTCATTATTAATAAATGAATTAAATAATATACTTTGTATTAAGTAAATTAAACAAGTTGTTATAAACCACGAATATATTTTATTTTAACCAACCGGTTTCGCTAATATAATAATAATCATTATATTATTTCTATATATATTAATAATCATTATATTTACCCTGATGAACTTTGAGTTAAGAGAAACCGGTTGGTGAATTCGTGGTTTATAACAACATGTTTAATTTACTTAATAAAATGTCAAACCACAAAGTGATAGCTTCTTACGTAAAAATAATACACTTTGTATTCACCACTTTATTAATATACAGATACCTAAACGATGCTTTCCTCATCAGTAGTATTTAGAATACTAAAAATAATAATGTCGAGTATAGACAATTGATAAAAATCGGAACACAAAAATGTAAGAATAGGCAATTTATAAACATAAACAAAAATTGATTGAATTAGGTAAGTAATTAATCACAAATGTTATTAAAAAATTATTATGTAACATTGAATGACAAATTTATATTAGAAATTAAAAAATAAATTATTTATATAAATTAATGTAGATATGTGCATTTTAATAAAGTGGTGAATACAAAGTACATCATTTAATTAATTTATTATTATTATTAACCTTGTTATCCCTATACAACTATTCAAAAATATTATTTCGTTATAGTTCTGGATCACACTGTTGGTATATTCGTACCGGCTAATTTAGTAGAATTTCGTGATGAAATTATCTCACATAATGGGAGGTCTTTTGAAAGCCTTTTTTTCCTTCCCTAAAGTGCCTTCAATGGAGCCATATTTCAGGCTTTTAACTTGCCATTTCGAAGCAGAAGAATGTATCTAGAAAAAACATCATAGCTTAGAGACGTTTATTCTGGTTTACATACTTATTAGGCTATTTAAGATATGTTGGAAAAAATCACGTGATCTGTGTTACATGAAGTAATAATATGTACATAATGCACCGTTGATAAGTTCGTTGTAAAATTTCCCTGAAAGAGATGTCACAGATGAGTTTTCAGCAGCATTACCATGTATATAAATACCAATGAATGAGAAAGCAGAAGATTTTTTTCGGTATCTTCCTGGCGAATTCAGTTGGAAGAAGTATACAAAATTAGCGGTGACCACTAGAAAGAAAACTGAATCTAACCTAACCTATTTAATATTTTTTAAATCGTACTGTAGAAATAAATACAAAAGTTATTGGCTACGTTAGCCCAACTATCGACGCAGCTCTCCGCCGGTTGTTTTAACTGCATAACCCTGTGTGCGCAGCCGGGGAGGTCTAAACCTTAGAGTAATATATATTGTTACTCTAAGGTCTAAACGACCGCAGTGCCCCAAGCATCCGAACTGCCCCAACTTGCGGCACATGTGTTCTCAATTCTTAGTTCAGTGGTTACTCACTATTGGCACTGCCGTGGTATTCCGAGATACCACTGCTTAGATTAAGATTGTCAAACTACCGTAGTTTAAATTTTTTAGTTAAGTGATCAAAAAATTTACTTAGTTAATTAAATCAAGTAATTAACTAAGTAATCATTCATGTTTGTAGCTCACAGTGTGATTTATATCCAGAGATTTGATCTTGTCAAGTTTTCACCGAAAACAACAACTTGATACGTTAATTCATAAAATAATAGAAAACCTGAACAAACATCAATATTTTTTTTAAATAACTCTTTTAGCTCACAGCGTGGTTTCCATCCCAAGGTATGATCCTGTGAAGTGTCCATAGAAAACAATAACTCGATACGTCCATTCATAAATAATTGGAAACCTGAAGAAAAATGAACATTTTAAAATAAATTAATAATAAAACTAAGAATGACGTAATTTTTCCCGGAGAAGCAGGCAGAGAGGATGGAAGGCGGAACAACTCTGGTAAGCACTCATGACGAGTATTTGATTAACGTGATGCACCGTATCTTCCAGGAGTGTCCCCGACTCCCTTTTCCATCCTCTTGCACGTCATATATACCTGGTATTCGAGAATGTTGTCATTATTGTATTTGTTCCGGTTTGACTGAAAATTCGCAATAAAACAACACCACATGACATGTTTTTAAACACTATTGTTTGTTTAAATTTTTAACTATTATAATTACATTAAAAAAAGGTTTACTTATAAAAAATGTCTGCTAGATAATAATTATTAAGCGTGACAGCTGTTTCGCCTTCGGAAGGCATTATCAAAATGTGTAATTTGGAAACGCCAATAATAACCACCTTAAAGACCTTCAGTCAAGTTTAAATAATTTTACATTATAACCCTTAAATAGGGAAACTTTACAGGGTAGTAACCATTAAAAGAACCATCAATTTACTCAGAAATGAATAAGATCAATGGTAATAAAAATGAAAACATTTTAAGAGTTTCATTATAAGTGCATACATAGAAATAATATAAATAGATAGTCTGTCGGCCTCACCACAGTTTTAAAATGCTTTTGGAAGGCGAAACATCTGTCACGCGTAATAATAATTACCTACCAGAACTTATTCGTATAAATGATCGAATAATAATATTTATCATTAAATTTAAAAAAAACATTAAATAAAAATGGAGTTCCACAAATTAAACTGAAACACACTAAACATACTATTATTTGTAGCTTAGCAACGCTTAGATAATGCACAGAGCGCAGTTGTTTTCTGTCATGCTTTAAACATATAATTACATTTATTACTCTATTTCAATGGCTCTAAATAAATCTATGAAGGCATATTACATTATGAAAGTATGGAAAAAATTTTAAAAAGGTTTTCAAATTCAAAATATTTTAGAATCTAGGTACTGTTCGAAGGCCGGGCCAAGTAATCCGCATCGATCTGGCCGTTAGTCTCGCAGTCACGAACTGTTTGCGCGCGTGATCTCGGTGAGGGTGCAATTTGGGCAGAGCTCACCCCGCTGGCCGGCAAACAAGCCACCCTAGAGCACATCAAACTGCATTTTTCTAAGACAAACAGTAATAACTGCTTGAAGAAACAAGCCACCCTAATGACGGTTTGTACGAGGACAGTGGTAACTTAACTCTCTTTGGTTAAGCAGCCCACTCCACAGTTGTGCGCGCATTATTCCAGTCCAGTGAGGGTTACTGTCTTAACCTTCCCGTTGCCAAGAAGGTGGGAGTCAAAATCTCTTAAATGAATATATATATATTGTTTAATAGTATATATATAATATAATATATTTAAAAAAAATGATACATTCCTTGCCACAACAAAATTTCTTGGGCGCTAGAACCATACCCGCCACGGCTCCGCCATTCAACTAACACAGTGGAGGGTGATGTGCGTCATCTCACTCGCTCGCGCTATTACTAGAGCTAATGGGCCGCCAGACCGCCAGCAGGTATCAAATGTTATAACGAGCGTTAAGTCAGTAGATCCCCAGCCGCCGGCCGAAGACTAAGTTCGTTGATGAATGTAGAGGTTTTAATAAAATTATATATATTATACAGACGCCGAAAGTTTAAGTCTTGACACGTAAACATAAGTAATCAAGTTCAATAGTATCGATGAAGTGAGCGAAAATATACTTATACGTTTAGTGACTAACATCACCTCAGGGGCGTTTTACATTTTCTTGTTAAAGTTTGTAACTCCTTTTAAATAAATATGTTTTTAAACGTTTCTTAAAGGTTACGAAATTGACCCCAAACCAAATGGAAGGACATTCAAAGAATGTGGATCCAGTGCATTGAAAGCTTTGTCAACAAATTTAGCAGCATTCGGACGAGAGAGTTCAACCAGTCTGTTCAATCAGACTTGGTCGACCTAAGCGTGAGTTGCCTCTGAGTAACATTGTCCCTCACGTAGAGATCAGTCAAGCATGATAGTGCCAGCTCATTCAGTGCCTTGCTTAGTTGCTCGTGTGGCTGGAACTTGCCACCTTTTTCAGGAAAGTGGTTTAGTTACAACTTACCACTGCCCTTGCCACTATCCCACAAAGTAAAATCATTCAATTATATTTTTTTCAGAGCTAAAAACCGTATTGTGGTTGAAAAAACACTGTTGAGCTTTTGACTAGCGAGGTGAAACAACCCCCATTTTAACAGGGTTGCATTTTTCTAAAACAAATAGTTCCGGTAAATTGTATTATTTGTGCAAGTTGATTGCATTGCTTCTTGAAACGCTGACGTTGGCAATATATGAGATAACGATCCGAGTATTTTTTGCGAGGAAGTATTGCGACTATTCTCACTGATAAAAACCGAGAGTACCGAGAGTGGAAAGCTTCGCTATCGAAACATGTTGATATTTATATATTAAAAGTGGTGTTTACAAGGTAATTTTTAATTAATTTATTGTTACCTAGCTGATGTATACCCGGCCTCGCTCGGGTAAAATAATTGAGTTGACAGCGACTATCTCCAAATAAAGAAACATTCATTTGAATATTTTATTTCATTCCAAACGTTTATTTTTGTAAAATATATCTAAATCATAAAGTTATTAAGTGGGTACCTACTCGTGTTTCCCATTTTGAAAATATGCTACCCAAAAAAACCTTCTTCTTTTGAATATGTAATCTGTGGCTAACCAGAGTTTCATATCTATGTTTTTCATACTAATTTTAAAACGTTATAGCAACAGTTTTACATATTGGATTTCATTCAAACTACTCTCTAAACCTTCCCGGTACTAATAAGAATAAACTGTGATATTTTCAGCGAAACCGATCCAATAATTTTCGAGAAAATCGAGGACAAACAAACAAACTTACATTGATTTTTTTATATATATAGATGACCCCACAAAGTGAACACCTATCTCTTTCTCTAGAAATTATTTAAATGATACTTTAATATGATTGTTAATAACATTAAATTTATTTATTTTGTGAGAGCTGTTTTACCTTCCGAAGATATTGTAGAAGAATTGTGAGCCGCTGACATTTTTTTTTCAAAGCGCCTAAACATACATTTGAACCAAAATTGACAATTACAATTAAGTACGTTAAAAAAAAGTTCTAAGTGGCTACTTTTTTTTAACAAACACTTGGCAAGTGACTTCGGCAGTTCAACGCTTGGCGTGGGTTAATCCGTGAAAATAGAAGCCTTATTTTTAATGGCATCGGGAGTAAAAAAGGCCATCGCGTAAAGGTATTTTAAATGACTCGATCGTGACTATGCGAGATAACAATGACCACGAAAGAAGCATAACATTTTTCGTCAAGTCAATTTCAGTCACGTTAAATGTCCTTGTGATATTTATATAATAATTTTATTTTTGATGTGTTCTTATGAAATAAACACAAAAAAATTTACTTAGTTATTTATTTTATTTATTTACTACTCTTTTCAATTTTTATAATATAAGAAATCTTTATATAGAATGATGTGTATGTACGATAAATTATTTTACAATATTAACGTCGTAGAGTCCTATGTTAATCGCCGTGTAGACGCGAATAGTAGAAATTGTAAATTTCGCCCCATACGCAAAAGAGTCTACAGTTCAATTCATACCACGATAAACCTAATGTGTCCTTTTTATGTGTGTCCAAAACTGTTCTGTTTTATCAGCGCGGGGGTGTGCAATGCCAAAAATGCAGTAAAAGCCGCTGCAGTGCGTTTTAACTTGCTAGTTTATGTACAATAGCGTGTTGTGAACGCCTCACTAGGAGAATCTGTACTGAGGTGTTCACGTATTTATGATATAGTAATAATAATAAATAAATATATATTTTCCCTTTTTTATCACTAATAGTTTTTCAATAATAACATTTCTAAGAATTGAAACCTAGACACTAAACCAAGCAATGACAAGAAAAATAGAAGCCTTTTTAATGTGGACACATATGGACATCCTCTAAATACTCTGGTCAGATAATAAATGTAGAAGTTTTAATGATACGAGAGGTGCTATAAGAAGAAATTAATGACCGTACTATGTTATTGTTTTTAATGGAAACTTCAGAGGATAACTCTTGCAAAGTAGCTTTAAAGCTTTTTGAGCTGTAATAAAATTGCGTTGAACTAGAAATTAGCAGCAGTCCTGTTTACAAATTAAAAGTTTCACCTATCTCCTTACATATGTTAGCATTCTGTTGAAGTTACAAATAATAAACCTGTCTAGTTGTTATTTTACGTGAAAACTTCAATGGAACATAGCTCCGGGTGAAATGTTCTAGATTAAAATTAAAATTTATACCCGCCTACTTATATATATACGGCCCAGTTGATTTTACGAATAAACTTATCTAGTTGTTGTTTCACGTGGAAACTTCAAGGAATCATAGATTCGAATGCAACGTTCTGAAATTAAATTAAAAGTGGTACTCACAAAGAACGCTAAGTTGAACGGTTGTCTTCATAGGCAGATCCCTCGGCAATGCTTCGTGCTTGGCTTCACATGACAAATCTGCGTAGTCATCCTCAGAGGTTGGTTTCAACTTTATTCTGGAACAAAGAAAGTAAAATAAGGATTAGAAACTTGTTAATAAATGATTTCAACTTTATTCTGGAACAAAGAAAGTAAAATGAGGATTAGAAGCTGGTTAATAAATTATTTATTATTATTTTTATAAACAATAATTATTAATCTAAAACACTCATCCAAATTGAAAAAACCTTCCGAGCAAAGATAAATGTCGCCGGCAGGACTCGAACCCGCACCCTTCTAATATCTGGTCAGATGCTCTACCGTTGAGCTACGTCGGCTTATCGCAAACCCGCCAAGTTAATCAATATATACTAGTGTTTCATTCAATAATTACTGTTTTTAATTACTGCGGGTTCGAGTCCTGCCGGCGACATTTATCTTTGCTCGGAAGGTTTTTCAATTTGGATGAGTGTTTTAGATTAATAATTATTGTTTATAAAAATAATAATTGTTACCCTTTGCGCTATGCACAAAAATCTTGTCTTAAGTTTTTAAGAACTTTAGTTTATCAATTAATAAATTATTTATTTGTGTTATATCCGTCAGCGTTCTTATCAGAAATGCTGGTTATTAGTAGCCTTGCCAACAGAAAAAAGCTGCTTTGCTGATAATAGCCTACAACCTCTTGAACGGTCATATCAGCAATCCAGAGATTTTGGAAAAAAAATCCCATTATGTCCCTGGCAATTTTACAAGAGCGCGCGTGCACAGATCCTTCCTTGTTCCGAGATACCTAACTTATCTACCATTAGTAATGGCCCTTGAAAGAATGATATGTTAACATTTTTAGGTAAATATTGTTCAATTTAAAATGTTAACAAGTATGTAACGAACGATTCGTATAAATAAATACATTTTTACTTTATTCTGGAACAAATCAAGTAAAATAAGGATTATATACTGGTTAATAAGGGATTTCAACTTTGTTCTGGAACATAGAGAATATAATATAAGGAAAACCACAATAATCGTACATTTTTGTTTGTACTTTAAGGGGTTTGAACCCATGACCACTATGACCGGAAGCAAAATAATTACACCAAGACCAAAGAGCTCATCAAATCGATGACTAACAATTACAGTTTTTTTTGCAATTTAATAATATCGTTATATCTATAAATATACATAACATATAATGGAATCCAGCTGGATTCAGACGAGAAAGCACCATAAAGTAGTGCCCTGATGGCTATTGATAGATATTGCCTCTCGTACGTAACCTCTGCCATATACGATATTCAGACTTCTTACTCTGTACCCTACAGCAGGGGTCGGCAGACCGTGGCTCGCGAGCCTCCAGCATTACCTCCTCTCTGCAGCCTCATCAGACGAGCCTGATATACGGCCCCCAAACGAACTTAAAGGCCACAATAGCAATGCAAAATATCTACCTGTTTGCTCACACTAGTACTATATCAAAATATTGCTGTCAACGTCCAACGCTATTGGAGAAAATTTGTGTCCATCGAGATATAACATTGACAATATAAGCAAATACCACTGACGTTTGAATTAATAGACCTGCCTTAAAGTTTTAATTTGACGGCTGAAAGCAAAGATCACGTGCCACCCATTTTGGCGCCAGTTTAGTTGACTGCCGTCTACGTATGTTTCTCGTGATTTTGACTGTGGTAAGCAAATTGTAAAAAAAATATAAAAGGGGTCAACCTAAATGCTATTAACAAAATTTTCGGTTTTTGTAAACAAGACGAAGCTTTTTACTTATTTGCTGTTTTACTAAAATCGGCGGCACGCCTAGCTTGCCCCACTTATTTCGGTTTCTTCCCCTCGCGAATTATGGCATCTAAATGTGTTATTTGCTATATGGTAAGTACATAGGTACAGGCAAATAAAGAGCGCACGTTTGTATGTATTTCTGCACACCGATAGTTATTCAGACTGGTTCGATCTAGTTTAGAACATCCACCCGCAGTCCAATCTTACTCGGCACAACTCCTACGATATAGTAAACCACTAGAAGAATCTCTTTTAAATTATTTAACTGAATTTACGAATATAATTAAACACAACGCAACGCAGACAACTGATTATGACGTATTGTCTGAACAGTCTTGGAGCCAAATAAATGAACAGGTGAACAGATTTTTTTCATGATCTTAAAAAGACGGTTATTCATCAAATTTTTACAAAGATTACAATATTAGAAAAAAGTGCAGAAATAAAGAAATGGTACAATATATATATATATATACACGTACAGTCAGTTTTTTTAATGTGTACATAATGACGAAACATAACAAGACAGAACATGGATCATGAGGACAGTTTTGCAGCAATTTTGTGACAAGTGTCAGAAGGCAGTCGTTAAACTGCGTGTAAGTGACGTTACAAATGTCGACGCTCAACACAGATCGTTAGACAGTTGAACCGCTTTATTTATCGGCGTATTTTGATAAGCAGAAGTTCTCGCTTTTGAAGCATAAAATAGTACATGAGATCTTCCACGAGCATATTTTTTTTTAAATTTTTAATCTCACTATGACTAGCCTGTATTGAGGTTAAAAATTTAAAAACAAAACAAAAAACATTTTAAGACGAAAAATAAAGATTCATAAATTAGTTAGAAAACATAAGCATAAAATATTCCAATATCGATAGATATTTATTGTTCCAAAAATCTTTCATACAGATGGGTACTAAAGCGGCTCGAAGGTATGAGAAATCATTGTAATAAAGTAAACAACGTAGGGGGGGACTCTGTGTTGATGTAAAATCTTATAATATGTATATTATTATAATTGCTAGGGACGTACACGTTAATCTCTTTCAATATAGACGGATATCTAGAGATTAAATTATATTATTACACACTTTTAAAATAAACAACACTAAAAATTCAGATACAAACCTTAACTTGAAAATTCATAGCTTACCACAATTAAATAGTCAATGTAATTGTATTTCATTAGAAAATGTTAACCACATAACGTAACTATGGGTAAAAATTGATCACAATTAAAAGTGGGCTGACCACATTATTTATCTAAACAACAAAATTTAAAAAATTAACTTACTTTTTTAAAACAATCAGGAATGTCCTCAGTACAAAATATTTTATTAAGATCTACATGGCTCTCTGCAAATCAATATTAGAATATGGTATTATCGAATGGGGTAATTTTAAAATTATCATTAGAACACAAAAAGCCATCGTGAAAATTATACTTAAAGTCCTTGTAAGAACTAGCACTAACGAAATCTTTAACGAACTTAAAACTATGTCAATAAAACAATTTTGCTTTAAAGCAACACTACTTTACATTGATAAATACAAAAAAAAACAATAAATAACAAAAATCGCACATATTAGAAGTACTAGATCTCAGATTCAAAAACACATACAACAAGGAACCTCAAACACAACATTTGGACAAAAAAAACATCTTATACGAGTATCCATATGTACTAAACTCTAAAACAAAATCTCACTTGCCTTTAAAAATCACATCAACAACAATAACTTTAAAATTCAAATAAAACACTGGATACGTTACATAAATCTGAAATAGAAAATATATTAACACCAAATACAGAATAACACTGAAACCACTCAACTGCACTTAAAACACCTCACCGTAGGATTGTTTTTTTTTTCATCAACACGTCAATTTAATAAAATGTAATTTAATATTTTGTAAATGAAATCCTCAGCACGGGAAATCCCAATGAGAATATAGTTATTTGATATTTCGTTATAACAAAAGAAGACAATAAAACATTATTATAATTATTATATACGTACATATGCCCTTCCTACTAGACGATAAGGCCAATTCTCTGATACTGATAATTCTTGATAATACAGTGAAAATTTATATTGTGGCTTATTTTGTTTACTTATTATTTGGATCTTCACACTAGAAAGTTTGCCGACCCCTGTAGAACCCTATACCTCTGCTACATCTCGTCGTATCTTTCAGCCAACCCTTGGGGCATCTAGTATTTCTACATGTGACTGTACATTATAGGGCAACGAATAAATGAGAAGTTTTTTTAAAAAGAAATGCGAGACAGAAGAGGGATACGAAATATAGAAACGTTTATAAAGGGTTACAGTGCTGCATTAGGTTCAGTTACAAACTTATTTAAAATACTATTTTTTTCAATAGCAAGATTATTATTTTTCATCCAATGTTTCAATCATTTTAATTTATGTAGCTGCACTCTTATAGTAGATGATTAAACTCAATGCAGCAAACGCAGCCAAAAAATAGGCAAAAATCAAGTCATTATATCTGTCTATCTATGGTTTAAAACTGTCAAAATTTTAAATAAAACCAGCTGTATAATTCATCCTTATTTTCTCACGAAATTCTCAGTAAACAAAAGCATTCATCAGTGTACTGTAGAAATGTTCTAGCCTCATTAGACCATTTGTATCATTCACAAGAAAAATACTCAGTGTTAACAATGATAGTGTTTTAATTTAGTTTGAGTAAAATCACCCATTCACGTCAAGATTTTTTCGAGATATTCAATCCACTCCAAAGTCCAAGATTAACAACCTTGGGCAGATCGAGGACTTACTGGCGCGGGCAATATTATTTTCTAATATTAACACAACACAATAGGCCTTAATAATAATCTTTGGCGATGCTTTGTGGAGGGTCTTTTTAAGGCAAAGAAGGAGTAGACATGGGTCTTGAAGATATTCATGTTACACTAAAGAGGAAACACAGAGGCCGGCAAATCTTTTCACAGTCGAGGTGCTGAGAACAAAAACGTCGTAAGGATGACTCATTCTCATTTGGCAAATGTCAACTTCTTACAAATAATGTTAAACGCTAACTAACTAACCATCACGCTGTTTCTCCGGAGATGTACACATAGAGAATAGACCGACACATAACTCTGTCATAACACATGCTGGTCGCACCGGTAACGGTTCAACTTGAATAGTATTATAGTTGATTTGGACAATAATATGCATCCTTATAAACCTACCCAATTGTAATCCATACCTAGTCCATCGACTTTACCCGCATCATTGTCCGCTGTGATTTCGTTCACTACGCATTAATTCGCACTCGCAACCCGCCGCAATATTCGTATTGTGTTTGTAACCGCAACGATCAGATTATGATCCCGCCGCAGATGAATATCGTCTGAGTTTTTTTAAAAATTTATTTTTATGTTGAACTCTTATTATTTTATTTATATGTTCAGTGCATCGACAGCCAAAAAAGAAGCTTGTGGAGAAATAAGGATTGGGGGTAAGTTTTTGGATCCCATCTTACCCTTCCTATTTTACCCCTGCATATTTGTGAATCAATTGTAATTATTTAAATTGTTATAATGTTAATTTATGAACCAGCGCTCCCACGTGCTTCTTGCATCATTTCATTTACATCAATGCATCGTCTCATACACACTATTCTGTTAGTCTTAACTCTTGATATGACCCGACTTGATATTAATTGATTCACTCGATCGCCACATTTATTTCTAGTTATTGTCCGGGAATTCTTCTACCATCCACTTTTGCATCAATTTGCGTATTTACACTCCTTTCTTTACTCATCCGCTGTTCGTTCCAAAAATGCGAAAACGCTTTTCAAAATAATTTAATCACACAAAAATGAGATACTTTAATATTGTTCATTTAAATTATTTGCACCATATGGAATATTGTTATATTCCAGTTAATATGCGTATTGTAAAAATGTTACAGTTGAATTATGTAATGATTTTATGCTTTGAGTTTTATCACACGTGAATGAACTTATGCTTCTTTATATGATGTTTTTGTTCTCATTTTGTTTATAAAATCATTTTACACGTGTGCCCTGGGCCAGATCAAGGTTGAATAATTCCCACAAATTATGGGATTATGCAATTCAGAAACGATTTTTTTTTATTTTATTAAAAAACCTTTGTAACTTTTTTCCACCATTTATTTTCGACCGGACCGGTTTCACCCTATCACGGGCATCGTCAGACTGGGACAAGTAAAACTAAATCTATGGTATATGTAGTATTGATGTCAGGAGTGAGTTCCCCTGCTTTCTAATATTGTTTTTATTTATTACTTGAAATTTGTTTTATTGCTGACAGTACTGTTTACAACCATCTTTTTAAAACTACTTTCGGGCTGGTTTATTACCTTCTGGAAGACGGATTACATTGTGTTTATTTTTATGAATCTGTGGGTTTTTAAAAGAAAAAATTATATAAAGTCATTCGTGTCAGCTTTTATTTGAACAGATGGTTATTTCTGGTTTTGTTTTTTCCCTGTGATTTCCGTCTCGTTTGATAAAATGTTTTTTTACAGCAGTTTTCGTTCTATTGTTACTTACATGAACTACGGGTAACCCGTGTTACAAGCACAAACTCACCCATTTGCTCCGAGTATTCATCGTTCACAGATGTATTAAGTGTTGACATTAGCAATATAAAATTACAAGGTATTTTTAAAAAGGCAACACTTACGTTTTAATAATATTATCTGCGTAAAAAGAAAAAGAAAAACACCTCCTTAATGTTGACAATGTATTATTTTGCCAGAAACATATTTTAAAATCCAATTACGACCCTTCTGAACGTTTACAGTTTTTACTGGTGCCATTAGGTCTGGAAAAAATCCCTCTATAAACTAAAGTCCTAAAAAATGACACCACTATAGCGCAATAAAGTTGGGGAGGAGCAAAAAATTCGAGAGTGTGAAAATTTGAATAATCGTAATGTCCACTCATATCTCAGTCCTTTTTACATAATCCTCGTGTTCGCGATTTTCAGGTTTCTTCTTCTATCTTACGGTGGAAGGCAAATGATATTAAAAGAAGTTGGGGAAGTCTGAAGAAGACATGACACGATCAAGCGAAACGCAATTTGAGTCCGTTCATGCAGGAGTCAGGAGAATAATAGAAGAGCATGAATCTCAGAGTTGCAGATACTCTTAGGGCTAATAAGGCTAAACGAAACATAATACGCGCTCACACATGGCGCTAATTAAAAAAATAAAAAATAATAAAAATACACTTTTAGCACGTAATTAAATGTTGGAATGAATTATTTTTGGTGCCTATATATACAAAAAATGAAATAGAATAAATTGTTACTATAGATTTAAACCTCAGTCCTTCAAAAAACTTATATATATAAAATACAATATATTATTGTAACATTAACATATACAGTATTTTACTAAGTGTATTCGGGTACTTAAACTTTAAACTTAGAATACAATGATTAAATATTATCTATTAATCCGCAAATAAATAAAATCCCTTTCGGGCGTCTTATAAACGAACAATAATATGAATAAATCCCCTTAAGAGAAATACAGGTATTAGCCAAAAGTATTGCTACACACTATGTGTGTCTTATGTCACCAATAATACAGGTAATAGGCATAAAATTCGCTTGGCAAGCGAAGTCTAGAAATGTCTGCTGGAAGTGCAAAAAGAGGTTTTTAATTATTTTGAAATGAATTTTGTAAGAAAGAAAAAATATTAATCAAATCAATCTTTCACAAATAATCTTAGTTATAAAGAAGTATTAAAAAAAACTTGTCTCTTACGTGCGTTCATAATTTTCCGATAAAAAAATATTACTTAGTAGTTTACGCGTATATTTTTTACAACGTAATTAGCAAATTTTATTTTAATTCTTATTAAAGGAATTTCTAGGAAAAGGTTCAAGTTGTGGAAAACATATTTTCAAGTTTTCATAATGTTAACTAATTCGTAGTATAGATTAGTCGAATGGGTGATTTCATCGATAGCTTCGAATAAATTGAGGATATTATAGTCCTTGGAACCATGACTACCTATCTACCTGAAAATTATTACAGACGAATAAAATGTGTCTAAGATATTTTTTTTTAAATAAAGAAAAAATAATTTAATGTATTTTTATGTACAATATTATTACGATAGCAAAAATAATAGGTACTTAGAAAAATCCTTTCTTTGATTATAGTTAACATTGTTTTTGTAACGGTATAGAATTATTTATCTATGAGAAAACAACACAAACAACATTATTGATAGAATGTCAGGGCGATCCGGGATTCCGATAAGAAATGTATGCGAAAAAGATAATACGCCAACGTTTGATTTAGGAAGTTCTCTCTCCCTGTTTATTCCGGCTCCAGATGTTCTGGGGGAGGATGGGAATGGACCTACGATTATTACAAGTCCTTGAAACAATCATAACATAAACGAAACAAGAAACAAAAGCTATTAATACGGAAAACAAACAAAAATATTGTTGTACTTTTTTTAAATGTCAACAGATGTCACCACTCTGCTTTTAAAGTAGAACTCAGCATTAATAATTTTACGATAATATATTATACTAGCTGAAATACCCGGCGTTGCCCGCGGCTATGAATGGCTCGGAGGAAAGTTTTGTAGGTTGTAATGTGTTACCCCTACCCTTTCCTTTTAATTTTAATGTCAAGTGTGAAAAATTTCATCAAGACGTACTAAAATTCTGCTTCAAGGGGTGGGAAAGGGGAATGAGAGTGGGTTTTTAAAATCTCACGTAGACAGCGATATTCCTCTTGTTTTATGTGTCAAGTGTGCGAAATTTCAACACTCTCGGAATAAAACTGTAGATTTGAATTTAACAGAAAACAAAACGACACTCTTCTTTATATTTATTTATTTATATTTATACATTATACAGTACCATTGTACATAATATGTTTTTAAAAGAATAATAAAGGTCCTCTTTGTACGGTCTTTTATAATGCGGAGCTTAAGGCGAGATTGAGATGGTGATACTATGAATGGAATACATAGATAGATAAAATAATGTACAAAAAACGGCATATTAATAGGTATTATAAAATAATAAAATAATATGCAAAATTACTGCCTCAACACAGGCAAGCCTAATGAGGCGGGATATGCGCAACCCCAACTTGTAACTATGCATTTCTATTCGTTACATATTACCTACTGTTATATATTATTTTATATTTTCTTCTTTATGTATCTAGTATATAAATCGTTGTATACTTTATTATACATGTATTTTTGTTATATTTTCAAACTTAATTAAAATAAAGATATATATTGTTACCATAATGTTAGCAATCAGCACCGCATAATCAGTATGCAACAGGCAGCATGCTATCAGAATTCTCATTTTCACTCCTAAGCCCACTTTCTTGTATACAATTATCGAATATATAAAAAATGTCAGTACTTATAAAAGGAATAAACCTAAATAAAGTCATAACACGTCTGATAAATCTGATTATGAACTTGCAAACTATATAAAATCAAATTAATATAAATGGATATTTAGTAAAAAAAAGTGCAGGCCGCCTCAGAACAGTTCTCCCGAGTGAGGAGGACTGTGAATGCTGTGACTTTAAACATTTATTATAATAATATGCTATACTCACTTACTGTTCTTATAGTTATGCTTTATACTTGGAAATTATTACTAAAGTCACATTCATGTAAAACCTTTAAATAGAAACTAAAAAAAAAAAAAGGTTCAATGGAAAACAGCAAGAGCATCCTAATCGATACCTTACCGGTTCTAACAGGAATATGGATCCATTTAAATTTGATAGGTCTCATCAAAATAGAACTTCTGAAGGAATAAAATAATATTGAAGTATTTTTCTTTATATTTAACAAAAGAATATCCAGTTATTATTTGAGGTGGTTATTTTTTCAACCACCCCAAAAATCATTCAAACATAAATATTATACACGCGCAAATGTATACTACCCTCTTCAGGAAACAAGGTTATTCCAAGAGCGAAGAAAATGCAGAATATATTATTTATAAGGCATTCGAGGCAACGCGATACGAGCGAACCGAGTATATTTCACTGGTGCGACAGAAAAGTGCACGGAGAAATGGTAAATATTCAAATTTGTTTGGGGCGCGACGCGCTGCTTTACGGCGGTCTGGCTACTTTATTGTCGCGCGCGGGAGTACGTTCGCTCCAATAGCGTGCATCGGGATTTTATTATTGTGTTAGACACAATAGGGCACTGTCGAAATGGAAATGTGGATGGGTTTTCTGAATATATCACCTTATTCACGAGATAGATGCTTCGGGGTGATACAAAAAAAACATGTATCTACAAAATATCAATTTCCTATCTTTATAATATCTCATATCTTCTTCTGATATTTGATATGTGTTGAACAAGAAACTTAATAATTGTTCAATATTAACAATGTGTTCGATTTTATCAGAAATGACATTCCTGAAGCGTGCGTCGGGAATATTTAGTCTTCTAGGTCCAAATTTCATATTATTCGGAGACTAATTTGGGGAATGTTCTTTTCAAGAAAGTGTAGCGACTTTTTTTATAATATCTTAATTTATCTACACCATTGTTCGCAATAAATTTATACCTGAATCTACATCCTAAAATACCCGCCCCGACGGACGCAAAATCCAAGTTATTGTTGCTGGCTAAGAATCCAAGAATCCAAGAATCCAAGAATCCAAGAATCCAGAATCCAAGTTAAGTTGCTGGATTTTATGATAAAAAAAGAGAAAGAATAATGATTTCAATGCCTTTTATAACTAAGATTCTGCTTGTATCCGTCGGAGGGAACGTCATAGATACTAGGGCTGATATATTTGTATTTTAAGCTTTAAGCTATTTGTTTGCTTTTATACAAACGAATCCCAGTTGCTAGAAACTTCTACGGCGTGTGTGCGATACAATCGTGTAAGTATGACCGTATTGTGAATGTGGTGATTCTAAATAATTATCAATAATATAAATTATGAAGCTTTAAATTGTTCACTTAAAATTTTTATCAATTTCGTTAAAAAATCTGCTAGTCCTCCATCATTGTTCAAGCAATATTTCCACTTATACTGATGGTCGTTGGGGGAATTCGAATATTTTCAGATTATTCGTAACCCGGGAATGTTTGTTTTCCTATCAAAAAATTGAAATTTTTGACAGAGTACGAGTAAAGAGCATGCATTCCGCAAGAGACGTACAGGGTTACATAATGATGGACTCAATTTCGCACGTTCTCCTCTGACACAATCGGTCGGTCCGTCCTTTTTCCTCTGCAGAGACATCCAGTTTGCCCAAATTGATGATGATACTGACGGCAAATGCTCTTTCTAGTTGGAGGTTCAATGTTAAAGTGTAGACTAAAGGCAGTACGATGAAGTAGTGTAAACTTGCCGACTCAGTTTTACAGAACTTATGCATGGAAAACCTTTTACTGCATAGTAGTCATTTTAATTTAAACTGACACGAAATGGCTGATTGGCGGCACAACCACTGTAGCAGTCGTTCATGTAACTATGAGAGATCTAGCGGTGGGATTCAAAACTTTCGGACCTCCTCTTTCAATTGCTGCGTAGATCGTAGATATAACGTTTAATTCAGTAAATATAGTGGTACGAAATTTAGTCCATCGGTTTGAATAATCCTGTATATTATTGATAACTTGTGTGATGCAAAAAAGAGTTGGCATGTACATGTAGAAGAATGAACAGACGGAGAAAGGGGTTGCAGGAGAATATGTGAAGCACAAGTGGGTGGAAAAATAAGTCAGGGATGTCACAAGAAGACAGGGAATGAGAAAGTAAATCAAATAATTGAGTCGGAACGTGTCAAGTGTCGGAACAACAGAAGAGTTATTAGACTATGTATAAATGATGATGAAGCTAGGGGTGTTTACAAGGAAGAGTTCCATGGCAGAGCGAAAAATTCCTTGGCTATGATTCCAGAGATTTAAATACCGACGAAAGAAAATACGTATTCTTTCACGACGGCGATACTGAGAGTCCCTATCACCCTGTTACCAGGGGCGCTATTCCCGTTCTTTTTAAGGAAGATTCCTTATCTTTTTCCAGAGGCTTAAAGACTTCTTGATTAACTGCGGAATTCCGGTGAGACAAAGTAAAGAGATCCTAAATAGATTGTCAATAGAGTATTTTAAAATACAAATTGATGAAATATCTTCAAAAGATTATGAACTAAAACTTTTAAAAACAATTGCTTTATATTATAATGCATTTTATATTATTTTTAAAAAGCATAAATATGTCTTTTAAGGAAAAATTACGTTTTGTAAATAGGTACCTACTTCACTAGATAGTAATGACTTGTTTATTCTGTCACTACTTCTAAAAGTGAAATTTGTAGCCTGCATTTATATTTCCATATATAATTGTGAAGTTTAATAGCTAATAATGTTAAAATTTGATAATAACCTAGTTGGTAACTTACTCAAAATTGAGTTTTTCTCTTGTTAAACCACCCAAATATTGATATTTTTAATGAATGTCATTTGCTGAATGACAGCTGACAGCTGTCATCCGAGGGAACCGGAACAAGAAATCTTTAAACCTAAGGAAAGGGATAAGGAATCTTCCTTAAAAAACAACGGGGATAGGCTTCCAAGAGTACAGAAATAATTAGATATTATTAGGTGAGGGTGGTAGGAGTGGCAGTGGAGACTTTATACACAGTAACTATACTCCATTGGTCACCATGAAACAGGCAGCCGCCTAGTATGGTGATTTAATGTATCTAATTAAGAGGAACGGCTGCGCGGTCTTTTTCATACAAAACTAATGTTTGGATTTGAGGCCAAAATACTCACCTAAAGCTAATGATCTTTTTTTTCATCAAAAAGTATAGTAAATATCTAGTACGGATTAGAAGTAATTTATTTATTTTTGTTTTGTTTAATGAAATATAGGCCATTAAAGGAATTGATTTTTCGGGATTTTAGAGGCACCTTTAACAATTATTTGGGGGCACCCCGTCTACTTTGAATATTAAAATAAGCATTATGGTGGACTTTAAATTAAATTAAAAACGACCAGTTTAAGTTGGAACACAAATTTGCCGTACATAATTTAAAATATCGAACCGTAAAAGGGTTTTTTTTTAATGTTTTGTTTTTATATTTTTAATTACGTAATAATATTTACATAGCATATATGATAATTTTTAAAAATAATACAATAAACCCGTTTCCTTTAAAGTTTCCTCTAAAATTATGAATATTCGTTTTTATTTCATGGCCTATACTCCATAATTTAAAATAATAAGAAATAAAATACTTCTCATACGTAATAGATATTTACTAAACTTTTAATAAAAAAAAAAATATATCATTCAGTTTGGATGGGTATTTTGGCCTCAAATCCAAAATTTTGTTATGCATGAAACAGACAGCGCAGCCGCTCCTCTTAAATATCATGTATTTTATAAAAAATAAAAACACGTACTGTATAATTTTCTATTCATATTAATATATTATCTAAGGAAAATACCCCGTTTCTTTCATCTCCTGAGAAAAACTTTTTGTAGATACGAGGTTAAGTACAGTACAGCGAAGATGTATAGATACCTATATTTATCTAGACCTAGTTATGTATCTTTTAAAAAATCCTCTCTGGGATGTAGAGCCTTATTTCTCAGTATTATTTTTTTGAGAATTTCTATTCAAAATGTATTAAAATATGTATTTTATCCTCCACTGTCGAAAAGGTGCTGTAAAAAACAATATTTTCATCTCTCCACACGTCGGGAAAATTGTTTCGTAACAAAACTAGGAAACTTATCCAAGATTCAAAAGTTTTTTTTGCGTTTCCCCCCTGCTGCCTGCGTGGAGAGAGAACGGTCGCGGTGAGGGAAAAATGTTTATCCGGGCTGCGAGATGCGTAAGACGGTAATTGAAAAATAAATAAATGCAGAAACTTTTGAGGCGATATTTTACGTTTACTTTCTCAGACAGCTGCGAATGTGGGAAAGCTTTTTTTGTTATTTTCTGGCTTTCACCCATTAAGTGCGATCTTAGCCATGTTTAATTGCTCTTAAAATTAGTTACTTTTAAACAGTATATCATATTTGGGCAAATAAAATTGAAGCAAATAAGTTACAGTGTAAATTTACGAGTATGTGTTTTTAATCCCCGATGACTAAAATTTGAATGCCATTTTTATAAATATATTTTGCTAATAAATTATTAATTTGGGGGAGTTGAGACTTGAAGGCAGGGAATACTGGTACGGAGTCCAATTTTAAGTTTTACCAATTCATGCATAAAGTTTGGAAATTGGTCATTGATAGGACACTCAAAGAAATTATAGTCCGGAGTATCCTCTGACCCACAATCACAGTAAGTGGAATCTGGCGAGATGACTAAGGCAAGAAGTATGACCTAGTCTCATACGAGTTATGGAGCAAATATCTTTTTTGGCATGCAAGTGTATTTATGAAACCAGGGCTTGACAGGAATAAACGGTTGTATTAATGAGTACTGATGACCTTTTGTTAGAGAAGCTGATATCCAATCAGAGGACCATCGGAGTTTGTATTTACTTTTTAGAATGGGGAAATAGTCTATGAATGGAACAGGAATATCATTTAATAGACCGTGAACAGTAGCTTCCTTAGCAATGGACTCTGCCAATTCGTTTCCAGTAAATACCTAGGTGTTCGTAATCCAGGGCAGGACCACTGATACATGTGATAGGGAAATGGAATACAGGAGGTCTCTGATAGAGCAGATTAGGCAATCGCTATTAGAATTCAGTGGGGATGAACTTATTATTATATTGTCTACAATATTTTGACATTTTTAAAATATGTATCACATTATATGTAATGTAAGTGAAACATCACTCCATCGACTTATTTTTTTATTAAGAAAAGAAAAACATTTAAATCCTCATTGTTATTTTTTTCAAATATTTGAAATGAATTGTTTGTATGTGGGTGAACATGCGGAATATGTAAAGGAATAAAATTGCTATTGTAGACAGTTAATCAACTTAAAGACACTTATAAAAATATTTAAAAAAACTATATTTTATGTAACACGAGCGCATAAGTTTCTTGGAGGAATTGAGTATAAACTTATAATAACAGTTTATTCCATTTCATATTCAGTACCTACACCCCCGCCAACGAACAATTCACCTCAATATGCTTTACGTGTTAAAAGTGTTTTTTTTTTTCGAAAATATTAAAATTAACGCCATCTGTGAGCGCGTAGCATTGTAATAATTTAATGTTTCACTTTAAATAAAAAGAAACATGTCTATATTATGAGAAGGTTTCCACAAGATTTTGGACTAGGACCACTATTATTTAATTATATATTGCTTTTTTCTTCATCCTTCTTTCTCCCTCCCCTTTCTTCGCCCTTCCTCACTCACTTTGATTTCTGGATTCAAGCCGAAAGAAAAAGGGATCAACTGGCAGAGTGGTCAACTGTTCGAGGAGAGGAAGGTAGGGAACAATATATTTTGTACGAAGGGAATTTTTACAATGTTATGAAAAAACCACTCGATGAAAACAACTGTTATTTTGAAACAAATACGAAATTAAGATTAATGAGAAGAGAAAATATTGGAAAACCGTATTGTACCTTACCAAATGCATTGTTTTAAAGGGTCTCCTACCCTAACATGGTAAAATAATATAATAAATGGTCAATATTTCAGATCGTGGTTCAGTACTAAAATCACCTCAAGGGCGCTTTAAATCTTGTTAAAGTTTGTAGAATTTTTTCAATAGACATGTTTTTAGACTTTTCTTAAAGGTTTCAAAATTGCTTTCTGACCGTATTTTTGAAACTGCAGATTGATTTCTTGCAACATAAAAAAAATTATTCATATTTTCAAGCGATTACGGAAATGCTTATGTGCCTGTATGGACCATCGGGAATATACAAATGAATGCTCTCCATGATAGCTCTCCCGAGTTTTCGAACCATCCACGATCAGTTGAGGTTACCCACCATTTTCCCTTATAAGTAACTTATGGTTACTCCTTCAGGGTGCACGTCAAGGACTATCATTTTTTAATTAAACGAATCTATAATTTTTAAAGGACCCTAATCCCTCAAGTGTCCCTGCACAGCTAAGGCATAGAAGGAGGTTAGTTACAAACGCACATCAAATTGGTTAGTACAGATACTGACGACGACAGAATATAGTCCTTAGTGGCTCCTTCTGACGATAACGGAAGTAATCCAAGATGGAATGCGGGAGTGTACCAACAAACCTATAAATAAACAAACAAGAAACACATTATATCCGGAACAGACCACAGCCACGAAACCAGGGCAGTCCCTCCAGGGCAGTGCAAAGCGCCTTCCTGCTTCCGACACTCTTCCTAGTGAAGCATTGCACCAGTCACCCGGAGTATCCCTTAAGAAGAGTGTATCTGGGAGGTGGGGTGAGAAACACCTGAAGACTCCAGGGATACAGAGGGAATCCAGATGGTCGGGAGCGTGCCGCTAATAACATCCGCGATCAGTCTTCTGACCCGTAAATTGTTTATTCCGAGCATAACCGAGTGAAAGTCGGTTGGATAGAGCCATGGGAAGTATTAATAAGTAGAGCCATAGTCCCACTGGCTCCAGACGGTTGCGAAATTCACATAAAAATAAAAATTACGATTTACCATAAAAATTCGGTCCGTTACACTGAATCGTTACACCACATCTCTCTAAAACGCTTTCAAAGGATGTGTAATACTAAAAATCCGCGTGAAAACACCCTCAAAACGAATATTTTGGAAATAATGGGGCAAGAACCATAAAACCATACCCTAAAGTGCGGCGGCACCACCTATTACCCAATTTTTCAAAAAACATCACGGCCCGCCTCCCGAAAACTTCTGCGTTTGAATTACTGGGGATACCTTACCGCAAATGACTGGACAGGCAGGTAGGTACTTGAATATTGTAAAAAAACATACATATATACCTTTGATATAGGATAAATCAGATGATCCCATCTTAAAAGAACAAAATATATGGTTAAAATGGGCTCGATTGAACTAAAAAATAAGCTTTGTTTTCACCACTTTATAAATATACATAAATATCTACATGTTTCGAAAGGGACACTTTCATCATCAAAAATACATGAATACTAAAAAATAATTTCTAGTATGACAAATGATAAAAAATAGAACACAATAATTTAAGATTAGACAAATTATAAACATAAACAAAAATTGATTAAAATAGGTAAGTAATTAATCAAAAATTCTAATAAAAAATTATTACAAAACATTGAATAACAAATTTATATTAGAAATAAATTATCATTATTTTTTTAATTTCTAATATAAATTTGTTAATTAATGTTTTATAATAATTTTTTATCAGCATTTTTGATTAATTACTTACCTACTTCAAGCCGCTGTAGGTATTGTTAAAAAAAGTGTATAACGAATACGATTGAGTCCAATTTCACATTAAATACAGAACGGTACACTGTTAATAACTTAGCAGTTAGAGTTACTCGTATATTGTAAAAAAAATACATACGAGTATATATAAATGTATAAAGCTTTGAGATATGATACGGCAGATGAGCCCATCATAAAAAAAATTAATACGTACAATTGAGGCCAGTTTTACAATAATACGAGTAGTATGGCATATATACGAGTACAAACAAATCGCTGGGAATCTAGGTAATTATTTTTTTCCAATTTTTCTGGCTTTCGACCTTCAAGGCTGTTTTCTGGCTTTCGACCTTCAAGGCTGTTCTTGGCTATCATTTCAAATTATGGAGAGAAGGAAGGTGGAAATTCATCTATTAATATTATTGAAAGGGGAAAATTTGATAATTATATAGAAGATTTGAGAAGAGATGTTGAACGGGGGGAAGGCAATTATAGATAAGGCTTGATAGAAGAGAGAATATTTTTTAGATAGGGATAACCTAAAAAATATGTGATAAAAAATTACCACTTCTAGACGACAGAAAGAACAATCTGGGGGAAGTCAAACATGTGAAACTTAAAAAGGTGAGAGGGAACGGAGCAATGTCGAATTCTCATTCGAATAAGTGATCAAATTTCTCTTTTGAGAAAATGGGATAACCTAAAAAATATGTGATAAAAAATTACCACTTCTAGACGACAGAAAGAACAATCTGGGGGAAGTCAAACATGTGAAACTTAAAAAGGTGAGAGGGAACGGAGCAATGTCGAATTCTCATTCGAATAAGTGATCAAATTTCTCTTTTGAGAAAATGGGATAACCTAAAAAATATGTGATAAAAAATTACCACTTCTAGACGACAGAAAGAACAATCTGGGGGAAGTCAAACATGTGAAACTTAAAAAGGTGAGAGGGAACGGAGCAATGTCGAATTCTCATTCGAATAAGTGATCAAATTTCTCTTTTGGGAAAATGGGAGAATTATAGAGGGATATAAAAAAAACATACATATTACATACTGCTCTGATGCAGGATTTATAAAATGAGGTCGTCACCAAAAAACAAACAAATTCAGTTGGGCCCAGACGAATATTGTAAAAAAACATACGTAATAGGATACAGTAAATGGGCCCATCGTAAAAGAGCAAGCGAATACAATTGAGCCCAGTTTTACAATCATAGTACAACCTATATACAAGCAAATCGCTGGGCAGGTTGGTACTTGAATTTTGTAAAAAACTTATATATATACATATATATATATGATATAGAAGTTGGTAGATGAGCCCACCATAAAAAAGAAAATCAATGCAATTGAGCCCAGTTTCACATTCATCGTGTGGCACATACAAGAAAATCGCTAGGCAAATAAGTACCTATTTAAAAAACATATAGCTGCGAAATAGAATACAGCAGACGAGTCCTCTGCTAGTAAGCAAACTTATGCAAATAGAGCCCAATTAATTATACATGAAAAATACTAATTCTGAAAAAAGATTTCAATTGCAACGGAATCAATCATGGACTTGTTAAAACTAACTAAATATATCGATACGCGTACAGGCAAATCATTTTAAAGATACTCTTGCTTCTGAAGTGGTGCAAACGTTCAAACTGGTTCAAAATAGTTTTAACACACACTAGCAGTCTTTACCTTTACCCCTTCACCCTTTAGAAATCCTTCTTCTATCTATCTTCTTATATATATATATCTTCTATTACATAAAGAAGAATGTCCTGGGCGGGCGGTGAGTGTTTGTTTTGTATACAAATCTACACTTTTATTCTTAGCGTGATGATTTTTTGCACACGTGACCTAAAAAACAAAAGGAAGGTCAGTGTTTACATGGTACTTCGAAAAAACCACCCACATCCCCTTTTCCCACCCCTAAAACAAAACTTTGGTACTTCTTGATGAAATTTTGCAAATCTGACGTTAAAATGAAGAGGAAAATTACTCGAAAGGGGTAGAGGTAGGGGTAGGGGTAACACATAACAACCTTCAAAACTTTCCTCCAAGCCATTCACAACCACGGGCACTTCAGCTAGTACTATAATCAAATATGAAATATTCTATGAAATAATATATTCGGAAATTTCCATCAGTGTTTAACTATTGTTTGATTTTTGTGCCTCATAAGCCAACCTCGCGTAAATTATTTCAATGCTCTTAGTGTACTCGTATTACCTCCGAGGTATATTTGGATTTTTCCCCAACAGGTAATCAGGCCGAATGCCGTCAAATGCGTACAACTAAAATTTGATTAATTTTACAAGGGTAGAGAATACTCTGTGATTTTACTTTGAAAATGATACATCTGCTCCTTCTTTAGAGATTCAATTTTAGAAAAAAATATAGTATAATCAAATTGACTGGATTTAATAAAGATGGAAGGCGGCTCGTAATCATTTTTACAGATTGAAAAATGCAAAAAATATGTAAGTAACTAATTCGAAAATTTTATGATCTAATGATACTTTACTTTTTTTGTCGTGGTGAAATGTAACATATGATATACTGTGATATTACTACAGGATTTCTCTCTTTACGGAGGACTAATTTTTGACGTTTGCACTCAAAGGAGTCATTCACGCCGTGCTTAGCGAAAGCATTATTTATTGTTGGATTTTCATGTCCGGCTAGGCCGGCGTAGAATCTCTCCGAATGTGTAACAACTAATTGTGGGTCTGTGATGTCGGTATACTCTATTTATCTCTTAAGGAGATGCAATGCGAAGTAATGCAAAATCATGTGTTTTCGGTTTGAACACTTGATGGCTTAAAAATATACTAAATATATTAAATATATATATACTTATTTTTTATTCGCCATTTATGGGCTTTTACATATAAGTTAGTTATAATAGTCACACAGGTGTAAAACACATCACAGTAGGTACATGGATAAAATAACTAACAAATACAGGAATATCCAAGTAATTAGCTACAGAGGCGAATATTCAAAACATACCTCACATTCACTGATACTTATACTCTAGATACATATATTAATAATTGTTGAGGATGTATGCAATAATCGTCTATTTGTATTTGTATTCCGAGCAGTTGAACATATCTACTATGTCTGAAAATGTATTATCTTCTGCGTGAAGTCTAGGTACAAGAGAATTTTTGAATGACTCAGTCCTGAAATTATTGTTACAATTGAATAAAATATTAGATCGAGTAGTTCTACTTGGAATATTAAATTTAATTAAGCTAACTATATCAGGACTGTCTATAAAACGATAGAAGGCTGTCTATAAAATAATATCGTAGATGATAATTAAATACTGCGAGTAGGACAAACCTTGGCCTTTGGTTTAACCAAGCATTTTAAATTAAGTTATGTATCAAACAGGCAGCGCAGCCGTTCCTCTTAACACAGGCGTTTCACACCTAGTGAGATGGGCAATACGTTAGCCGATTACAAATGTTCATATACTCGTATGTATGTAATAAATTAATATTTGTAAAAAATCATGACTTTTTTTTGCTTGAAGAATTTTGAATAAGGATCCAAGAGTGGCACAAGCAGGACATAGGCAATCCATAAACAACGGGTGTTAATAAATTGAATTTCAATGTAAAGTATTTTTCTTACTTTGATTTGACGGTGTAGCGTTTTGCCTTCACGTTGCCGTTCGGAGCATCGATTTCGATTACTTCATCTTCCCTGCGATCTGAAAATAAAAAAACACATAATTAATAATATGACAAAATACTATTTTTTTTTTTTCGTTCCGTACTTTGGAGTTTATGTCAAAGCCGAAAATGAAGTAATATTTCAAGTTCGTTCAGTTAATAAAAATATCATTTTTCGTCACCAGCGTCAGAATTAATAGATTTGCCCTAAGTACGATTTCGACGGCCGGAGGTAAAGGTTTCGTGATACACATTTTGGCACCAGCTTTGGTTCACTGCCGTGCACGTTGGTTTCGCGTGATTTTGATTGCGGTGAGCGAATTACAATACATTTATAAAAAGGATCAAACTAAATACTAAAATGTTCTGTTTTTGTGAACAAGCCGAACCTTTTTACTTAAATTGGCGGCACACCTAGCTCGCCCCCGCCCCTTTAATTTTGGTTTCTTCTTCCTCTTGAGTGTTTTTTCTCTTTTTTTTCTCTTCAAAAGAAAGACAAGTATTCCCTGGTTACGAATAACCTGACAATATTTGAAAATCTCCTACTACCATCACAGTAAGCAGAAGATGTTGCTTGTGTCGTAATGGAGGACTTAGCCAGCCGAGGAATTGAACTCACGACGCCTTGGTTAGAGCCAGACGTGATGCCAACTCAACCACTATCCGGTCAT